>CM062808.1:656995955-657559284 GCA_031772625.1 Pinus tabuliformis
GGTACTGGTCAGCAATGACTGGGGAAAAATTGGGAAGAAAACTTAAAGAAACTTTATTGGTAGCAAGTCGCTCTTGAACATGACACTTTCACTCCACATCCGAGTCGGGTTGGGTTGTTTTGTTCACTGGTCATATCACCATTGGTCCATCACACCATCCATATTTGGGGTTAACGCTACCAATCCATCATGTCAGTGTCGCCGATATGTTCAAGAGAAGTCGCTCAGAGAATTCACCTGTGTCTCATCCACAGCAATACATTTACGCTCCATTCTTTCATGACCGCCACCCTGAACCTTATGTCATTAGATCGTTTTCGCCTCCATTAAAATCATTTGCTCCGTTCTGTGTCATTGATGTCGGATTCACTAAGGCCCTCCTATGACAGATCGCTTCTTGTTGACATCAGCTCATTATCCAAGAAGTCGATCTAGGAACAACCCTTTCAGTACTTTGAAGCTTGCATGCCTCAATGGCAAGTTTCTCACTTCTAGCGACAGGTTTACATCAATGGCCTTCGACCGAAAGATTTTGCGTGGTGTTCGACGCCAAGTCCCTTTATTAACACCACGTGAATTGTACTGTAGTACCTTGAGGGTCATCATCATTATCAGTGATTCCTCTCGCGCCTGTTAACAGCTTACATCATTGGTTGGTAATCAGGCGATGTCTTTCCATGTTCGACTCCAGAACATCTCTCACATGGATCAACTTGTACTTTGAGTGAAGATCGAATGAGATTGAAGACCCCGGATCTAGTTTCATCCATCTGGGCTGCGATATATATTCGGGAAAATAAAGACATCAAGTGTACATCATTACTGCACAGATAATCATCCAATCCAAGGGATGATGGCTCTACCAGAATCATCAGTCTGCACTCAGACGATTGTCTGTCTTATGTACATGAAAATGAATTTATAAATCTGAGCATGGGAATGCCCGCTTCAGCTAGACAATGAAAATATTATGAAGATAATGTATTGTATTGTATCTTATTACAGGTGGCCTTCCAGCTTGAAAAAACTTCAGATCCTCATGATAAAGCATTTCACCCGACATCAAAAGATTAACGACCTCATGCTTTAGGGGGCAACTGTTATAGACATTTTTGGGCACTGCAACCCCAATCATAAATGTCCATAAACCAAGGGCTCCTAAGTCCCTAAAAGTGTTGTTCCAACCCCTAAAATAACAAGTTCAACTGATTACAGCATCTCCTAGAAGTTCTCCATGAAAAACTACTCAGAACTGGTCAAAACTGGACCATCTCACCTGCTCCATGGTCAAAGTGCGCTGCATCCCACCTAAATGCACACAGGAGGTGCGATGCATACTGAAAAGCCCTTCTATGGAGTGTGATGGGCGAAAGTGGACAAATGGCAGGGTCAATCTGTGAGGTGGAGGATCATGGAATCTTCCAGAAACTTCTCCTGTGACACTTGCCTCTCTGCATTCGCCCAGGGATGAGTAAGAGATCATCAATCTCCAAGTGGAATCAAGAACTATCAGAGAGAGGACACTAATCAAATCTCAAAAGCTGACTCACCCCCCTTGCAAACATCTATATATGTGTCCCTCATCCCAGAGATCCGGAGGCTGGAATTTTGTATCTTGTAAGGAAGTGCTGCTGGTTTCTTGGTGTAACATCATAGTGTTGGGTGATCTAAGCTTTTCATGAGGTGAAGAAGGGCTTTCTTGCTGAGAGGATGACGCTGGGTCAGAACAATTGGTTGTAATCCTCTTTGCTATTCTTGATTATTAATAAATCTATTCGAGTTTTCCTCCACATTCTTGTATGATTGATGATATATGCATTTGTGTGGTCAATATATATCTGGTCCTATATTGTTTATGATAGTAGATCTCTGTTCTTGGATAGTGTTATGCTGCTTTGATTCTACAGGTACTCTTTGAAGCTGAGTAAACGAGGAAGCAAGTGGCAAAGGTCTATCAGAAGGGAGAGGAATCAAGCAAGGAACCAAGCGCAAGACAGAGGTTGGTCTCCTTCTTTCCCCTCTTATCTACTTCTCATAAAGGAAAATGAAAGTGGTTTTAGTTTGTTTGTTTCTAAGGTAGCTACCAGCCTTAGTGGGACTAGCAGCTCTGCATAGACACTAGATTTCCCGATAACAATACTCATCAATGATGATGAACTTCCTACGTAGCCACCCAAATAAGGTTGTTGGAAATTTGATCATTGATGGGCCTGCATGTCAGCTCAAATGGTCTATCCACCTCTTCATCTGTGGGTTCCTCGAATCAATGGCCTCAAGTACAATCTGCTGAGGCTACAGTAGTGGCACCCACTCTAGAGAAAAGGAGACTAATATCACTCCATAGCCGAAGTTCTTAAACTTCCCCTCCTTTTCTTTAGTAAGTTGTTCCTTCAAATTGACTAAGACACCCTCACTCTAGTTGAATAATGTCATCTCTAGACATTCTATCCTATACTACATGTGTGATTTTCTTGCTACATGTAGTGTCAAGATTCCTTCCAATCTTGCAATAATGAACAAGATCATTCTCAGAGGTAATTGGGTTACATATTTTATGGTAATCTTCCCATCCCTAGTAGGAAGGGCTCGAGGTGTGAAACAGGTATCGATATAGTCTTTAACCATCTCGTCAGCACTTCTTCATGACCTAGAAAGGAGATGGGGGCAACCTGCTTTGACAATCCTATCATAAAGTTAATAGCCTCTACCTACATCTTGAGTAGCTTCTCCCCAAACCTGAACAAATGTGCCTGAAAATCCCATGAATAGACAAGGCACTTTAACAACTGCATTTGTTGCCTCATACCAGGTAGCCAGAATAATTTCAATAACCCACAAACTTTTAGCGCATATATGGTAGCAGGGTCGTTCGCTCCTTTTAAATATTGTTCCTCATATTCTCTTTATCTCTAGATGAATGCCATTTTGTACTAATGGGTACCTGAAAAATCAACAAGGGATCCATTAGGCTCTTTCCCATGAAAAAAAGTTGACAAAATTTGAGGCCAAATAGATAAAAAACTTAGGAAAATGCACCCAACACACCCTACCAGTGTCTACCAAAGCGTTGGACAATTGCCTGCAATGTTCCCCTGCCTAGGTGCAATGGGGATTTTGACACTGGGTTGGGTGCATTGGTCCTAGGGCATTTTTTATGAACTCAGGGGCCTCAAAACCTAAAAAACATTGTATTAAACTAAAAAAATGGACCATAGAAAGATAGAGAAATGTTTTAGTTCCTACCTGGAAGCGATGACACTTGAAATGGTTCCCTAGATTGGCCGCAATTAGCTGAAGAAAATCAAGGGAAAAAGTGCTCTAAATACTCATTGTTGAAGGTAAAATGTGAAATGGTAAAAATGGCAAGTCATTTTCAATATTTAGGGTCATTTTCTCATTATTTTATTCATTTTTAGTGTTTTGACCTATATATGCTTCATTTTTACTATGAAGCAGGCATGTTTGATCCTTCTTGTGGTGTTTTGAGCATGTCAACATAAGTTAGCAGGTTTTCATTATGTTTTGAACAGGTTACCTTGACCACAAAGTATACTTTTATCTCTTTTTCGGGCTCCGTAAACTTACGAAAAATGAACCCCCATAGATTCCTCTTTAAACTCTTTTCAGACTCCCAAAATATGAAAAGATTATCAAGAACTTATATTTTCGAACTTGTAAAAGTAAATGAAAAGACATCTACTTAGTATAAGTTTAACCATTTTCCAAACTGAGATAGACTAACTATGGAAAAGGAATACCTTAGTCGAACATGGCTAAGAGGTTCTCTTGGGTAATTTTTTCTACCTTTTCGGACCTAAGGGACTACCTACGAAAAGGGACATATGGAGTTTTCTTTTTTGCTTCTTTTTCAAACTCTTTAAAGATGAAAAAGATGTTGATTTTTACCTTTGTTGGACTAGTTAAAACATCAAACAGTGATGGACTTGTCGAACATGACGAGACCAAACCACTCCTTAGGGTTCGTTAAATATGCTTGAAGTGATTAATCCGAAGGATGAACATACAAATCAAGCATATGTTATCCTCCTCAAGCTTGTTAAAAAATAAAGAGGTACTGACTAGTATGGTTGGGGAAATTGGGAAAACAAGGGATTCCATTTTACTAATGGCTGCGAGTCACTCTTGAATATGACAGTCTTCGACTTCATCTTCAGGGCTGTTGGGTTGGGTAATCTACTTGTCTTTGGTTATCATACCATTTTCAGAGTCTCCATTTGGGTTTTGGCCAATGCTTCAAACTCCGTTCAGTGTCACCAGTGTGTTTAAGAGAAGTCCTTCAGTTGATCTTTGCTACAATACTCTTAATCCTTCATTTCATATCTTTCTTTCCTGACCTAGTTCCATGTCAGCATCATTCTGATCATTTTGTCTCAATCATCATACCCCTTTTGTTTCGTTGATCGAGGATACATCAAGCCGTCTTGCAACAGGTCGCTTCCTATCAACATCATCACATCATCCAGGAAGTTGACTTAGAAACATCCCTTGGTACCTTGGTTCTTTCATACCTCAATGGAAAGTTTTCTCACTCTCGACGACATGTTTACATCAATGGCCTTCGACTGAAATATTTTGTGTGGTGTTCGACATCAACTCATTCAGTTACACCATAGAGATTGTACTGTAGTACCTTGAGAGACATTAAAATCATCAATGGTTTCTCTCGCATCTGTTAAGGACATATATCATTGGTCAGTAATCAGATCGTATCTACCATGTTCGACTCCATCTCATTGATTCACATGGTTAGACTTGGTTGGTCATGTGAATGAGATAAAATAACCCAAATTTAGTTTCCTCCATCTGGGTTGTGATTTCAGGATTATACAAAGATCACAATGTATGATGGTCATGATGATATAAACAATCATCCATTCATGGGTCCACCAGTTGCATCTGTGAATGTGTCATTTGATCATTATACATGTTACGTTAGCTTATGAGATGAGTATGGGTATGCCTCCCTCAGCAAACAAATATGTCATGTTATAAATGTATTGTAAGAGATGAAAGCTTGTCTATTGTCCTTGATCCCTACTTGTCACAAGGTAAAGAACTTTAGTCATCAATCATCATCTCTGACTTTGCGCTTTAGGGGGGCATTTTTTTATAGGCCACTTTTTCACATCAGATCAGTGAGCCTCCTAATGGGATCAATCAATATCCTATTCCCCCTTGTAACCATATTACATAAAGCCCTATGCATGTACCTTTCATTTCCCAAAAGTTTCGGCCTTAAACTGCTTCATCTGAGCCAGTTTAAGGACCAATGCTCCCTGTAGGCCTACTGGGGTGCTTTCACCAGCAAGTTTCTCCACTGTGGCCTTTTTTGGCCACCAATAGGTTGCTCCCCTTTGCACCTGTGTTGGTTCTATAAATATGGGAGAATGATTGGGATTCCAGAAGCTTCCTCTTCTAGGAGCTTCCAGAAGTTGTTAAAACTACTTACCTTGGAAAAAACACTTGGATCCTATCCTTTCCTACATTAGAGTTTTCACCACTTATCTTTTGATCCTATCCCTCCATTAAAGGTGGATCTCTTACCCTATATTGGTAATTGGATAAGAACTCCCAACTTACCATACTTCTCTATATATTCCCAACCTTCTATGTGGTTGGGGGTTGGCCTTTGGAGAGTAATTTTTCCCTTATGTTGTTGTAGTGAGTGGTCATCATCTCATGCATTTAGGGTGATTGGAGGTGCATATTGTGACAAGGAAAGGACAAGTCCACAACGTGCAGGAGCTCTTCTACAAAATCTATTGCTACTTATGGTTGTAATATCCTTCCATTTATAGTAATGCAAATAATTCATTTTTTTCCTATATGTGATGCTGTTATTTCACTTATTTCAATACCATGTTGATCTAATGAATGAAATACTTAGATGATACTGCATCGATATTGTAGTTTCTTGGCTTGTGTTATCTAACTATGCAGGTTCTAATTTTGGCAATCAGATATTGAATTAGAGATTCCAAGCTAAAGAAGGAGTGAAGTGCGCAAAGGATTTCTAGTTAAGCCTCACTCCATCATCTATTTAATTTAAGGAAAATCATTGTGTTCCTTGTCTCTCTGTTGTTCTAGGTTAGCCACTGACCTAGGGGAGATACATTTTTTCTATAATCGTAAATCCTGGATAACACTCCATATATCATGGATTTCACACACCTCTAGCTGGAGTTGCTTAATACATCAAGGAACCTTTTTGTAGCCAATGTGTCATGCATGCTCCAAACCTTGACATACAGTTGAGGTTTCTTAGTTGCATCAAAACACATATTCTTAATTAATTTATTATTGCATGTCAATGGAACAATGCTTCAGCCACAAAACTATGTTTCATGACATAAATGAATCTCTCTACAAGTCTTGTAATGCCAACATTCCAAGGAATACCATGCAAAACAAGATTACTACCTCTTCCTGTCATTGGTAAAATACCACTATGAAGTGAAGTGATTAGATAGTGGAATGAACTATTAAGACTTACCCCCTTTCATATTCTCATTGTGTACTCTCGTTTATGCTCTTTGTTCCTCATTGCTAAAGTTTTGAAAGAATGGAAGACCATCACTCCTCCCTTGGAGCTGCAATGTGAGGATATTGGAGGCTTTCTTTCGCCATGCTTGGAAATTTTCCTCTTCATCGGTCTCTTATTTTTGGTTGTCCCTTTCTTATACTTTCTTTCTCTTACATTTTCCTTGCATGCACATCACTTGGAATTGCGAAATACTGAAGAAAACACACCAATGTCCTCCACAAGTCTAGTGCTTGAACACTTTTCTTGTTTAAAGCTTTAAATGAAAATGTTCCACACTTAATATTTCTTCCATCAATTCCACGCACATGCCAATGGTTCACCTTGAGTTCACCTATTGGCCTCACAAATCAATATTATTCATTTTATTGGTAGCCTTTAATACATAACCTATATGATAACCTTCAATACACAACTCGACACCACACAGCAATCATTGAAAGGAGGTCTACTTCTCCTCCTCACTTCTCAATGCAAATTCAAATAGAGAAGGTTCTCTAGTTATGTTATGTCGCATAATATAGGTCTATTCTTTCCAAACTTAGGCCTCTTTCTCCTCCCTCTTAGACTTCAATTACATAGAACCACACTATCACTTTTCACTAGTTGTCTCACCCCTCTCATGTCTTAAGGCTTTCAATCAACATGCAAGCAGTGTCTCCAACATTTCTCAATAACCGACTAGTGGTATTCAACAACACTTGCCACAATCTTCAGCTTATTTTCCTTCTATTGGAAATTTTCAAACAACATGTCCTTCTCTACCATGGCCACAACTCAACACACATGCAATCTATGCCAACACATCCATGCTTTTTACACTAGGCTCGACCCTCATCCACCAACTCAAATAATCGATCTATCATTCAACATCAATAACACACCTCTCACACGCAGCTCCACGACCCAGAACTTGCTTGCAAAAATGTACACAACTCAACTCTCACTATGATCCCTATGACCCAAGGCCCTCTCATAAGGAAGTAGGCTCAAACCAGGCTCTGATTCCAACACGGATTTATTGAATGCACACACACCCTCATAGTTCGCACTACTCATTAATCAAATGATGTTACATATAGATATATGAATTGTTGTCTAAATATAAACAAACTAACCTAGACACATAATCACTTGGTTGAGGGAATATCTCAAACACATACCAATATAGAACTACTAGTTAGAGCGAATCTCCCAACCATCCAACTAGGCATAAACAACTCTTAATGACTAGGAACAAACTCCTTTGCTTAGAAGGAATCACACCTAGGATAAGTACGAACTATATTTTATAACAAATATTGTGTGATAAAAAAACAACAAAACAAAAAACCTAAAACATTATTTCATTAGATTATACTTATAAAAAATATTAAGATTAAATAAATAATTAACTAATTAATCAAATAAAAAAAAATATTTTATAATATAATTGAAAATCATTTTTAAAATTGTAATATTAAATTTTAAAAATCAATTGAAAAATTTATGAATTAATACAAATTTATATCAACAATACAATACTTTAATTCACATATTTTGAAAATTCATGTTTTCTTTGGCTTATAATCTCAATGTTAAAAGAAAAAAAATAAAAGAGTTAAAGATTTTTTTTTGAATTCAGGCTTTTGTTATTTATAATGAATTAAGAAAATCCTTTCGGTAGAAATCACATAACAAAAATTTTTGGCCTACGCGTTTCGAACCAAACTGTGTGGTTCATCATCAAGACTAGATGACAATGGAAAAGACTTAAATAGAGAGCAATATAGAGACCATAAAAAAATAAAAATATCAACATCAACCAAATATTCACATACAAAAAAATTAACACCTTAATTTACATATATCAAGATTCAATTTTTTGTTTCTACTTAAACTCTTAAAGTGAATAGAAGAAAAGGAAGACATATTCACATCAAACCTTTATTCACATGGAAAGATGAAGTATCAAAATCAAACTATAATTCATGTAGAAAACAAATCGGTACTTGATTTACATTTTTAGATCAAAGTGAATAGAAGAAAAAGGGGACATATTCACATCAAACGTTTATTCACATGGAAAGATGAAGTATCAAAATCAAACTATAATTCATATACAAAACAAATCGGTACTTGATTTACATTTTTATATCAGTGTTTACTTTTACGGATATTTTTTCCATTCTTAAAGTTTAAAGATTAATAGAAAAATAAAACATATAAAATTTCGAAATGAAGATTTCTATATTCAATAATGTTGCCTTTTCTAAAAGTAAATTATATAAAATATTTTTATTATTTTATAAAGAGAAAAACCAAGGTATTAACATTAAAAATTAATGAATAATATAAATTAATTATAATGTTATTTAATTTTCTTAAAATAAATTATATAAAAAAAGAATTATTATAAAATACAATATTTATAAAAAATATTCAACATAAAAAATAATATATATAATTTTTAATTAACAAAATAATATATTTTTAATTAACAAAATAATAAATAATTTATTTTATAATATAATTGAAATAAAAATTTTAAAATTACAATATTAATTTTTAAAAACAAATTTAAAATTTTATGAATTAATACACATTTATAACAACAATACTATACTTCAATTCAAATGTTTTAATTCATGTTTGATTTAGCTTATAGTATCAAAGGAAAAAAAAGTTAAGGTATCACATCAACCATATATTCACATGCAAACAAATGAGTACCTTAGTTTACATCTATCAAGATTCAAATATTGTTTTTCTACTTAAATTGTCAATGTGAATGAAAAAAAAGGGAAGATATTTGCATCAAACCTTTATTCACACGGAAAGACAGTATCAAAACCAAACTAGAATTCATATACAAAACAAATCATACTTGATTTACTTTTCTAGATTCGTGTTTACTTTAGGATTCTTTTCCCCCTTTTTCAAAGTTTATAGAAAATAAAAAATGTAAAATTTTGACATAAAGATTTCTGCAGTCAAAGATGAATTTTTTTAAAGGAAAATTATATAAAATATTTTTATTATTTTGTATTTTTATAAAGAAAACTAAAATATTAATAATGAATTTTTTTAAAGGAAAATTATATAAAATATTTTTATTATTTTGTATTTTTATAAAGAAAGAAAACTAAAATATTAATATTAAAAATTAATAAGAAATATAAACTAGTTATAAGAATATTAATTTTTTAATGGTAATATATATATATATATTTTGATGGATGATTAACGTCTACTAAGTATCAAAATCAAATTATAATTTATATACAAAACAAATTAGTATTTCATTTGCATTTTTAGATTGGTGTTTACTTTAGGTTTTTTTTGTTTTATTCTTTTTTAAAATTTAAAGATTAATAGGAAAATAAAACATGTAAAATTCTAATATAAAAATTTCTACAATCGATGTGTAATAATCTTCATATAAATATTCAATAAATAATAATGTCATGCATAAAGTTACAACAATATAAATTTAACACAGAAATGCACCATCAAAAAAATAAATAAACTAGGCAAAAATGTTGAGTCATTTGATTAATAATGTTGAAAATTGGGTACAAAATAGAATAAAACAATAGATCTTGGTATTGTCACTACATGTATACAAAAAATCTATGTGAAATGAAGTAGACTCAATTGTTGGAAATTACCCAAACATGTAGCATGCATTGCCCATAAAATACTACTACCGAAGAAGAATTGGAGTTTTTGCCCTCAAAGCTTCTCATAAAATTCTGAAAATTTAACCCGAAGCTCATCACACCAAACCCATAAAATCCCACAAATGGTTTGGCTTAACTCCAAGCCATGATCAAGCCCACCAAACGACGTGAATTACCCAATTTACAAATAAAACACACTAGTGAAGGAGTGTTGATTTCCAGCCCGATTACTACCTAGAAAATTTTGAATGTTTTACCATGATCTCCTCTCACAAAACCCAAAAAAAATCTTGGGAAAATTTTAGCTGACCCAGAAAGCCACAATTAGTGTGATTTCCTTTGTCTACCCAACTTTGTGCACAAATACAAATAAGATAAATTCCTACTGCGATGTTCCAACTCTACATTCTTGCAAACTCAATCTAAAATCACCAGCTCAAATGAGAGAAATCTCCTGCAAAACCTATGGTACTCCAACCTGTTGTACCTCTGAGATGATAATGGTCAATTGATCATGCCAGACATCTAAGATATTTGTTTTGAGGTTTTGGGTTTTGGTTTTATATGGAGAACCAATATTTAAAAAAAATTATAAGAATGATGTATTTAACCCTTTTAGATAGTACTAATAAATAACCAAAGTACTGCTATTTAACTTCACACAGTAATTTAATTTGATAAGATGTGCCGAAAGAATAGTAAGGAGATATGATTGCTTTAAATTTCAGATAGAAAGATAAATTATCATAAGATGTGCTGAAAGAATAGTAAGGAGATATGATTGCTTTAAATTTCAGATAGAAAGATAAATTATCATAAGTGGGAAAACCTTTGACCAATGTTGAGAAGTTAAACAAAATATGCTTCAAATTACATAAGATACTGACAATTTTATGATTTAGAGGGAGCTTTTCAGACAAACAATCCAATATCTCAATCTCTTTATAATAATAACTTCAAACAGAATTTTAAGAATAACTGTAATTCATTTATTCTCACCTGATATCTCTGTAAAATTTAAACATATGCAGAATTAACAGAATGAATGGAACACATGAAAGACTTATAGAAGAAAACGAGACTGTATGATATCAAATTCAGAATCCTTTGCTTTATTATCAGTGATCTAGAAAGAGCTTGTACATCAATGCTTTGCAAAATTGCTTATGAAAGGTGCCACCTTTAATAACTCGTAGAAGAGAGTTATTTATACTAGTTTGGATAGTGAACAAAATATCCTAAACTGATTAAAAAAATAGCCTGAAAGAAAATAGGAAAAGAAAATTGTTGAATGATGTGTCCCTATTAGGTAGGAAGTTGTTGATGACTGTTCCTTACAAAAATGTTGTGTTGTCTTCTTGTTGGGATGGAAAGTTAATCAATTGTTTCACACAATTGATCCCACCTCTCCTCACTTGGTATCTCCAGATTTACCATTCTTCTAAATATCTCATCAACTTCGGTATATCTTTTAAAATTGGGTTTAGTGAGAAAAATATGTCCAACTTCATATTTGATTGTGAGGTCAGGGCTCAAAGCTTCCAAAAACTCTTTGCCAGTAATCTGTCTTTTTATCCCTACAAATTGACTATTGTATGCTGCAATAGTATATAATCTTTCACAGTAATCATCCAATTTTACTAGTTGATCATTTGATGTCACTAACTTTGGTAAACCTTTCTTTTTCAACATACTAAATTTAGAATGAAATCTTTTGACTTCAATGTTCAAAGCTTCACACTTTGTTTTCAGCTGAGTCAGTAGATTCTTCTTCATTAGGACTTTCTTGATCTCCAAAATAGTAGTTGTCCTATCTGGAATATTTATCTCTTGTAACTGTTGCCTAGTCTTAGAGTTTAGTACTTTGATCATCCCTACTACTTCTTTGGGTTTTGTGCCCAATGCTGCCCTTTGATTATCTATCTTTGTCCTGCATCTAGCAATCAATTCTTGCTGCTCAAAAATAATTTGTATGGATGGCCATACCTCTGTTATGGAGTGGCTGATATCTAACCAAATGTCCTCTTTGGCTTGGGCCAAAGCGTCTACCATTAGAGTCTTACTCTCTAATTGTTTGACCTTGAGTTCTAACCTGTGTGACTTTTGCATTTCCTCTACATACAAGGTATCATTCTTTACCTTCTGTGACTCCAGGGTTTGGAACTTCTAGAGTAACTTTTCATTCTGTTGTTTCTGTGCCTGTAACTCCTGCAATAACCTTGTTGTTTCGACTGTCACTGAAGATGAAGCAATGTCAGTAGGAGATGAGCTTGGCTTTGTACTTGATATAGAAATTGTTGTTACTGAGGTTACAGCAAGTTGTGCTGCCTCTTTTTCCTTGAGAAATTGTTCTATTTGCTCTTCCATTATCTTGATTTGTATGTTTTGCTCAATAATGAGCTTCAACATCTCTTCCCTGTGCTGTTCATTTTCTGCCATCTCTTCGGTTTGTGGATGCTTAGTTGAAGCCAGTTTCAACTGTTCCTTCAAATTTTCTATCTCTATATTCGTCTTCTTTAGCATTTCTTCAATTTCTTTACAGTCTTGGGGATCATATCCAATTTTAACAATAATATCTTCTAACCACTTTAATTTGTTATCTTTAGACTACACATTTGTTAAGTTGTGACTGCACATTTGACAAGGCAGTTCTGAGCTTGGAAAGAGACATGGCAGTTGTAGTCATTGTTGAAAATAACATTTCACCTGATTGCCTATGCAAATCCATTTGATCAATAGGATGTATCTGGTTTACATCAAATGAAAATATGGTCTTCTTGTAATCTTTTGTGGATTTGGGAAATGGAATTTGAGCTTGCAAAAATTCCATTTGCATCCTTCCTCTTTCACTGCCAAAGGGAGAGAGAAGTCTGTGCTGAGAAGTGGATGTTTGTTTCCAAAACTGACTGTACACTTGTGACTTAAGAGTTTCATTCTCTTGTTTGATTTCCAAAAAATGTTGAGAAGATATTAGTATCTTCTGTTGAGTTTCTCTGAGTTAATTGAATAGTCTCCATAGGTTCAGTTGAAGAAGTAGAAGGAAGTTTGGGATCAGTGGTCCCTTGCTAATGAAACATCTTCTAAATCTCCAAGATCAACTATTTCTGGTGGCTTGCTCCCTGATGATATGGACAATCCGATGTTCAATTTCTTTTGTAATAGAGAATACTCTTTAATTGATACTGTAGCTGATTGAGTTTCCTCTCTAGCTCTTTTGTGTTGAGTACTCTGAGTGAATGGAGTATTTTCCTGTGGAGTGATTATAACCTGTTCATGTGCTTCTAAGAGATATCCTTCATACCACTGCTCCTAGTTCATAAACGTCTCCAATTCTGGCCTGGGAGTATGGTTGTAAGGTGTTTCCTTCAACTGAACTCTCAGGGATGAAATGATCCCAAAAGGATCATAAGACCAGGTGAAGCTTGGCTGTAGATTCATGTTCTTCAATAATTTGTCTGCCTCTGTACCTACAGACCTAGTATTAAAAATGAATGTCCCTACCTTGGATTTGAGTTTGAACTGAGACTTTTCTTACTTGAGACAAAATGGACTTCATCCATATTTATCATCTGCCTGATGTATTCCAATGAGAATACCCTCATTGGCACATACTTATGCAGTTTGTATGGAGCTAACTCACTACCATATATCCTAATCTCGATGTAGTTTTGGTATAGATACCAGTCACCAGTCTTGGTATGTTCAGATAAGTGCAATGTCTTCTCAATCTCTTCTCCAATTCTAGGCTCTACTTGGCTCTTGAGTAATTGAAGAACTGGATGTACAAAAGAATCTATAAACTGAGAGAATGTAAACTTGGATGATGTTGCTTTCACTAACTCTGTCCATTGAATCACTCATTGATTCACTCCATGCTCATCTTGCCTGTTAAGCTGAATGTGCAATGAGTCTCCCTACTGAAACAAAATCAAATGGATTATGACTGAGCTATATCTGAACACTCCTTGTGTGGTAAAACTCATTAATTGTTCATGTATATTATCAGCCAGAAATTGTCTATAATTATACATAAAAGCAGGTTGATATTCGTTACTGAAAATGGAAAAGAATCCAAGGATGGATTCATCAACAAGTTGATCATTTTCATAACCTAGGAGGTATGATAGGGGGGAGATGATATGTCTAGTGGCTTCAGGGAACATAGAAGATGAATAAGGTGGATTTCTCTTGGGTAATTCAGCATCTTCGGGCAGAAAAAGTTCAAAGATAAGGGCTCTCTATGGGAAGGTGAGTTTATTGTAAAGGTCCATGAGAGCTGCTGGTGAGAAATGGTTGAGGGAGTTAGATGAAGGTATCATTAGCATTTGGTTTATACTCTGAGCAGTAATGGTGATCAGGATTTTTCCATCCTGAGTCATCACTATTCTTTGCACATGATCATACTTGGCTTGACACCAAGTGATCAAATCAGGGAAATGATGAGTCTTGGGAAAGGAGTACAAGGGAAAAATCATCTCCCAGAAACAAATGGGGTCTTCGTTATCTGCATATTTCTGCTTTAACCATAAATGAAATTCGTGGAAATTGAATTCACATTCACAGTCAGTGATTTTGAACAGGGATTCTACAAGGGGAATGTGATCCAAATCAAGCAATGTTGTAGATGGATTTCCTTCTTCGACAACTTTATGTGTTTTAGCTTTGGGATCCATCTTTCTGCAAGTGGGAGATTTGGAAACTATTTCCATTGAAAGACGATGACAAGGGAAAATACACACAAAGCGAAAAAGGCTTTTGGTGATAGGATGAAAGCAAAAAAGTGGTAAAGAGTAGAGCCATGGGATATTTATAAATGAAATCGGGCTTAATTTTCCGTTTAAATCTAGTCGTAGGCAACTTATTGCAGAGGAGCAAAATTAATGTCTAACAGGACTTTAAACAGTTAACTGAGGTTGGAAACGGTATAGGAGCGTATGGCGCAATGACATTGTAACATGGTGGTTTGTGAGTGGATGAGAGATAACGGAATTATGACGTGGCAGGTTTCGTATGGAGAAGGGGATAACGGGTGAATGATATGGCACAGGAACGAGATCAACGATTAGAAGGGAGGAAACTGCCGGTGGAATTTTTTTTTTTTTTGGGGGGGGGGGTTGTGGTGGTTTATGGTTTCATGCTTTGGGGGCCCAAAACACTACGAGAGTGACACGTAACAAAAGAGGGCGGCCATTAAAACTGCTTTTTGGACCCCCCCCCCCCCTCGCGTTAATAGGAAACGATTGAAGGGGGGCTGAAACACTTCCTCCGTCGCTGATCCAAGTGGAGTGAATTATATCCATTGAAAGGTGTCTGGTGGTTACTCGGTGCTTCACATGACGTCTTGTCTCTTCCGCCCATATGACCACATCATGTTTATTGACTATTAACAAGGTGATCATGTTTATTATAATAATTAAACCCTGATTAAGGAATTTAAGCATTATTTTAAACTAAACAACAATTTCAAAGGTGCATTTGAACTAGCAATCTTAATTTTTATTTTCTAAAGAAAATATCCTTCTTTTTATTGCTTATCTAACATTTTGTCATTTTCCTTCATTTTTTAGAGAAGCTACCCTATCATTTTTATGATATGGACCTAAAATGATAATAAATCCTAACAATTTTTATTCTCAAATTTTGTTTTTGGTCGATATCCTAACTTATCATTTTGCAATGGCATTTTGATTTTTTTCAACTAATGGATAACTTATCAAAAATAAGAATGTTACAACATCGGCTCCAACTGGGGACTGCTTTCTCCTGTAGAATGCAGAGAACTTGCAGATCCATGTGCCTTCTCCTCGGGCTCTGGAGTCTTTGCTGTAAAAAATCATACTGACAGTTGGAAAGGAAGATAAAAACCGGACTTATTACAATGATGATAGTAAAACCTATTTCAAACTTCTCAATACTGAATATAATGTTTCAGAAATCTTCCATTAACAGGAAATATGGAATATTGTCGCTCTAGATTTTGCAACACAAAAGTGTTGTTTCCTTTTACTTCAGCAATACTAAGAGGTCTGAACCATAGGTTGTCAAACTTTCCATGTTTTCCTTTGTCTTCTATTTTGGAATCCTCTCTCAGAACTAAATCTCCCTCCTTGAAGTCCCTTTCCCTAGCTCTTT
The DNA here is from genome assembly GCA_031772625.1 of Pinus tabuliformis. Classification (NCBI taxonomy): domain Eukaryota; kingdom Viridiplantae; phylum Streptophyta; class Pinopsida; order Pinales; family Pinaceae; genus Pinus; species Pinus tabuliformis. The sequence continues at coordinate 657,012,312 of CM062808.1, forward strand.
TATCAAACAAGCTCTTCATTTTATTCTGATATTTTTTTAGTTTATATTGGACCTCATCTCTGTTCTCATTTAGTTCAATTATTTGATTTATCCTCCTTGAAAAATCATCAGGTTCATCAGTTGATTCCTACAAAAACTTTAAAACAGGGAAAGCCAAATTGGTAGGGAAAATTTCATATTTTCCATAAACTAACCAAAAAGGAGATTTTCCAATAGTTCTCTTTCGACTAATCCTGTTTGCCTAGACTACATAAATTAGATGAGTGTCCCAACTCTTTTTATGATCTGCTAAATTTTTTCTGATAACCTTTACCAGACATTTATTAGATGATTCTGCAACACCATTACCTTGAGGATAATATGGAGTTGAATGGTGTAACAAAATATGATATTTATGGCAAAACTCAATCATTTTAACACTGGAAAATGTTATGGAATTGTCAGTAACAATCTGGCTCGGGCAACCAAACCTGGATAAAATGTTTTCTTCAATGAATTTGATCACTACTGCATCAGTGGCATTTCTTACTGGAATTTCTTCCACCCATTTAGTAAAGTAGTCTGTTGCAGTGAGGACCCATCCATGTTGATCGCTTGAAGCAGGATGAATCTCTCCAATAAAATCTAATCCCCATTGGAAAAAAGGTGTTGAGACTAGTGTTGGGGTTAGTGGAAGAGCTGCTAGCTTTTTCTTACCAGCAAACATCTGACAAGGGACACAACTTTTGACCTTTGCTCCTACTTGTAAGAAAAATGTGGGCCAATAACATCTTGCCCTTAATATCTTATATGTTGTTGCTCTCCAAGAATAATGTCCTCCACAAAATCCTGCATGAAACTGATCAATGATTCCTTCGGTCTCTGATTCTATTAAACATAATAACAAGATATTGAGTGGGTCTTTCCAGTACAGATTTGCATTTATGATATAGTATTTGACTTCTTTCAATTTGAGAGTTTTACATTGACTTTTGGAAAATGATGCAGGACATTCAAAATGAATCAAGAAATTTACAATATCTTGATACCAATTTGACAAAAGAAATTTCTTATCAATATGTACAGAAATGGTCTGATCTGAAGGTAAAGATTCTTATGGATTCTTTTCTTCGAGATGTTAGGAAGGTTCTTATGGATTCTCCCCTTTTGCATAGATAGAAGGTTCTTATGGATTCTTCTCATTTGAATTTTGGTAAGGTTCTTGTGGATTCTTCTCATTCGAATTTTGGGAAGGTTCTTGTGGATTCTCCCCTGGTATTTCTAAAACAGAGTTGATGCCTAGCACTTTACAATTGGACTCAACTAGAAGCTTAGCCAATCCTTGACCCTTTACTAGCTTTGTGGTTTTGATAGTTAGATCATACTCCAAAAATTGGGTGATCCATCTACCTCTTCTCCCATTAGTATCTGGTTGAGTGAGAACAATTTTAACCACATTGTTGGGGACATAGGGTATGATGGTTGAATGGAAAACATACATCCTAAAATATTTCAAATATTGGACTAGGGAATAATCATGTTTCTCAATTATATCATATTTGAGCTTAGCATCTCTCATGACTTTGCTAAAAAATGATATAGGTTGGTCTTGGGAATCTTCATTCTTTTGTAGTAAAAAAACAACAAGGGTATTTTCAGAGGCAAAGGAAAAGATACTGAATGGTTTGGTATAATCAAGACTGGCCAAGGTTGGGGCTTCAAAAATAGCTTACTTGATTTGATCAAATGCATGTCTAGAAGAGATAGTCCATTTAACTTCATGACCCTTCTTAAGCATATCAGTTATATCTTTGACAATTTCAACGTAATTGGGTATGAATCTTCTTAAAAAGTTGATTTTACCAAGAAAAGCATGAACTTCCTTCTTATTTCTTGGTAATGATAATGTCTGAATGGCTGATACTCTATTTGGATCAATGACTAATCCATTTTTAGAAATTATATGACCGAGCAATTTCCCTTCTGTGATAGAAAATAGAGACTTCTTTGGATTCAATGATATTCCAAATTTCCTACATCTTTCAAAAAATTTCATCAAGTGCTTTAAATGTTTTTTATCATAATTGGAAAAGACTGTAAGATCATCAATATAAATAACAACAAATTTATTTATCTGACCTACAAAATCTATATCCATAGCTCTTTGTAATGTAGCTCCTGCATTTTTCAAACCAAAAGGCATCCTAGCATACATAAAAGTACCCCAAGGTGTTGTGAAGGCAGTCTTTTCCCTATCCTCCTTGTTGACCATAACCTGATTATAACCAAAAAAACCATCTAACATAGAAAGTTTGTTAACTCCATAAACTTGTTGAAGTAACTGATCCATTTTAGGTAAGGGATAGTTATCTTTTAGTGATGCTTTATTTAAGTTTCTAAAATCAACACGGAGTCTAATTTCACCATTCTTTTTCCTGACAGGTACAAGGTTGGCAATCCAATTAGAATATTTTAGTGAAAGAATAACTTGTGCATCTAACATTTTCTTAAGCTCTTTCTCAATAGTTGGTAGAAGAACTAGGTTAATTCTTCTAAGTTTTTGTTGGTAGGGTTTAGCTTCAGTTTTTAATGGGATCTTATGTTTAATGAGGGATGTGTCATAGGTTTTAAGATCAGCATAAGACCAAGAAAAAACATCTTTGTATTTTTTAACTAACTTAAGATATTCATTTTTAACTTATGGGGTTAAAGATGTAGATATTTTTATATTTTATACTTGTTCTTGAGTTCCAATGTTGATTTCTTCAATGTCCTCTTCAGGGGAAATGGATGGAGGGTTTCGAAGGACATCATTATAATAAAATAATTTCTCTAAAGGAATTAACCCTTTAGGAATGAAGTTTTTTTATAATTGTATGATGTCATGGTCTGCAATCTTGGAATTTAGTTCTGGATCATCATTAGCTTGAGGATTAATCATGTCAAGATTGTCTTCATCAATTTTTAGATGAGAAATTTCACCTACAACTTGAAGGAAAGATTTTAGTTGTTGATCATCCTCAAACACCTGCCAATGCTTTTGGTTATCTGGTATGGATGGCCTGTATTTGACCTGGATTTGGTATAACACTTGTGTCTGATTAGGAATTTTGAATGAGTTTGCAGAGACAGCCAAAGAATCTACGTGTATGTTTTCATTTCTAGGGACATAAGTTATGTTGAAGACATTAAAGGAATTTTCAATGGAATCCCAAATCTCATTTCGATAAGACCTAAGCATAGGATGCTTTTTTTTGCAAAGATTCCTAACCTGTCTCACAATGAATTCAGAGAGAGTGAAAACACTCAAGTTGTGTACCTTTAAACTCTTGGCTAACTGTAGTCCTAGAATGAAAGCGTCGTATTCTACTACATTGTTGGTAACTTCGAAATCAAGTTTACATGATTGTGTAATCTTTTCTTTTTTTGGTGAGATTAATACTACCCTAGCCCCTTCTCCATCCTTTGTACAAAAGCCATCAAATAATAGCTTCCACACATTAGTTTGATTTGATATAGGGTTTTCAACTACAAAAATTTTACTTGAGATTCATGTATTTGATTTGAAGAGAGTTGAAAGCAGCTAAAATCTTGATCAATAACATAGATGGGGTGGTCCTTTGGTTGATCTATTTTTCATACAATGTGCACAAATATAACTTCTCTATACAACCTAAGTTGTTCTCCCCCATAAACAGGAATAGTGGCATAAGACATGTCCATCTGAAGAGTTCCCCCTAATTTGGCATAGCAAGACCTTGAAAGGAGCATTCCAAATTTGGGAGGGATATCGGTGACAACTATATCTAATACTATGCTTTTTACTGGGATTTGGGCAAGAGTGACTACTAAATCCTTAATCAATCCTAGACAAGGGACCCTCTTGGAATCAAAAGTGTATAAATCATGATAGGATCTAGTTATGTCAAGATTTAAATGATCCGTGATGGTTTTTGGCATGAGATGATGTGATGCTCCAGAATCAAGCATACAATTGGAATCATTTGTATTTAGTGTGACATAGAAAGGGGGTACTATTTCATCTATCATATCTGAGCTAGGACCAAAGATAACTGTTGGTTTTTCATCCTGAAGGCTAATAACATCGCTTTCAACATCAACAGAGGTGTTTTGTATCCATTTGGAAACTTGATTTTTATATCCAGGGTTTTTTGAAAGTTCTGAAAGTGGTATAGGGATCTTAACTCTCTCTAACTCCTTTTCAACATTAAATGTAGTTAAGACAATTTTATCAATTTGAGTTGTATCAGTTGACTGATTTAATGGTCGAATAGTAGTTGTCTGAGTTTCAACAACTTTGGTATGAGGTTCAATTATTGGAGGTTCCTTAAGAGGTCTTTCGGGGCCAGGTCTAGGTCTGAGATCATATCTTTTGTTTAGCTCTGCAATTAGAAATTCAAAGAAGGCATGGTATTTGGAAACCTGTGAGGATTCTTGATCTTCTTGAACTTGTTTATTCTGTGAAAGAGGAACAATAGTGGTTTGACCAAAAGAGGTATCCATATTGTTAATGTCTTCAGTGATAGACATGGTATTGTCATCAGGCTGTTGATTATCGATCAACAAAGGAGTTGGAACCTGCTGACCATTACTAGGTCTTTGAAGAATTTTTAATTATGGAGCTCCTTTGTATTGACCTTGATTCTGATTTTGAGGATGAGTGACCATTTGTTGAACTCTTCTAGGTTGAGTTTCAATCTTGGAAATTCTATTAGATAGGTTTCTAAGAAGTGAAGTGATATCATCGATTTTGGAATCTTCAGTTTTAGTTTTTGAAGAAGTAGAGGCCTCTTGACTAGATTTAAGCTTTCTTTAGGCCTTTTCCTCTTTAAGTTGGCTAAGGCAGCCCTATTTGCTTCCACCTCTATAGCATTAGTTTGCATGTCTTCAAGAGTCCTAGAAGTTATTTCTCTTAACATTAAAACAAAATCATCTTCAAAGGCTTTTGATGCTACAGTGGGTTTTCAATTAGGAGGCATCTTATGGTAAAGTTTGTTGAACCTTTTAATAAAATCAGCTACAGGTTCACCAAAGTTCCGTTTTAGTTCTTCAAACTCAGTCAAAAAGTAAAGAGGGTCTTTCATCACACCCCATTGGTTTTTGAATATATTTGGTAACTCCTCCCATGACCTAATGGAATTTGTAGGTAACTGCCTAAACCAGGTTCTAACATTTCCCTCAATAGACTAGACAAATAACCTCATATAAAAAATTTCTTGTTCTATGTTCATATTATCTACAAAATCTAGAAATGCTTGAAGATGGTCCTCAGCTGAGGAACCAGTTTCTCCATTATACCTAGGAAGGTGTTTTAAATATCCAGGAGGGAATGCATCGAGGTTTTGAGGTAAAACTAAAGCTGCATATCTAGCCTGTACAATGGGTTGGAATGCCATAGTAGAAGATGGTGTATGAGGTGTTTGAGTAGATGATGAAAAAGAAGAGGAAGATGGTGATAGAGAAGGTGTATATCTGTGTGGAGGTGAAGAAGGAGGAGATCTCCTAAATGAATTTAAGGGAGTCCTAATAACTAACTTCTGGACCTGTGACTGAATATCCTCTTTTGTTTCAAAGAGTGGGTTTGAGTATATAGAGAAGGTCCCTTCAGGTTGTTCAAAAGTAGAAGAGAATGAATAAGTAGTGGGGGATATGAAGTCTGTAGGTTTGAATTCAGGTAAATGAACACCCAATTCAACCTCAGATTTAGGTGATTCTAATGGTAGTGAGGGTTCTTGACATGTTTCAAGTGAGTGAATAAGGAAAGTTGATTTAAAATCAACTCCCTTACCTAAAAGTTCAGAAACCCTAGGTGATAATTGTGTCCAATTTGGATTGGATGGAATGTTCCTAAAGGGATCTGATGATAATATATCTTCAGACTACAGGGCTGAAGAAGAAGAAGATGGTTGAAGTCTTCTTTTGGAATTTGCCCTTCTCACAAGTTTTTCTGGATCTGACAGAGGACTAACTGTGTCAGATTCAGAATGGGATCTAGTGTGCTTAAAAGGTGCCAGTTTAGCACAGTGGAGTCGCTAGGTGAAGAATTTTGACCTATCTAGTCTTTTATTCACCCTTAAAGGAATAGGATTTATATCATTGTCCTAGGAAAACTAATCAAATTTGAGTCCCCAGTAACGGTGCCAGATTGATGTTGTACCTCTGAGATGATAATGGTTAATTGATCATGCCAGAGAATCTAAGATATTTGCTTTGGGGTTTTGGGTTTTGGTTTTATATGGAGGACCAATATATAAAACAAATTATAAGAATGATGTATTTAACCGTTTTAGATAGTATTAATAAATTACCAAAGGGCTGCTATTTAACTTCACACAGTGATTTGAGTTGATAAGATGTGCAGAAAGAATAATAAGGAGATATGATTTCTTTAAATTTCAGATAGAAAGATAAATTATCATAAGTAGGACAACCTTTGACCAATGTTCAGAAGTTAAACAAAATATGCTTAAAATTACATAAGATAGTGACAATTTTATGATTTAGAGGGAGCTTTTCAAACAAACAGTCCAATATCTCAATCTCTTTATAATAATAACTTCAGAAGGAATTTTAAGAATAACTGTAACACATTTATTCTGACTTGATCTCTCTGTAAAATTTAAACATATGTAGAATTAACGGAATGAATGGGAAACATGAAAGACTTACATAAGAAAACGAGACTGTATGATATCAAATTCAGAATCCTTTGCTTTATTATGAATGATCTAGAAAGAGCTTGTACATCAATGCTTTACAAAATTTCTTATGGAAAGGTACCACCTTTAATAACTCGTAGAAGAGAGTTATTTATACTAGTTTGGATAGTGAACAAAATATCCTAAACTGATTACAAAAATAGCCTGAAAGAAAATAGGAAAAGAAAATTGTTGAATGATGTGTCCCTATTAGGTAGGAAGTTTTTGATGACTGTTCCTTCAAAAACTGTTGTGTTGTCTTCTTGTTGGGATGGAAATTTAATCAATTGTTTCACACAATTGATCCCACCTCTCCTCACTTGGTATCTCTAGATTTACCATTCTTCTAAATATCTCATCAACTTCAGTATATCTTTCAAAATTGGGTTTAGTGAGAAAAAGATGTCCAACTTCATATTTGATTGTGAGGTCAGGGCTCAAAGCTTCCAAAAACTTTTTGCCAATAAATTTCCTTTTTATCCCTTCAAATTGGTTGTTGTCCGCTGCAATAGTATATAATCTTTCATGGTAATCATACAATTTTACTAGCTAGTCATTTGATGTCACTAACTCTGGTAAACCTTTCTTTTTCAACATACTAAATTTAGAATGAAATCTTTCGACTGCAATGTTCAAAGCTTCACACTTTGTTTTCAGCTGAGTCAATAGATTCTTCTTCATTAGGGCTTTCTTGATCTCCAAAATAGTAGTTGTCCTATATGGAATATTTATCTCTTGTAACTGTTGCCTAGTCTTATAGTTTAGTACTTTTATCATCCCTGCTGCTTCTTTGGGTTTTGTGCCTAATGTTGCCCTCTCATTATCTATCTTTGTCTTGCATCTAGAAATCAATTCTTGCTGCTCAAAAATAATTGAATGGATGCCCATACCTATGTTATGGAGTGGCTAATATCTAACCAGATGTCCTCTTTGGCTTGCGCCAAAGTGTGTGCAATTAGAGTCTTACTCTCTAATTGTTTGACCTTCAATTCTAACATGTTTGACTTTTGCATTTCCTCTACATACAAGGTATCATTCTTTACCTTCTCTGACTCCAAGGTTTAGAACTTCTAGAGTAACTTCTCATTCTATTGTTTATGCACCTGTAACTCCTCTAATAACCTTGTTGTTTCAACTGTTGTTGAAGATGAAGCGATGTCAGTAGGAGATGAGCTTGGCTCTGTACTTGCTATAGGAATTGTTGTTGCTGAAGTTACAGCAAGATGTGATGCCTCTTTTTCCTTGAGAAGTTGTTCTATTTGCTCTTCCATTTTCTTGATTTGTATGTTTTGCTCAATAATGAGCTTCAACATTTCTTCCCTGTGCTGTTCATTTTCTTCCATCTCTTTGGTTTGTGGATACTCAGTTGAAGGCAGTTTCAACTGTTTCTTCAAAGCTTCTATCTCTAGATTCTTCTTCTTGAGCATTTATTCAATTTCTTTACAATCTTGGGGGTCATATCCAATTTTAACAATAATATCTTCTAACAACTTTAATTTGTTATCTTTAGATAAAGATGATAGTTTTTCAATCTTAAGCTCTCACTGCACATTTGACAAGGCAGTTTTGAGCTTGGAAAATGACATGGCAGTTGTAGTCATTGTTGAAAATAACATTTCCCCTGATTGCCTATGCAAATCCATTTGATAAATAAGATGTATCTGGTTTACATAAAATGAAAATATGGTCTTCTTGTAATCCGTTGTGGATTTGGGAAATGGAATTTGAGCTTGAAAAAATGCCATTTGCATCTGTCCTCTTTCACTGTCAAAGGCGGAGAGAAGTTTGTGCTGAGAAGTGGATGTATGTTTCCAAAACTAACTGTACACTTGTGACTTAAGAGTTTGATTCTTTCGTTTGATTTCCAAAAAATGTTAAGAAGATATTAGTATCTTCTACTGAGGTGGTCTCATTTGACTGAATAATCTCCATAGGTTCAGTTGAATAAGGAGTTGAAGAAGTAGAAGGAGGTTTGGGATCTGTGGTCCCTACTGATGAAACATCTTCCTCCAATATCAATTATTTATGGTGGCTTGCTCCCTGATGATACCGACAATCCGGTGTTCAATTTATTTTGTAATATAGAATAATATTTAATTGATTATGTAGCTGACTGAGTTTCCTCTCTGGCTCTTTTGTGTTGAGTACTCTGAGTGGTTGGAGTATTTTCCTGTGGAGTGATTATAATCTATTCATCTGCTTCTAAGAGAGTTCCTTTAGACCACTGCTCGTGGTTCATAAACTTCTCCAATTCTCGCCTAGGAGTATGGCTATAACGTGTTGCCTTCAACTGAACTCTCGGGGCTGAAATGATCCCAAAATGATCATAAGCCTAGGTGAAGCTTGGCTGGAGATTCTTGCTCTTTAATAATTTGTCTACGTCTATACCTACAGACCTAGTATTGCAAATGAATGTCCCTACCTTGGCTTAGAGTTTGAATTGAGACTTTTTCTTACTTGAGACAAAATGGACTTCATCCATGTTTATCATCTTCCTGATGTATTCTAGTGAGAATATCCTCATTGGCACATACGTAGGCAGTTTGTATGGAGCTAACTCACTGCCATATATCCTAATCTCAGTGTAGTTCTGGTACAAATGCTAGTCACGAGTCTTGGTCTGTTCAGATAAGTGCAATGTCTTCTTAATCTCTTCTCCAATTCTGGGCTCTACTTGGCTCTTGAGTAATTGAAGAACTTGATGTACAAAAGAATCTATAAACTAAGAGAATGTAAACTTGGATGATGTTGCTTTCACTAAATCTGCCCAATGAATCACTGATTGATTCACTCCCTGCTCATCTTGCTTGTTAAGCTGAATGTGCAATGAATCTCCCCGCTGAAATAGAATCAAATGGATTATGATTGAGCTATACCTGAACACTCCTTCTGTGGTAAAATTCATAAACTGTTCATGTATATTATCAGCCAGAAATTGGCTATAATTATACATGAAAGCAAGTTGATATTCGTTACTAAAAATGGAAAAGAATCCAAGGATGGATTCATCAACAAGTTGATCATTTTCATAACCTAGGAGGTATGATAGCAGGGCGATGATATGTCTAGTGGCTTTAGGGAACATAGAAGATGAATAAGGTGGATTTCTCTTGGGTAATTCAACATCTTCTGGCAAAAAAAGTTCAAAGATAAGGGCTCTCTATGGGAAGGTGAGTTTATTGTAAAGGTACATGAGAGCTACTGGTGAGAAATGGATGAGGGAGTCAGATGAAGGTATCATTATCATTTGGTTTATACTCTGAGCAGTAATGGTGATCAGGATTTGTCCATCCTAGGTCATCACTGTTCTTTGCACAGGATCATACCTGGCTTGACACCAAGTGATCAAATCAGGGAAATGATGAGTCTTGGGAAAGGAGTACAAGGGAAAAAGTTTCTCCTAGAAACAAATGGGGTCTTCTTTATATATATATTTATGCTTTAACCATAAATGCAATTCGTGAAAATCGAATTCTCATTCACAATCAGTGATTTTGAACAGGGATTCTACAATGGGAAGGTAATCCAAATCAAGCAATGTTGTAGATGGATTTCCTTCTTCGACATATTTTTGTGTTTTAGCTTTCAGAGCCATCTTTCTGCAGGTGGGGGATTTGGAAATTATTTCAATTGAAAGACGGATGATAGGGGAAAATACACACAAAGCGGAAAAGGCTTTTGGTCATAGAATGGAAGAAGAAAAGTGGTAAAGAGTAGAGCCATGGGATATTTATAAATGAAATCGGGCTTAATTTGCCGTTTAAATCTAGCCATAGGCGATTTATTACAGAGGAGCATGATTAATGTCTAACGGGATGGTAAATGGTTAACTGAGGCTGGCAACGGTATAGGAGCATATGGCGCAACGACATTGTAACGTGGTGGTTTGTGAGTGGATGAGAGATAACGGAATTATGATGTGGCGGGTTTCGTATGGAGAAAGGGATAACGGGTGAATGATATGGCGTGAGAACGAGATCAATGGTTGGAAGGGAGGAAGCAGTCGGAGGGATTTCAGGGGTGTGCGATGGTTTATGATTTCATGCTTTGGGGGGCTGAAATGCTACGGGAGTGACACGTAGCAAAAGAGCGGGGCCATTAAAACTACTTTTCAGAACCCCCCCCCCCCCCCTTAGCGTTAACGGGAAACGATTGAAGGGGGGATGAAACGCTTCCTCCGTCATTGATCCAGGCGGAGTGAATTATATCTGTTGAAAGGTGTCTGACGGTTATTCGACACTTGACATGACATTTTGTCGCTTCCACCCATATGACCACATCATGTTTATTGACTATTAACAAGGTGATAATGTTTATTATAATAATTAAACCTTAATTAAGGAATTTAAGCATTATTTAAACTAAACAAAAATTTCAAAGGCGTGTTTGAACTACCAGCCTTAATTTTTATTTTCTAAAGAAAATATCCTTCTTTTTATTGCTTATCTAACATTTTGTCATTTGCCTTCCTTTTTTAGAGCAACTACCCTATCATTTTTATGATATGGACCTAAAATGATAATAAATCCTAACATTTTTTATTTTCAAATTTTATTTTTGGTCCATATCCTAACTTATCATTTTTCAATGGCATTTTGGTTTTTTTTCAACTAATGGCTAACTTATCAAAAAAAAGAATGTTACAACACAACCCTCTCTAGTTAATTCTCAAATGGACACTTTGAACTGCTTTTGCACCTAGAAAATACATGGGACTGGGTAAACACCCGCAATAAACTCTATGGAAGCTATGAAACTTCCTCACTAGGGAGACACTTGAAGTTCTCCAAAATGATGGTGGAATTATGTCTAGATTTCCTATGCTAAACAACACTTTGGCCCTTGTGCTAAAAAACTCCAAGAGAAGATGAAATGTGAAGTGTAATAGTCAAAAGATGCCCAACAAATGAATCCTTCTAGAATCCTTTTTTATATTATTTTATGGGTGGGGGGAATTTTCCTCTTAATAGCCTTTTGCTGTCATTTTAATAAAATAATATTTGTTGTCATTCTCCAATAAAATATTATTTTTCTGCAATTTTCTACTAAAAATAATATTTCCCCCTTTTAATCAAAATTGGGAAAAACACCTTTACAATTTTGCACTCACAAAAATTGGGAATATTAGAATCCTCCCTTCCAAAAATTGCTTGTCCTCAAGCAATGTTCGAGAAAGAATTCCCCCTTTCTATTGTCCAAAACTATCATTGCAAACAATAACAGTGTCCCAAATGTGCCACTAATCCATCCTTTTCCCATGCATTATCCTGTCATAAACGAATTCCTCGATATCAAGATCCCAAGCCATCTTGATCAGCGCAAAGAACCCCTTGATCCACCCACCATCCAACCAGGTATAAGCTCTAGAATCCCTCCCTGTATTTTCCATAAGTAGAGCATCACGATAGTATAGAATCTTGATCAACCCCTCAAGAAGCTACCCTACTAAGTAGTCAATCTCATGCACTTCAGGAGTAGGATCTCGAAGATACAATCAAACCCCTATGGAGATGAATATTCACCTGCATGAGCTCCCCCTGATCTCCTCCTACTGATCATCCCACCATGCTCGTGAAGTAACCCACACCAACAACAAACCCCTAAAACCAAATGGAAGATCTGAATGATATTCCCCTATAAGAAACAACTCATCCCAAAGCATATTTGAACTTACAAATTTCGTGATGCGAGGATCCCATGCCCATCGCAGTGTGAGATTGTCCTACTAACACCGCAACACCTCGTTCATGACACACTACCCAACAGGCTCATACTAGCACCTCCTCTCTTGTAAATCTTGGCCGCAATATTTGTCATGATCGAAGCTATGCCGGACCTACAAGGGAAACTCAGTAATGCCAGGGTCTACCACTCCATGGCTAGACTCGATCCTAAGCACCAACCTGCCTCACCGTATGATGAATACCACAACGGTCCCCCATGTTTCAATTGGAGAATGAATTGAATCACCTACTTTCATGGTCATACTGACCATGAAGTGGAGCTATCTTATTCAACTGGATCCCTAGATTCCATAGTCACATTGGAAGTTCACAACTCCCACTCCTCATTAGATATCACTGTGAAGCCCTGCTATCTGTGAAAACACATTTGTGCCTCATCTCTGACTCTTGTATCTAATCAGATAGACACAAATCATCAATAATCAATATTGTACATGTCGAACTACTCTACTCCTATCAAACCACACAACAAAATCTATTATCCCAACTCCTGATGATGCAGTCGTACATTGCTTAGAGTCTTGATACCTTCATCTATACGAAGTCTACCATCCACTGTACCTTGTGCTCATAGATCACACTAGTCCGTCTTGTTGAATGTGCATCATGTGATCATCTCTCTAAGTGATCACCTCTCTAAGTGATCACCTCTCTAAGTGATCATCTCTCTAAGTGTGAGCTCAGGGATGGAACATATGATACCTCTATGACAAACAACACAATCCTCGAGCCTATATCCATCAGCTTCACCCTGATCAAATGACATCATCGAAAAGTCTCTCTCTTAATACATTGTGTCCCATTCAAATGTCTTGAGTAACGCTGTAACATTGTGTCATCTATAATGAGAGAATCAAGGGGCAGCAACCAAAATCTCTGCAACTGTAACCAATACTAGAGAGTCATAGGTCTATAGATCCCCAAGGGGAGGATCAAGAGCCCATATGAATAATTAAGGGTAATCCTATGGATGTCCCTCTATCCGCCTTGGATTTTCTAATAACTAAAGCAAAGACATGTCTTCATTGAACACGATGTCCTCAGATTCTCATCCATCCACTCATCGACTCTATGTAAACCAAACCCAATGGTATGCTCAATGTACCTCTTAGGAGTCCTCCTTAGAAATAATGCTCCAAGATCTTGTTGTGCAACACATTCTACCACTTCACATAACCATGTGTCCCTATAAACTCTCACATACCACTGTGCCTTGTGGCATACCATTGTACACCACCGAATGCCACTGCCTTCTATTGTGTCACCCCATATTCTTTAGTGTCCCTTATGTACCAGTGCATCTATCACTCCACCTGCAAACCCAATGTGGTGTGAGTCGCTCCTCCTACTCCATGGGGCAAACAAATACACCACAACACACCACCATACACATTCGTGCTCCTCTACAGGGCATTTCTCATCACTGCATACCCCTATACACCACTCGATGTTAGGGTCTAAAATTGCATCTGTGTGCATTAGGTCACATCCCTCTGCATAACATTGGACTATATGACATATATTTATGCACCCCTGGGTACCACTGCCTATTCTTTTACCACCCCTATGATATCTCACATGTGCCAAAGTATCTGGATGGGGGATTCAATGGGGGAGAAATACCATACCACTTGGGTTCATATTGGGGGATATATATTGAGGAACAAATGACATAATATATTGGGGGATATATAGGTGGTAAAGGGTTTTTATATTGGTAGGTATAAAAAATGCAGCTCAAAGTTAATGAAAAAATATAAAGGGGTATAAAAAATGTTAATGAAAATATGGATACCTACAATATCTAATGAAAGTAGGGTTTTTTAAATTGGGAATGTGTATGGGGCTTGTTTTAGTAGGGGATTAAATAATGTGATTTTTAGAGGTATTTTCTAATATTTAGTCAAAATAAGGGTATTGTTTAATATGCCACAAATGTGTGTGATGTGTTAGAGGTTCATTGAGTGAATCCCCTGTGAGTATCTGCCACTCTACTAGTGAAACCACCATGATGTGCGTCATATCTCCTCATCTGCCTTGGTAGTCCTGAGTGGCCTAACTCCACACTTATTAGAGGGGATATCACTGCTATGCTAATCCTCAGTGACTCTTGTGCCTAATACATAAATCAGAGAGCATCATCTCCATAAAATGCCATGTCTGGCCGCCAATCCATGCCACCTCCTCTGAAAATCTCCTGCGAGAGTGTGCTAATCATCTTGCAACCCTATGCACAACCAACATGCCAAAAGAACCCATGGAGTTTTCTCACAAATTGATTGTCCACTAGTGCCATCTAGAACTCCCCTAGAGGATGTCTCCGCTCAATTTTTAGGTAAATTATACCACTAATGTTGTAGAATTCCTACATCTCTAGTATATGATAGTTAGCCCCACTTGAATCCCAATGCTAACCTGGGCCTCCATCATCCATAAAGTCTGAAAGCTTTTGGTGAGCTTCACTCAAGATTACGCTCATTTCCATAGGTCTAGCCCACTCCACTGGGTACCAACTTAGATTCTCTCGCCATCCAAACATAAGGGAAGGATCGAATACATGTGTACACATACATGCAACAACCTCAACATGCAAATGTTGTTCCCTACACAACTCATGTTTCCTCATCTCAATGTCCTAGTCAACACATGAGATCTCACTAGGTAACTTTGCCTCTCTCTCTCTCTAATGTGCAAAGGTAACCTAACAGTGTTGCAAGCCCCATCTATGTATTCTTGAAAATGATGTCCCTAATGCTCTAATGTATACTCCTCTAGTTGTCCCATTATGGAATCCAACTATTTCCCAATGTGAGTGAGCTTGGCCACTGACTCGGCACAAACAACTCTCATTCCCTCAACCTTCTCATTCTGTTGTAGAATGGTCTCTCGAACTATCTTGGCCTTCTTTCTCAATGTTAAAAGGTCAGCCTAGAGCTATCGAAATTCTTGTGGGTGGCTATCATCTATAAATTCAGTCACATCTATGGATACCTTTGTGTCTCTTGACACCTCATCAATGGTGGATACCTCAGTCTCTCCTGGTGCCACATCAAAGTCTTCTAGGCGGCCATCATCTAGAAACTCGATCACATATCTAGGCACATCATTAAGGGATGGCCCTATGGGTGTATGCTCAATTGTCTCCACCAATGTGCCAAATGGGGCTATCAAAGGAATATCCAACAAGGGTGACTCATGTGTCACGCTAGGTATATCTACGTGCTGTTAGCAATCCTGCATGTCCTCAACCTCATGCTCAAGCTCCTCCTTCGGCTCGTCAATAGTGTATATGCACCACAGGCCACATGATCTGAAGTAACATGATCTGAAGTAATATCTCCTCCTAGTCCCATCATCTAACTGCGCTCATCCTATCCACTCCTTTTGAAGAGGTTTGTTGCCATGATTCTATTGACTTTCCCCACATGGTGTAAATAGCTTCACCCGCATGGAATTCTCACCTCTAGAGTCTCTATCATAAGGATGAAGATGGAACAGGTCCATCATCTTCCACAACTGGGCCAACCTCTCATCGTTCATGCATATCTTGTCTCGAAGTTCTTGTATTCTTCGCCACATCATTGGTGTGTCTATGTCTCCCCCAAACACTATGCATGCATGCCCAACTCTTCTATGATCTTGTCGACTTCCTCACAGATGACCAAGATCATGCTCTGATACCACTGTAATTTTCCTAATTCAAAAATTCATTAAATAACAAAGACATGCATAAAGTTGTGACAATATAAATTTAATACATGCATGCACCATTAGAAAATTAAATCAAATGGGAAATAATGTTAAAGAAATTTATTAATAATGATGGAAATTGAGTACAAACAAGAATAGAACAATAGATCTTGGGATTGTCATTGCATGCATGCAAAACCCAGGTGAAATGAAGTAGATCCAAATTTTTGTAAATGACCCAAACAGGTAGCATGCACTATCTAGAAAATATTGTTGTTGTTTTCGAAGAAAAAGAACGGGAGTTTCTTCCCTCAAAACGGATCAGAAAATTTTGAAAATTTAGCCCGGAGCTCCTCACACCAAACCCATAAAAACTCATAAATGGTTTGGATTAAATCCAATCCAAGATCAATCCCACCAAGTGGTGTGAATGACTTAGTTTACTAATAAAATGCACTATTGAAGGAATGTTTATTTCCATCCAAAATACTGCCCGAAAAAATATGGTATTTTAACAACGAACTCCTCTCACAAAACCTAAAGAAACCCAGAAAAATATTGGGTGAATTCCAGATGACCCCGAGAGCCGCAATTAGTGTGAATTCACTTGTTGGTCCAGCTTTGCACACTTCTCCAAATAAGAATTTTGTACGACAATGCTACAACTCTTCAGTCCTGCAAACTCACTACAAAATCACCTGCTCAAATGAGAGAAATCTCTTGCAAAACCTTCATTACTCCAACCCTTTGTAGTCAATTCTCAAATGGACCCTTTAAACTACTTTTGCACCCAGAAAATACACTAGACTCAGTAAACACCTACAATAAACTCTCTGGATGCCCGTAAAATGGTCTCCCCAACTTCCTCACTGGGGAGACACTCAAAGTTCTCCGAAATCAAGGTGGAATTCCACCTAGAGTTCTTATGCTAAACAACACTTTGGCCCTTGTGCTAGACAACACTAAGAAAAGATGAAATGTGAAGTGTAATTGTCAAAAGATGCCCAACAAATAGTCTCTCCTCCTTATAGAATTTTTCTCCATGCTTCTAGACTCATTAATATTATTTTTTGGTAGGGTTCATTTTCCTCCTAATAGATTTTTGCCCCTATTTTAATAAAATAATATTTTTTGCAATTCTCCAATAAAATATTTTTCTGCTACACTTTTCTAATGAAAATATTTTTTTCCTATTATTAATTAAAAATGAGCAAAACCTCTTAACAATTTTGCACTCACAAAAATTGAGAATAATACACAATAATATTGAATTTTCTAAAAGCTAACTATATGAAATATTTTAATTATTTTATATTCATATAAAGAAAGAAAAACAAAATATTAACATCGAACTACAATTTACATAAAAATAAATTAATGTTTAATTCTCATTTGTTTATATCCATGAAAAATAATTTTTTCACTTAGAATAATAAAAAATATAAATTAATTATAACCCTATTGAATCTTTTGAAAATAGATTATATAAAATATGTGTGAATCATCCAAAATTATTTTAATATACAATAAAATATTTATCAAACTTTAATTCATAATTCATATGCAAGAAAACCAGTTCCTTAATCTACGCTTTTAAGGATTCGTATCTTCCCTTACACAATTCACCTTTTACATTTATCCTCAAACTCTAAAAGATATAGAAAAAGAAATATCACCATCAAAGCTTAGTTCACACGCAAATAAACCCTATATACATGAAAACATAAATTATATAAAAATATTTTAAAATTATATATAAGATATTTTTATTTTACAATAAATATTTATATAAATAAATCAACATCAATCTTTAATTCGTACGCAAGAAAACTAGTACCTGAATTCATCGTTTACTTTTCTGCACAAACTATGGAGTTGTGTAAAGAGAAAAATGAAATGATAAAACCATCAAAGCTTAATTTACACGCAAATTAAGAGTACATGCATGAAAAAAAATTGCTATCGAAGTGCATTCACATTAAAATCATCATTGCAACTGCCTTGGTTAAAGTCAGCGATGAAGAGCACGCAAAACAACCAACATTCACAACCAACATGCCCAAATAACATAGGGAGTTTGCTCACAAACTGACTCGCCAATAGTGCCAATTGGAACTCCCCTAGAGAATGTGTGCGCTCAATTCCTAGGTCAATTATACCACCAATGTTGTAGACATTCTACATCTCTAGTATATGATAGTTAACCCAACCTAAATCCCAATGTTAACCTGTGCCTATGTCATCCCCAGTGTCTGAAAGCTCTTGTTGAGATTCAGTCTAGATTATGCCCATCTCCATAGGTCTAGCCCACTCCACCAAGTACCAACTCAGGATCTCTCGCCATCCAACCCCAAGAGAAGGATCGAATGCATGTGTACCCACACACGTAACAACCTCAACATGAAAATGTTGCACCCTACACAACTCATGTTGCCTCATCTCATTGTCCTAGTCAACACATGAGATATGACTAGGTAACTCTGCCTCTCTCTCTCTCTAATGTGGAGAGGTGACCTAACAATGTTGCAAGACCCATCTATTTATGCTTGAAGAGGGTTTCCCTAATTCTCTAATGTGTACTCCTCTAGCTATACCATTATGGAATCCAACTATTTCCCAACACGAGTTAGCTTGGCCACTAACTCAGCACAAACAACTCTCATGCCCTGAGCCTCCTCATTCTCCTACAGAATGGTCTCTCGGACTGTCGTGGCCTTCTTTTTAATTGTTAGAACATCATCCTAGAGTTGTTGAAATTGTTGTGGGTGGATATCATCTGTCAACTTAGTCACATCTATGGATACCTATGTGTCTCTTGACACCTCATCAACGGTGGATACCTCAATCTCTCCTGGCACGTCATCAACCTGTTATGGGTGGCTATCATCTAGAAACTCGATCACAACTCTAGGCATGTCATCAATGGATGGCCTTACGGTGTATGATCAATTTTCTCCTCCAGTGTGCCAACTGGGGCTATCAAACGAATATCCAACAAGGGTGACTCCTGCATCATGTTGGGTATATCTATGTGCTCCTTTGAATCCTGCGTGTCCTCAACCTCATGCTAAATCTCCTCCTTCGACTCATCGATAGTGTATATGCACCCTAGGAAACATGATCTGAGGTAAGATATCCTCGTACTCCCATCATCTAGCTACTTTCATCCTGTCCACTCCTTTTGAAGAGGTTTGTTTCCCTTAATCTATTGACTTTCCCCACATGGTGTAAATGGCTTCACCCTCAAGGAATGCACACCTTTAGAGTCTATATAATAAGGATGAAGATGGAACTAATCCATCGTCTTCCTCAACTGGGCCAACCTCTCATCATTCAAGGAGATCCTATCCCGGAGTTCCTGTATTCTCCCTCGCATCATTGGTATGTCTATGGCTCCACCAAACATTATGCATGCATGCCCAACTCTTCCATGATCTTTTCAACTTCCTCACAGATGACCAATCTCATGCCCTCATACCACTATACTGTTCCTAATATAAATATTCATTAAAAAAAAAAGACATGAACAAATCTACCACAATATAATTTTATAAATTTAACACAAACATGCACCATGAGAAAATTAAATAAAATGGGCAATAATGCTCACACATTTTATTAATAATGCGGGAAATTGGGTACAAACAAGAATAGAACAATAGAACTTGGGATTTCCACTGCATGAATGTAAAACCCAGGTGAAATGAAGTATATACAAATGCTGGAAATGACCCAAACAGGGAGCATGCGTTATTTAGAAAATGTTTTTGTTATTGCTGAAGAATAAGAACTGGAGTTTCTTCCCTCAAAATGACTCGAAAAATTCTGAAAAGTTAACCTAGAGCTCCTCACACCAAACCCATAAAATACCATAAATGGTTTGGATTAAATCCAAGCCAAGATCAATCGCACCAAGTGGTGTGAATTACTTAGTTTACCAATAAAATGCAATGTTGAAGGAATGTTGATTTCCATCCTAAATACTGCCTGGAAAATTATGATATTTTAATCATGGACTCCTCTCACAAAACCCAAAGAAACCCAAAAAAATATTGGGTGAATTCCATATCACCTCGAGAGCCCCAATTAGTTTGAATTCTCCTGTTGGTCTAGCTCTACAGACTACTCCAAATAAGATTAATTTGTACCACAATGCTCCAACTCTTCAATCTTGCAAACTCATTGCAAAATCACCTGCTAAAATGAGAGAAATCTCCTGCAAAAACTTTGTTACTCCAACCCTTCGTAGTTGATTCTCAAATGTAGCCTTTGAACTACTTTTGCGGCCAGAAAATATAAGGGACTCAGTAAACACCTACAATAGACTCTCTGGAAGCCCCAAAATGGTGTCCCCAACTTCTTCACTAGGGAGACACTTGAAGTTCTCCGAAATGAGGGTGGAATTCAACCTGTAATTCCTGTGCTAAACAACACTTTGGCCCTTTTGCTAGACAACTCTAAGAAGAGATGAAATGTGAAGTGCAATAGTCAAAAGATGGCCAACAAATAATCTCTCATATAATTTTTCTCCATGCTTATAGACTCATTAATATTATTTTTTGGTAGTGGCCATTTTCCTCTTAATAGTTTTCTTCCGCCATTTTATAAAATAATATTTGTCATCATTCTCCAATAAAATATTATTTTGATACATTTTTTTAATAAAAATATTTTTTTCCTCTTATTAATTGAAATTGGGCAAAACATCTTTAACGGTTTTGCACTCACAAAAATTGAGAATAGTACACAATAATGTTGAATTTTCTAAAAGCTAACTATATAAAATATTTTTATTATTTTACATTTATATAAAAAAGAAAAACAAAATATTAATGTCGAACTGCAATTTACATACCAATAAATTAATAAATTAATGTTTAATTCACTTTTGTTTATAGCTATGTAAAATTCATTGAATTCGAATAATAAAAAAATATAAATTAATTATAATCATATTAAATCTTTCGAAAATAAATTATATAAAATAGATTTAAATTATCCAAACTCATTTTATTATACAATAAAATATTTATACAAAACAATCAACATCAAAATTTAATTCATAGTTCATGTGCAAGCAAACAAGTACCATTATTTACGCTTTTAAGGATTCATACCTTCCCCTCAGGGGTTAAATTTGACGGGTACCCTTACCTGTCAGAGAATTTTTTTATGACGGTTTTATTTTTAAAGTGCCCTTCACATGACTTTTAATATTTATTTTTACCCATTTTTTATAATCTTTTGCAAATTATATTTATAATTGCTCTTACATAAAAATAATGAATGTAGATATTGTTGCAATTAAATTAGACAATAAAATTGAAAATACACATACTATACCATGTTTTCCATTTAAATAACTTCAGTGCCAATCTAATTAAAATTTAATATTTGTGAAATAAATTTCAAACAAAAAATATAATGTGCATGAACTATGTAAATGTTCAAAAATTACATTCAATATCATCATGTAAAGGAATTAATTTTTTAGATAGATTCACCCAAAAAAAAAAAATTGTCAAAGATATATATAAAAATCGAAAAACAAAGACAAACTACATACCTAAAAAGATTTCAATTATTCAACCGCCTCATCAAATATTCCTGTAGTGTTCGTTAGCGGCATAAAAATGAAAATTTATAATTATAAACTACCAATTGTAATAACTTTTATAAAGAATTAGTTCAAAAACTAAAATTTATAATTATAAACTACCAATTGTAATAATTTTTATAAAGAATGAGTTCACTGCATAACACATTTAGAATATTAAGTTCTAATTTTCTTATTTTTTCATATTTGGTAGAAGCTATTCATTTATTTATTTTTGTTCTTGGCATATGAAACTATGCTATTATAAATATGGGCTGTATTGTAAGAAAACACTATAAAAAAACACCAAATATTATGGCATCTATAAGATAATTTTCCAAGAAAAAAGATTTCCTTCAATCAAATAATTAGACTTTTCCGTTAAAGATTAAACATCCAAACATGACAGAATGAAATCATATAAAATATTGAAACATAGCAAAATGAAATCATATAAACATTCAATTGTATAAAATTTAAACTTTCTCTCTCCGATTAGTTCAAAAAATCATAAAATAGAATTAAAAAAAATCCATAAAAATATTATATAGTAGAATTATTCTGATAATTATGGTCAAAGAAAATCCAAGTTGTAAAACTGTTAGACTTGTCCTTCAATTATTAATTTGTGTTTGGAAATTTTCCTACAAATACAATGAAATTTTGCATTTTGTGTGGGAACGTATTTTCTGATAAATACACTAAAATTCTATGGAAAATTCATGAAAAACTTATGTGAGAAAAACTAGAAGAGAACCTAAACACAAGAAATTTTGTTCTAAAGTTGGTCATGTTGGTCCTTGGGTAGCGGCAATGGCCTTGGCCCCGAAGTGTACGGTGTCCACGAACCAAGGTTTGTTTCTTGAAATGGTGAGGGCTCTGCAGTGAGGGAAAAAGATAGATACTCACGCACAAAACAGAGATTTGGGAAATCTGTGTGTCAAAAATAAACTATTCCCGGAGAGTGGTTAGCGGTAAAAGTAAGGCTCGACTTGTCTCTGAGCAATTAACCAATTATAAGTGGTAATTGACCATCAAATCCAAAAATACCCATTATATACCTCTGTTTATACTCCTATTAGGGGTGACTTTAGGGGCGAATGTTCGCCCTTTGGCGAAATTAAGGGGTTTTAAATTTTTAGTGGGCGAATATTTTGTATCATAGTACATTTTTACAAATCACCTCAAATAGCCCACCTTATTTTAAGGGAGAGGGTAAAAAAGGTAAATTTAGCCTTGAAATTAGGAGTTACAACCTTCCATTCGCCCATTTTCAAGAATAGGTTTTATTTAAGTGAATCCTATGAGCCAAAGGCCCAAATACCATATTTATAAAGAGGTATGGTAAATTAATAAAAATATAAATAAATGAGAGGTATGGTAAATAAATAAAGCATTTTTTATATTTACTCCATAAGTCACCTTATATACATGCAAGGGTGTAAACAAATAAAAATATAAGTAAAGTGGAGGTATGGTAAATAAATAAAAGGTCTTTTTATACTTACTCAAAAGGTATGGTAAATAAATAAAAATATAAATAAACTAGACGCATGGTAAATAAATAAAACCTCTTTTTATATTTAGTCCATAACCCTCGTTCTATTTATGAAGGCTCAAGAAAGAGGTTTTATTTAAGTGAATCCCATGGGCCAAATACCATATTTGTAAAAGAGGTATGGTAAACTAATAAAAATATAAATAAGTGAGAGGTATGGTAAACAAATAAAACATTTTATTATATTTACTCCATAAGTCACCTTGTATTTATGAATGGTATGGTAAATTAATAAAAATATAAATAAACGAGAGGTATGGTAAACAAATATTTTTTTTTTATATTTACTCCATAAGTCACCTTATATTTATACTATGCGACAAATACCATGGACTAGATTGTTATTAATACAATGCAAAAAAACATTATTAATCCTAATATTAGTATTAATAAAAATAAAAATGGCACATGGTATTGGCCCATGGTATTCACCAAAAAGGCACATGGTATTGACCCATGGTATTCGCTTGGAATGTAGCCTATTTAAATGGGGGAATTAAACCAGCATAGATCCATCTTTACTCTGGATCTACTAACCCCCGAGAGGTATCAAATATCGTGATATGCAAACTAGCATAGAGTGAAAAAATATTTTATCCGATCAAGAGTAAAAATGGATGTTGTAAGTTAATGTATGTTAAACATTTTAGCTTGGTTAAAATAAAAATAAAATAAAAATCAACTATTAATTTTATTAATTTTTATAAATTACTAATAGTAATTTTTAAGCTCCAGGTTTATGATAACCCATGGTATTTATGTGAGCATAGACTATTTAAAGGGGAAATTCTATCTTAGATTCATCTTAATTCTGGGTCTACCAAGTGCTCAGAGGGATAAATAGATTTCATCCCCCTAAGAGTGGTAGATGTGGAGTTAAGATGGATATAGGTTGGTTTTTATGATAATGAAGATATTAAATAGGCTTAGGAAATTATATTGTAAAAACATCTTAAGGTGAATGGTTAAAGCATAGACATTGGACAAGTATATTTGTATACTTCTGTTTTAAACTGAAACAAATCCAGGGCTAAAAGGAATGGATTGATTGCACTAGTCATCCTTCTATAACTTTCCAACATATGCTGGAGTAAACAGATTGTAATTTGGGTAATTTTTCTAATTGCAAACGGGAACATACTTGTGTATTGGCAGGGTGGTTACGAGGTCCCTAGAAGTGGAGTAAACAGATTGTAATTTGGGTAATTTTTCTAATTGCAAACAGGAACATACTTGTGTATTGGCAGGGTGGTTACGAGGTCCCTAGAAGTGATGAATTTGAATTTTTCTTGGTTTTATATATAGTATTAGGTTTTTTCTCATGCTTTCTGTGAATGGCATGGGTGAATTTTATCTTACACCCACTAGGTTATCGATATGTAATTTCGGTAATTTTGATTTCAAAAGATATTTTAAAGAAATGCAATGATTTCATTTGTGTATTCAATACACACAAGATTTTATAATTGAGTAAAATATTCGCCATGCCTGGTGAGAGATTCGCCAAAAAATTATATATACGTATCATATTATTGATAAAATCGCCTTCCATTTTTCCTATATACCATGGAGATTCGCCCGTTTATTATACATGTAAATTTAGGGGGGGTTCTTAAAATTTTACCTGACTCCTATATACTTTGTTTATTAGACTGGTGCATACCTATATACCCCTGTTTATTAGACTAGTGCATACCTTGACGTGTGACCACGATGGAAAAACTCTTGCCCTAACCGGTCGGATAGAAGAAGTTCTCAACGAACTTTATAGGCAACACTTGAAAAAGAATTTTCTTCTAATTACCTTAGTCTATTCATCCTTGGTTACATCGTTGAAGTGACCATGAAAAGCTTGTCCTCGTTTTCTCTATGATGGCGTTTCGTCTGGCATGGATTCATCTAATTTAAGAGTCTTTATGATAATGAATCGAGGTCAGTTACAACAAAATCTGTAGTTTATATATATATAATATAAGTGTGAAATTTGAAACTTGCCATTTTTTAATACACTCGTCATTATGACAATTTTAAAAATTATTAACTAGTCAAAGATTATGTGTTTATTTTGAAATACCCAGTATTTCACGGGTAAAAAATGGAAAAACATTCATACGGGCGTCAATTTTAAAGCTTGCTTCCCCTACGCAATTCACCTTTTACTTTTCAACTCAAACTCTAAAAGATATAGAAAAACAAATATAAATATATCACCATCAAAGCTTAGTTCACATGCAAATAAACTGTATATACATTAAAAAATAAATTATATAAAATTATTTTTAAATTATATAAGATAATTTTATTTTACAATTAAATATTTATATAAAACAATCAACATCAAACATTAATTCGTAGGCAAGCAAACCAGTACTTGAATTCATTGTTTACTTTTCTGCTCAAACTATGAAAGCAATAGCAAGAGAAAAATGAAATGATAACGCCATCAAAGCTTAATTCACATGCAAATTAAGAGTATATGCATAAAACAAATTCCATGGAAGTGTGTTCACATTACAGTCATCACTGCAACTGCCTTGGTTAAAGTTGACGATGAAGAGCATGCAAACAACCAACATTCACAACCAGCATGCCCAAACAACCTATTGAATTTTCTGACTAACTCGCAGGCGAGTAGTGCCAACTGGAACCCCCGTAGAGAATGCGTTCACTCAATTTCTGCGTCAATTATACCACCAATGTTGTAGACATCCTACATCTCTAGTATATGATTGTTAGCCCCACCCGAATCCCAGTGCCAGCCTGGGGCTCCATCATCCCCAATGTTTGAAATCTCTTGTTGAGCTTCATTCTGGATTTTGCTCATCTCCATAGGTCTAGCCCACTCCACCGAGTACCAACTCAGAATCTCTTGCCATGCAACCCCAAGGGAAGGATCGAATACATGTGTACCCATACATGCAACAACCTCAACATACAAATGTTGCACCCTATGCAACTCATGTCACCTCATCTCATTGTCCTAGTCAACACATGAGATCTAATTAGGTAACTTTGCCTCTCTCTCTCTCTAATGTGCAGAGGTAACCAAACAATGATAAAAGCCCCATCTATGTATACTTGAAGAGGGTTTCCCTAACACTCTAATTGTTTACTACTCTAGTTGTACCATTATGGAATCCAATTATTCCCCATCGCATGTTAGTTTTTCCACTAACTCAGCACAAACAACTCTCATGCCCTCAACCTCCTAATTCTGCTACATAATGGTCTCTTGGACTGTCGTGGCCTTAATTTTCAATGTTAGAAGGTCAGCCTAGAGTTGTTGAAATTGTTGTGGGTGGCTATCATCTATAAAATTAGTCACATATATGGATACCTCTATGTCTCTTAACACCTCATCAACGGTGGATACCCCAGCCTCTCCTGGCACTTCGTCAACCTGTTGTGGGCACCATCATCTAGAAACTCGATCATATCTGTAGGCATGTCATCAACGGATAACCCTACGGGTGTATGTTCAACTATCTCCACCAATGTTCCAACTGGGGCTATCAAAGGAATATCCAATAATGGTCACTCATGTGTCACACTGGGTATATCTATGTGTTCCTTAAAACCCTGTGTGTCCTCATCCTCACGCTCAAGCTCAAGCTCCTCCTTGGGCTCGTCGATAGTGTATCTGCACCCTAGGCCACATGATCTGAAGTAAGATCTCCTCCTAGTCCCATCATCTAACTGCTCTCATCATGTCCACTCCTTTTGAAGAGATTTGTTTCCCTCATTGTATTGACTTTCCCCACATGGTGTAAATGAATTCACCCTCGTGGTATGCACACCTCTAGGTTCTCAATTATAAGGATGAATATGGAATTGGTCCACCATCTTCCTCAACTGGGCCAACCTCTCATCATTCATGCAGATCTTATCCTAGAGTTCCTGTATTCTCCCTCACATCATTGGTTTGTTTATGGCTCCACGAACCACTATGCATGCATGACCAACTCTTCCATGATATTTTTGACTTCTTCACAGATGACCAAGATCATGCTCTGATACCACTGTAATATTCCTAATAGAAATATTCATTAAATAACAAAGACACGCATAAAAATACACTAATATAAATTTAACACACACATGCACAATCATAAAATTAAATAAACCGGGAAATAATTTTAAGGATTTTTATTAATAATGCTAGAAATTGGGTACAAAAAAGAATAGAACAATAGATCTTGGGATTTACACTGCATATATGCAAAACCCAAGTGAAATGAAGTAGATCCAAATTGTGAGACACGACCCAAACACGTAGCACGCACTATTTAGAAAATATTGTTCTTGTTGTTGAAGAAGAAGAACTAGAGTTTCTTCCATTAGGGGAATTTTGAGGTCTAAAATGGGCCTCCTAAGAAAATTATAAAATAATGGTGGAAATAATAAAATAAGATTAGATTACATCATCAAATTTTAGAAGAAAAAAAGAAAAACAATTTTTGAAATTTTCAACTTATCTCCATATGGGTTTACTCAAATTTCGGGCGAAAACAGTCATTGGATGAAAAATTTGATTCCTCATACAAGGAGTACCCATGTTGCATACTTTCAATGGACCGTGCTACATGAAAAATGAAAAATGTGATTACAATCATGTTTTTTCATGTATTTCCCAATTTTCATGTAGGAGGGTCCATCAAAAGTATGCAACATGGGTACTCCTTGGACGAGGAATTAAATTTTTCATCCAACAAGTACTCCCACTCAAAATTTGAGTAAAACCTTAGGGAGATAATTTGAAAATACGAGTTGAAAAAGTAGTTTTATTATTTTATTATTTTTTAATCTTTTTACTTTTTTACTCCAAAAATGGTGAATCATCCCCCATGGTTGACATCATCATCTTGAATCTTATTTGTTCTTATAAATTTTATTTTTTCTTGTACATTTTTCTTAAAATTTAACAGGGAGCTCTTCACACCAAACCCATAAAAACCCAGAAATGGTTTGGATTAAATCCAAGCCAAGATCAATCCGACCAAGTGGTGTGAATTCCTTAGTTTACTAATAAATTGCATTGTTCAAGGAATGTTGATTTCCATCCAAAATATTGCCTGAAAAATTATGATCTTTTAACCACAAACTCCTCGCACAAAACCCAAAGAATCCTAGAAAAATATTGCGTGAATTCGAGATGACCCCGAGAGCCCCAATTAGTGTGAATTCCCCTATTGGTCCATCTATGTGCACTACTCCAAATAAGATTAATTTGTACCACAATGCTCCAACTCTTCAGTCCTGCAAACTCACTGCAAAATCACCTGCTCAAATGAGAAAAATCCCCCGCAAAACCTTTGTTACTCCAACCCATAAACAAATACCCAGAAAATACATAGGACTCGGTAAACATGTACAATAAAATCTCTTGAAGCCCGAAAAACGGTCTCCCCAACTTCTTCACTTGGGAGACACTTGAAGTTCTCCGAAATGAGGGTGGAATTGCACGTGGAATTCCTGTGCTAAACAACACTTTGACCCTCGTGCTAGACAACTCTAAGAAAAAATGAAATGTGAAGTGCAATAGTCAAAAGATTCCCAAAAAATAGTTTGTCCTCCTTATATAATTTTTCTCCATTCTTCTAGACTCATTAACATTATTTTTTGGTAGGGGTCATTTTCTTCTTAATAGACTTTTGCAACCATTTTAATAAAATAATAATTTTTTTTGTTCTCCAATAAAATATTATTTTACTACACTTTCCTAATAAAAAAGATTTTTTCCTCTAATTAACTAAAATCAGGAAAAACCTCTTAACAATTTTGCACTCACAAAAATTGAGAATAATACACAATAATGTTGAATTTTCTAAAACCTAACTATATAAAATATTTTTATTATTTAATATTAAAATAAATAAAAATAAATAAATAATAATATAAAACTACAATTTACATACAAATAAATTAATAAATTAATGTTAAATTCACATGTGTTTATATCCATGAAAAAATCATTTTATTTTCACCTGGAATAACAAAAGATATAAGTTAATTATAATCATATTGAATCCTTTGAAAATAAATTATATAAAATATTTTTAAACTATCCAAAATAATTTTACTATACGATAAAATATTTATAAAAAAAATCGAAATCAAACTTTAATTCATAATTCATATGCAAGCAAACCAGTACCTTAACTTACGCTTCTAAGGATTCATATCTTCCCCTACGCAATTCACCTTTTACTTTTCTCAGGCTTAAACTCTAAAAGATATAGAAAAAAAAGGAAAATAGTATCACCATCAAAGCTCAGTGCACACGCAAATAAACCATATATACATGAAAAAAAAATTATATAAAAATAGTTTTAAATTATATAGGATATTTTTATTTTACAATAAAATATTTATATAAAACCATCAACATCCATCTTTAATTTGTAGGCAAGCAAACCAGTACCTGAATTCATCATATACTTTTCTGCTCGAACTATGAAAGCTATAGAAAGAAAAAAATGAAATGATAGCACCATCAAAGCTTAATTCACACGCAACTTAAGAGTATATGCATGAAAAAAAATTGCCATGGAAGTGCTTTCAAATTACAGTCGTCACTACAACTGCCCTGGTTAAAGTTGGAAATGAAGAGCATGCAAACAACCAACAATCACAACCAACATGCCCAAACAACCTATGGAGTTTTCTCACAAACTGACTGGCCACTAGTGCTAACTGGAACTCCCCTAGAGAATGTGTGTGCTCAATTGCTAGGTCAATTATATCACCAATGTTGTAGGCATCCTACATATCTAGTATATGATAGTTATCCCCACACGAATCCCAATGCCAAGCTGGGGCTCCATCATCCCCAATGTCTGAAAGATCTTGTTGAGCTTCACTCTGGATTACGCTCATCTCCATAGGTCTAGCCCGCTCCACCAGGTACCAACTCAGAATCTATCGCCATCCAACCCTGAGGGAAGGACCGAATACATGTGTACCCATACACGCAACAAGCTCCACATACAAATGTTGCGCCCTACACAACTGATGTCACCTCATCTCACTGTCCTAGTCCACACATGAGATCTAGCTAGGTAACTCTCCCTCTCTCTCTCTAATGTGCAGAGGTAGCCTAACAGTGCTACAACCCCATCTATGTATACTTGAAGAGGGTTTCCCTAATGGTGTAATGTGTACTACTCTAGTTATACCATTATGGAATCCAATTATTCCCCAACGCAAGTTAACTTGGCCACTGACTTCGCACAAACAACTATGATGCCCTCAGCCTCCTAATTCCACTAGAGAATAGCCTCTGAAATTGTCATGGCCTTCTTTTTCAATGTTAGAAGGTCATCGTTTATGTTGTTGGGCTGTGTTATATTCTTTTCACGACTACCCCACATCTGGGAGACGCTGCTGTACATTATGTCGGGCACTGTCGGGAGGGTATGCAAGGCCCGGGAATTTTTTTTTTGGACCCTATATTAGGTGGGCAGACCTAACTATGATTTTTTGCATGGGTTTTGCACATGGTTTTGGGCATGATGGTTTTCTGTCCATGGTATTTTGTAGATCCAGTCAACGGAACTACGGTTATGTTGTAATCCAGGGCTAATGGATTAGGGTTTATGGATGCTTCAACATGCATATATATGTATTGTAACATTGAAAGGAACATAATGAAAAATCAATCTGGCGATCCTGGTTTTGGGATCCAGGGGAAATCTCTGTGTATATTTTTTTTATGTTTTATTCCCTCGCCATTGTTTATTTTCTGCTTTTAGAATTCGTATGCAGGTAATTTCTGTAAGGGGTTAAAACCTACATTTGGTATCAAAGTTGTTTTGGCTTCAAGGGGACGTCTTTGTTGCTGAGGGGTTTTTTCTCGGGCCTGTGGTAGACCTTGTTCAGTGGGAGATCTGCGGATCAATTCCTGTGGTGAAATAAGATGGTGAATAGTGGAAAGATAAAGATCGTGAAATTTAATGGTCAGAGTTTTGAGTTGTGGAAACTCAAGATGGAGGATCTGTTGGTGGATAAAGATCAGTGGTTCGCGGTTGATTCGAGTACTAAACCAACGGAAATGTCAGCTGGAGACTGGGCGAATTTTGATCGGAAGGCAAAGAGCACAATACCATTGTGTGTCTGAGATTTACTATTGTTGAATGTATTATGTGAAGCTTCGGCGAAGGATTTTTGGGACAAGTTAGGGACTTTCTACCAATCTAATTCTCTCGTGAATAAACTGTTCGTACGGAAAAAGATGTATAACCTGAAGATGAAAGATGGAGACTCGGTGACAAAGCATCTAAATGCATTTAACACTATGGTAAGCCAGTTATTATCTGTTGATATTAATATTTCAGATGAAGATAAGTGCATCGGTTTGTTGTGTTCTCTACCATATTTGTGGGATAGTCTAGTTGTTGCAATAGGTAGAAATGCAACTACCTTGTAGTGTGATGAAATAGTTTCATCCTTGTTGTCGGAGGAGATGAGACGGAAAAATATGGAGGGCCAGAATGGTGATGCCTTGTCTATACAAGGACGGTCCCAGAATATAAACACAAATAAGTCCTCGAGTGGGAGATCTAAATCTAGAGGGAGATCTAAATCTCGAGGAAAACCTATAAATGTGTGTGGGAAATGTGGAAAGGAACGACACTTCAAAAGGGACTATAAATCTAAAGCTCCTGAGAAGGGAAAGGGATCTAATGATGCTCCTTCTGCAGAGGCGAAAACCACCTCAGATGAAGGTGGGGATGTATACTTGGCTTCTTCTTCAAGCACACATGTAGATCATGAGGCATGGTTTATTGACTCAGGCGCATCATTTCACTTCACTCCCCATAGAGAGTGGTTCTGCGAGTATGAGAAATATGATGGTGGTCATGTATTCTCCCTCGCATCATTGGTTTGTTTATGTCTCCCCCAAACACTATGCATGCATGCCCAACTCTTGTATGATCTTATCGACTTCCTCACAAACGACCAAGATCATTATCTGATACCACTGTAATATTCCTAATAGAAATATTATTTAATTAACAAAGACATGCATAAAGCTACAACAATATAAATTTAACACACGCATGCACCATGAGAAAATTAAATAAACTGGCCAATAATGATGAGGCATTTTCTTAATAATATTGGAAATTGGGTAAAAACAAGAATATAACAATAGATATTGGGATTGCCACTGCATAAATGCAAAACCCAGGTGAAATGAAGTAGATACAAATTGTTGGAAATTACCCAAATAGGTAGCATGCACTATCTAGAAAATATTGTTCTTGTTTCTGAACAAGAACTAGATTTTCTTCCCTCAAAATTGCTCAGAAAATTCTGAAAATTTAACTCGGTGCTCCTCACACCAAAACCATAAAAATTCCGAAATGGTTTCAATTAAATCCAAGCTAAGATCAATCCCACCAAGTGGTGTGAATTAGTCAGTTTACCAACAAAATGCACTGTTGAAGGAATGTTTTTTTCCATCCAAAATATTTCACAAAAATTTATGATATTTTAACCACAGACTCGTCTCACAAAACCCAAAGAAACCCAGAAAAATATTGGGTGAATACCAGATGACCCTGAGAGCTCCAATTAGTGTGAATTCCCATGTTGGTCCAGCTCTACGCACTAGTCCAAATAAGATAAATTTGTACCATAATGTTCCAACTCTTCGGTCCTGCAAAATCACATTCTCAAATGAAAGAAATCGCTTGCAAAACCTTCGTTACTCCAACCCTTTCTAGTCGATTCTGAAATGGACACTTCGAACTACTTTTGTGCCTAGAAAATACACAGGACTCGGTAAACACCTACAATAAACTCTCTGGAAGCCCGGAAAATGGTCTCCCCAACTTCTTCACTAGGGAGACACTCGAAGTTCTCTGAAATGAGGGTGGAATTCCACCTGGAATTCCTGTGCTAAACAACACTTTGGCCCTTGTGTTAGACAACTATAAGAAGAGATGAAATGTGAAGTGCAATTGTCAAAAGATGCCCAACAAATACTCTCTCCTGTTTATAGAAATTTTTTCCATGCTTCTAGACTCATTAATATTATTTTTTTGTAGGGACCATTTTCCTCTTAATAGCCTTTTTTAGCCATTTTAATAAAATAATATTTTTTGTCATTCTCCAATAAAATATTATTATGACAAAAAGTATTATTTTGCTGCACTTTCCTAATAAAAATAATTTTTTCCTCATATTAATTAAAATTGGGCAAAACCTCTTACCAATTTTGCACTCACAAAAATTGAGATTAATACACAATAATGTTAAATTTTCTAAAACTATCTATCTAAAAAAAATATTTTATATTTATATAAAGAAAGAAAAACAAAATATTAATATCAAACTACGATTTACATACAGATAATTTAATAAATTAATGTTTAATTCACATTTGTTTATAACCATTTTTTTTTTTTCAGTTGGAATAATAAAAAATATAAATTAATTATAATCATATTGAATTTTTTGAAAATAAATTATATAAAATATTTTTAAATTATCCAAAATAATTTTACTATACAATAAAATATTTATAAAAAATAATCAACATCAAAGTTTAATTCATAATTCATATGCAAGCAAGCCAATATATTCATTTACTCTTTCAAGGATTCACATCTTCCCCTAGGCAATTCACCTTTTACTTTTATGAGGCTCAAACTCTAAAAGATATAGAAAAAAAAAAAAAAAAATATCACCATCAAAGCTTCTCTAATGGGGTGAGATCCGAGGACCTCGTGGCTCCTCGTTGCCCATGTCAGTGATGACACAGCAAGTGGAGGGGATCGACCCCCCAGCCCCCTCACTTCATTAAGTGATCAGAGATGAGTAATGTCGAGCGTGTGAAACAATCCAGTGCCTCGTCAAGAGTGGGAGGAGATTTTCTAAACTGATGGATGGGTGATTTGAACGACATTCATATTGAGGTGGTGGTTCAACTTCATGCATTTGGGTGCTTTTATGTCCAGCAGTGAAGGCAGAGGAGTCTGGCATTTTGGTTTTGGAGGCATTTGAAGTGTTTTCGCTGCGGGTTCAAGAGAGGTTGTTTGGTCCTGTGCCTATTCATGGAAAGGTTCCCTGAGGTTTTCTGGTCTGGTAGAATGTGGATTGACGTAACAATAACCGCTCGAAGTTTTTAGCTCAATTTGAATTTGGAAGGTGTCCGATTTCGGTTCCCTGGTGGGTGTAGAAAGTGGGCGGGTGGGTGACGTCTCTGGTGGGCTGAGTGGAGCCATAACTTGAGGATCTTGTGGTTTTCGGTACATACCAGGGGAAGGAGAGCTACTCTCCTATAATTCATAGGGCTTGAGTGTCAAAGTATTTAGCGAGAAGGGTGTTGGTGTACTTTGGTCGGATTGGGGTTCATCTGGACCACTCTCAGCCTGGAATTTGACCACCTTGGCACTCTTTCTATCCACTTCCGCAGTGGAATTGATCAGTGGAGTGGTGAAGGGGGGTGGGAAGCAAGGTGTTGCTTCGGGAGAGGTATTGAAGGCTCACATTCTTGCTCGAGCGACGGGAGGGGTTGGATTTCGAAAAGGAGATGGTGGTGGTTCCGAGCCAAGCTCGCCTGGTTAGTGGGTTTCCTCTAACTTTCCTGTTGGTGGTGACTTTTGTGGTATTGCAGGCCCCTTTAGGATGAGGGCATCCCCGCGGCGGGGTCGGTCTTCGCTCCTTGCGAAGCATAGCCCGGCAGGATGTGAAGACCCAGAATTGGCCATCCCACCAGTGAATTTGGGTCAGGAGGGTGTTGGGTTAATTCGGGGAGGCAAGGCTGCGGGATGTTCTAGGTGGCCAACTGTTGGTGTGTGAGGGGGACACAGAGGTGGCAGGAAGGAAATGAGGAAAGGAGGGTGACCTCTGCAGGTTCAGAGGCGAGGAGGAACGAAGCGTGGTGGGAAGAGGAGTCATTGGTCTGGAAGATGCTTAGAAACCGACACGCAGGAAATTCAACACTGTTGCCTAGAGAATTACCACGAATTAATCTAACCTTTACTAGAGCGGATGGAAACAACTTAGAGAATAAGAAGGGAGGAACATGCAGAGTTAGTACCCACCTTGGGCAAAATGCACTACTTCCAATGTCAGGTTCGCGAGTGAGCGGTGGTGGTTTGGCGTGGCCAGAACATTTTCTCTTAAGAGGTGGAAAAGCTGGAGTCATGGATAGCTCACTTTGAAGGGCATGTCCAATGCGCTTTCCACCCATTGCCTCCTTCGGGAACAACCCTAGATAACCCAACTTCCATCACTTCTGATGAATAGCATGATTGAAGGTGTCCTCTTGGTATTACTTGTTTTTTGGAGTCATTGACCCTCTCGGGCTAGGACTATGTCTCTAGCATCCTTTTTGTATTTTTGTCACCTTTTGCATATGGTGGTCAACAAACTTGGTCAAGGTGACACCACCTATTTTTTGAAACTTCGAATGTATATCTTTTATACCACTTGAACAGAGTATTGATTTACCAAAATAAAAGTTATTACCATCAAAAAAATAATTTTTAATTATATAAAATATTTTATTGTATAAAGAAATCAACCTCCATCTTTAATTCAAATGCAAGCAAACCAGTGCTTGAATTCATCAATTGACTTTTTTGCTCAAACTATAAAACCTATAAAAAGAGAAAAAAAAAATGATAGCACCATCCAAGCTTAATTCACACGCAAATTAAGAACATTTTTATGCCTATGGACATAAAAATGAAATAAATTTTGCACTCACAAAAATTGAAAATAATACATAAAAATATTGAATTTTCTAAAAACTAACTATATAAAATATTTTTTTTTATTTTATATTTAAACAAAAAAACAAAATCTTAATATCTAACCACATTTTACATACAAATAAATTAATATTTAATTCACATTTGTTTTTATCCATGAAAAAATCAATTTTTTCGCTTGAAATAATAAAAAATATAAATTAATTATATTCCTATTAAATCTTTTGAAAATAAATTATATAAAATATGTTTAAATTATCCAAAATAATTTGATTATACAATAAAATATTTATAAAAAACAATCAACATCAAACTTTAATTCATATGCAAGCAAACCAGTACCTTAATTGACGCTTTAAGGATTCGTATCTTCCCCTACTCAATTAACCTTTTACTTTTACGAGGGTCAAACAAAAAATAAATAAATAAATATCACCGTCAAAGCTTAGTTCACACGCAAATAAACCGTATATACATGAAAAAATAAATTATATAAACATATTTTTAAATTATGTAAGATATTTTTATTTTAAAATAAAATATTTATGTAAAACAATGAACATCCATCTTTAATTCGTAGGCAATTACATTAGTTTCATGCACATGCACAGCACAATATCGTTGTGGGTCATGTATATCTTAGGGCACCATCCTTATATTTTATGTTAAGAGCGGATTTTTGTTTGTTAGAAATTTTAATTGTAGTGTTTAAAATTTTATTTATAAATTTAAGTTATTGTGGAAATTTTAAAATTTTCTATAATAATGAGTAACGGTGAAAGTTTACAATTATTTAAATTTAAATTAATTAAATATTGTTAAAATGACAATTTTACATTTAAATTAAAAAATGTTAATCAAATTTTAATAAAATTAGGAATTAAAAGTTACTTGTAATGAATTATTATAGTGAAAGGAAAAAATATATAGAAAAAATATTTGAGGCAAATAATTTGAAAAATACAACTCGATCTATCCAGGACTTTATTTTTTAATTTGGTATGTTTTTAATTTTAACTTTTAAATATTTTTAATTTAATTTTATTGTTTTCTTTAAATTGTAGGGTTTTTTTTTTTTTTTTTTTTACTTAAAATTTTATTTTTGTGAAAAAAAAATTCAAAGGTCACCATATTTGAATATAAAATTTATAAAGATTTCTGAAGATGATCTCAGGTTGTCATTGATGTCAACCCAAGCAGCACCAAGGATGTCCGTGAACTTCCAGGGCATCACCATTCATGGTTTCTCGTCTCATAACCATTATAGGAACACACTACTCAAAAATATATTTCTATCGGTATAGAGCTCTCCTCGTAATTCCTCACGATTTGTAAGTTATTCAAGATTGAAGTTTGCAACCCCAATTAGTGGGCTAAAACCCCATGGGGTTGTGGCATGACATTTATCATTGGGTTTGGTCATTGAATAGTCAATAATTAATATTTTTTTAAGCTCCTAAAATCCCTCCAACACTCTCTATACAAGCCCCTCTCAACTCTATAAAAAGAAATCTCATATATCCTCCAAAAGTAGCGATCATGGAATTTTCACTATAACTTTATTTCTGCAAAGTCTTAGATGCTAAAATTAAATCCCAGTTGAGCCAAAATCCTAATGAACGTCGTGACCGAATTTCATATCTTGGTTCGCTATATTTTCATAGATATGATCTATGGAAGTTAGGGTTTTTGTAGGCGCTCGAATTTCATCTCAAAGAGGTGACCTTGGGAAAATGGTCAAAACTCTCTCTGAGAAGCGGATTGGAATTCTATAAAAAGTGGTGGATAGTGCACGAACTGTAGTTTTCTGTGTATCAATTTCAGAACTGAAGGAGGAAACAGTGACATGTGGCACGTCGTACAAGTTCGCTCTACTGAACTAGTCCATAATTAGGTCATTGTGAGAGATTGGGCATAACTTTGCCTTGAAGAATCCAAATTGGGTCAGACCTTTGGAATTGGAAAGAAAACTCAGAGGGCTACTACAGGACTGAAGATCACATATTGGGGATCTTAAATCACAGAGATACATTAGATTCAATATCGTGCTCCTAGAAGGCAAGAAAAAAAACTAGATCAAGTGTTGTCAAGGGCTGCAAAGGACCAGACTTTCTATGGCACGAAAGAGCAAGGTGAAGCAAAAGGATGCAACAGAGGTAAGCTACAGGTAAGTATTTTCTGTATATGCATGTTCATGTATCTTAATTGCATTAGGTTCTTTGTATTCTAATTTGTTTTTTTTGTTTAGCATTGACATATGCTCTACAGGATGAGGTAAGTTTTGCTATTATCATGTCATGGGTATTTTCTTGAAGAATTTTTGAAGGTATTATATATTTATCAAGAAAAGACTCAATGCATATAATGTTCTGAAGAGTGAGAAAGGGTAGCATGACAAGAGCAACAATCAAGGTGCAAAACAACAGCAAGAAGTTCACCACATGAAGTCTTCAAGTGGGCAGCACTACATACAGTCATTGTAAAAGTATCATTATACAGAGTCATTGTAGAAGTTGTACAAGTGTCTATCTGCCAAGAGTTGAAGAGGCAATGTCCGGAGGGCTAGGATCATCATTAGGTGGTTATGTCATAGTTGGGGTTATGGTCTAGTGTGTCTTCTTCTTGTACATCATTCTATATCATTGTAAAGTGGACCATTTTCCCTGGTGCGAGAGTCCATTCTTCTTTTATTCTTCTATAGCATGGTAGGGTGGTGCTAGGCTGGTGCATGAAGTCACCAACAGGTTCAAGCCTGTGAAAACTTCAGGGTGGTAGGGTGGTGCTAGGGTGAGTTGTAGCTCATTGGCTGTTGGGGCATCCGTTCAGTTGACTATTGAAGAATCTCAGGCCTTGGAGCGTCCATCCAATGTGAGCTGGAGAAGAATTCTTTTCTAGATTCTAGGAAGTTGGAGCTTTCTTTTCAATTGGAGTTGAAAATTAAAGAATTATTAGAAAAGCGTTCAGGTGGTTTTTGTCCTAGAGGGGGTTTCCACCTTAAAACCTGTGTGCATTTATGTTCCTTTTGTTTAATGTTATCATTGTACAAACACTGATAACAATTGAAGATTAACTAATGCTCTGAAAGATTAATAATAATACTAATTGAAAGGAATATTGATTCACCCCCCCACCCCCCCCTCCTCTCAGTATTTTCCAACAATTTTTATTTTTTATTTTTAAATATTTTTAAGTTAATTTTATTGTTTTCTTTAAATTGTAGGTATTTTTTTATTATTTTTACTTAAAAAGTTATTTGTGAAAAAAAACTTCAAATGTCACCATATTTAAATATAAAATTTGCTATTTTTCCAATTTTTTTATTCAAATATGTCATCAGATTTGAATATAAAATTCATAAAGATTTTATAATTTTTGAAAAAAAAACACGAGATTGGAAAACCCTTAAAAAACAAATATCTTAGAACGAAAAACAAGTAGAGAAATAAGACAACATTAAAATGGTTAAATAATCAACATTTTAAAAGAATTGTGCATAATTAGGACATAAGCAAATTTAAAGTGTCAAAAATATGTCTTAAAAAAATGTTGATGTTTTTCAACATCTACATGAAA
This sequence comes from Pinus tabuliformis, assembly GCA_031772625.1. Lineage (NCBI taxonomy): Eukaryota > Viridiplantae > Streptophyta > Pinopsida > Pinales > Pinaceae > Pinus > Pinus tabuliformis. Next base: position 657,051,896 of record CM062808.1, read on the forward strand.
ATCACCAACATTTTAAAAAATTTATCCACAATTAATAAATTAGAAAATTTAAAGTATAAAAAATAAGCCCTGTATAAAAGGGGTTGATGTTGCATCAACACTCTTCAAAATGAGCATGAAAATCACCAACTTTAAAAAACCAAAAAAAATTAAAAAAATGTTTATACTTGATACATAAAAAAATTTAAAGTGTTAAAATTATGCTCCAAAAAAGGTGTATTCTGAATGAGCACTTTTCAAAATCAGAGGATTTTTTTTACCTCAAAAATAGATAACTCGGTACAGTTCCCGTTTGATAGTTTACTTTGTTATCCCCATGTGGCGATAACTCTGACTGTTTACTTTGTTATCCCCATATGGCGATAGCCCAGACTGGAGCTTTCCAAGATCTTCTCATTGAATTACACTCTTCAATGTTTTGACTAAGATTGTGGGTTTTGTAACAAGTGATGGATATAGTATTTGAGGAGCATTTAGCCTTGTAACATTGATTGGGGTATATGCCAAGTCTAGCAAATTCAGGCTGGTAGAAGATGAAAGATGTGTGCCTAAGGCACAACTGTAGTGGAAAAATTTTTGTTTCTAGAAATATACATAACAATAGTGTGCTACATAAGCTAAAATGAGAAATATATGTCATAACACATATAGTACAAGAGTACTTTTCACAACTAAGACAATGCATCTTGGAGAAGCACAATAGAAATAAATATTTATTTGTGAATGTAGGTTTATTTTTCAGTAATCATTACATTTTGGAGTTCAAAACTCTTGAGAAGAACATAAGTATTGCATGATGAATGTTATAACCTATACTTTTTTGATGGCTAATTAGGAACAATTAAAGAACAAATGTGTGTAGTGGGTACTTGATAGGAAGTTGGGCTTAAAGATGAAGAGATTTGATTATATATGTATTTGGATGCACCAAGAATGGTGCATAAATATGGGGATGGGAATGTAATATCCCCATCTTGACCCTCTGAATGGCCTTGTAAATGTACATATGGTAATTAAGTTGGTGAGCAATGCTATTTTAATTAGGTTGGTGAGCCAAATTCTATTGAGGCCTATGTATATATGCTTATAAATGTATTTTAATTTTTTTATTTGTCTATTGAGGCAAATTACCAAATGGAAATGATAAGGTTCAAGGTAATAAAGAAAAATCGAACAAAAATTGGAAAAATAAAAGTTCATACAAGTAAAGAAAAGAGAGAGGAAATTTTCGTTTGTAATTTAAAGATAATTTCCAAATCAAAATAACAATACAAAAACCAAAATTTAAAGAACCATGTTTGAAAAATCATAATGATATATGAATTCAAAAAATTCAAAATCTATATATAAATAAATAATGACCTTATTCATCATTTGTAGAAAATTTCTTCTACATTCTCTTCCTCATTCCACTAAGTTCAGATCAAAATTATAACTATAACTTGTGGATATATTTATTTTATATTTAAATTAATAGATTTTCCATAGTTTTTTAATGCAATTTTAAAATAAATCTCCATCACCCTTATAATTTCTTACAAGATAAGAAGGAATATGAAGAATGTGTTTTAGGTGAAATAAGAAGGAATATGAAGAATGTGTTTTAGGTGCAAGTGGTTTGGGTAGTTCCCTCACTTAAAAACCACACAAAGGAACTTGAGAAATGGAAGAAATCAAACGCCCAAAGAGGCAAGTCAAAACCATTACGTGAAACCTAAAGGCTAATATAACTTAGTCATATAGTACAACAATGCAATAATGAATCAAAGTCAATACACAAATAGTAATGGGCATACATATATTAGTTGAAAAATTAAGGTGGGTGCATAAGTATTTCTCAAAATTCAGGGGTTATAATTGTAGACAATAAATGGTGACATAATGGTTGAATACACTAAATCCCTAAACCAACACTTTTTCAATCACATTTTCTTTTTTAATGTAAAGCTAGAATTTTTTGAAAACTCACACCTTAAAATTTTACACAAACAGATTCTTGAACTCTTCCTCTTGTGACACGAATCCATAGTACCCCAATCGTATAACTTTAGTTATTTATCAACATTACCTGAATATATAAATATTTAGGTTGATTTCCTTTAATGATTCAATTGATGTTTTAGATAAAAATCATAAATATAAGGTTTACTTAAAAATGGGGTTGAAAATTTGAGCAAATGGTTTCCTTCACTTTTTTGTGGTGTTATTATACAAGCATACATATCTTTGGTGGAGTCTTCTTGGGACCATAAATCTTTCTCCATTGTCCACCACCAATGAGATTTTATAACCCTATAAGTGATATCTACGTGGGTTAACCTTATACATGTCAAAATTGAAGTAACATTTCTAAATTCAAAAATTTGAAGATTTATAAAATTTTGGAAAGAAAATATTTATGAAATTTGTTTAATAAAAAATATAGGTAAAATCATACTTAAATTAATGACAAATAATAAATAATTTAGGGTTAATTTAATTGGTAGAGTACTCCTTGCATAAGCATCTCATTATGAGAAGTCACAAAGTTAATTCTCTTTGAAATCTTTGTGATTAGCAAACTATCCTTTAAGTGAATCTACATTGTTTCCATAAACATAGCAATTAACATTTTTAATTTAAATGTAGAATGGCCAATTTAACAATATTTAATTAATTTAAATTAAAAAAAAAAAAATATCCACAATTACTCATTATCAAACAAAGTTTTAAAATTCCACAATAACTTAAATTTATATAAATATATACATATACCATTATAATTTTATTTTATTTTAATGTTAATCCCTTTTAATAAAGATGACACATATCAAACACTCAATTATATTATTGACTTTAATTTATAAAAAACAAAAATCCGCTCATCACAGAAAATCTAAGGACGGTGCCATAAGGTATACATGACCCACAACGATAATGTGCTGTGCATGAAACGAATGTAACTATGTGTCTAAAATCATCATCACTTCGTTAAAATTCATTAATCGTTGATGAGAAGGTGAATGGTGTGTCATTAGTGAAATTTCACTAGTTTAATTATATTACAGTGTTTGTTTTGTACGATAATTAAGATTCGAAAGTTTAAAAAATATAAAATAAATCCACTATATTAAACATTAGTATTAGATGTTGATTGTTTTATATAAATATGTGATTATAAAACAAAAATATCTTATATATAATTTAAAAATATTTTTATATGATTTACTTTTTTCACATATACCATTTATTTGCGTGTGAACTAAGTTATGATGGTGATATTATTTTCTTTTTCTTTTTTCTATAGCTTTTAGAGTTTGAGTAGAAAAGTAAAAGGTGAATTGCGTAGAGGAAGATACGAATCCTTAAAAACTGTAAATTAAGGAACTGGTTTTCTTGCCCATGAATTAAAGTTTGATGTTCATTGTTTTTTATAAATATTTTATTGTATAATAAAAATATTTTAGATAATTTAAAAATATTTTATATAATTTATTTTTAAAAGATTGAATAGTATTATAATTAATTTATATGTTTTATTATTTTTATTATTTTTAAGTGAAAATAATTTTATTTTATTCTATTTTATTTTAATTAATTAATTAATTTATTTATTAGGGATATAAACAAAGGTTATTGTGAATCAAACATTGATTTATTTATTTGTATGTAAATTGTAGTTTGATGTTAATATTTTGTTTTGTTTTCTTTGAGTGGGCCTAATGGTTAAGAGCATGTGTTTCCTCCTAAGAGGTTACAGGTTCAAAACTAGAGGGGGGTAGAGTATGTATGCCTTCGTAGACTTAGTAGTCAAATCGCTGCGCGGAGGTGGGTCCCTTGTCCCACAAACAAGGGGGTCTCATACACCAATTTGGTGTCTGGCTTGGCTGTGACTTTAAAAATGGATATTATTATTATTATTAAAATAATAAAAATATTTTATATAATTTTTATGGTGTATTATTTCTAATTTTTGTGAGTGTAAAATTGTTAAGGGATTTTTCTAATTTTGATTAATAGGGGAAATTCTTTTTATTAGAAAAGTGCAGATAATATTTTATTGGAGAATGATGGCCGAAAAAAATTATTAAGAGGAAAATGATCCCTACCAATAAAATAATATTTAAAAAAGTCTAGAAGCATGGAGAAAAACTATATAAGGAGGAGAGACTCATTTGTTTGGCATCTCTTGACTATTGCACTTCACATTTCATATTTTCTTGGAGTTGTCTAGCACAAGGGCGAAAGTGTTGTTTACCACAGATATTCCAGGTGGAATTCCATCCTCGTTTCAGAGAACTTCGAGTCTCTCACTAGTGAGGAAGTTGGGGAGACCATTTTCCGGGTTTGTAGAGAGCTTATTGTTGGTTTTTAACTATTCCCGCATATTTTCTGGGCACATAAGCAGTTCAAAGTGTCCACTTGAGAATCAACTACATAGGGTTGGAGTAACATAGGTTTTGCAAGAGATTTCTCTCATTTGATCCAGTGATTTTGTAGTGAGTTTGTAGGACTGAAGAGTTGGAGCATTATCTTATTTGGAGCAGTGCATAGAGCTTGGGAGACATGGGAATTCACACTAATTGGGGCTTTCCGAGTCATTTGGAATTTGTTCAATATTTTTCTAGGTTTCGTGAGAGGAGTCCGTGGTTAAAATATCAGAATTTTCGGGGCAGCATTCTGGATGGAAATCAACATTCCTTTAACAATGTGTTTTATTTGTAAACTGAGTAATTCACACCATTTGGTGGGCTTGATCGTAGATTGGATTTAAGTAAAACCATTTCTGGGTTTTTATGGGTTTGGTTTGAGGAGATCTGGGTTAAATTTTCACAAATTTTTAAGCGGTTTTGAGGGCAGAAACTTCAGCTCTTCTTCAACAACAAAAATCATATTTTCTAGATAGTGCATGTTACTTGTTTGGGTCATTTCCAACACTTGGATCTACTTCATTTCACTTGGGTCTTGCATGCATACAATGGCATGTTAGAAAATAGAGAGAGAGAGAGAGAGAGAGAGAGAGAGAGATTGTTCACATAATAAAAATCACACACACTAATTTTATTGATCTCACAAAGATTACATATATAAGAATACATGATACTTCTAGATCCGAGAATGGTGGAACTAGATTACTAAAAATATCTAGTACAACTATTAACCTAGGAGCTCACAAAATTACAACTCACGAAAACTTGGAAGTCATGGAACCATTACTTCCAATACCCTCCCTTCATGCTTACATGACATAAATAGAAAGTAGACATTACAACAATGAATCAATCTCTGTCAAATTTGTCTGATATGGTCATCCCTAGCACTCATATCCACTCTGAAATCTCACGGTTTCCGCTCTTTTCTTGACTACACTTTTGAGCTTCCCACTTGATCCATTTAAGACATATTTTCTTCAGACCATCATTGATGTGCTTTGCAGAATTAACACTTCTCAACCTCTCGGGGTGCAATAGGTTAGTCTCGATATTCAGGCATCCTATGGAACTACCACCATCTCTTGAGTATATGGCCTTCCTCTATATTCACGAGTTATCTAGGATAACATTTTGGGTATGGAATGTCTTCATCGGACAATTCTACAACTTGACCTTATATAAATAACCTGTACTGACGCTCCTGGAGCACGACGGGTCACACCAACTTGACCTTATTAAGAACTACCTATGACTAATTATCCCAGAGCACGACAGGTGACATTAGTTTGTTGAATAGTTGGCATGTTTTTTGTGGTTTTGCGTATTTGATCATGTCACAAATCCATCAAGCTTCTACTTACTATACGCCTCAATAACCGATGCCTTCTCTTGTAGATCCACACGTGAAAGCACCAATTTTTCGCCCACTATAGTAGCTTTTGACACAACCCCTAGATCTTTTGATCGGCCTCTAAATCTTTGGGGTCGAACGATAACGATGACAAGAAGGATTTTGCACTTGAAGCGGTCTTGGAAGTGCCCAACTCAGAAGAGACCATGTGCAGTGCAATGTATCTGAGGTCAAGATGGGAAACAAGGTGATTTGAACCCATAAACCATCCAAGGGTGAAGAGGCGGGATGCTTTGTTTTGTGGCATATGTCCCTATAACTTTCGCAGAAGAAGAAGGACATAAAAGGTGATGGATTCTTTCTGGGAAATCGAGAATAGTGGAGTGGCCTTTCTTTGTGGGTAAATTGCTAATGTTGTTGGTCGATCCCCTATCCAGACACATGATTTGGAATAATCCTCCGCCCTTCTCTACATTTTTTCCTAGCTCTGCCACGTTGATTTTAGTGAGCCCTGTTTTTCCAACCATCAACGCAGATTGGTAATGTATACAAATCAATGAATCATACTCGAGTCGAATGGATCCTCATAAAATTGTACGCATGTCCAAAAGCTCCGCCTGAGACCCACGTGGCTTTCACATAGAAAACAAATACAAAACAACACTGCAACGATCGGAAAACAAACACTCACACACTTTACCTTAAATTAATTATTTACATAGGATCAACTATCAAAATTTCGACATCTTCCTGTCCCTCTTGTGAAGGTGTCAGGCTAGAACCAACTCTGATACCATGTGAGAAAATCGAGAGAGAGCGAGAGATTTTTCACACAACACAAATCACACACAGTAATTTTATTGATCCTACAAAGATTACATACATAGGAATACATGATACCTTTAGATCCGAGAATGGTGGATCTAGATTACTGGAAATAGCTAGTACAACTATCAACCTAAGAACTCACAGAATTACAACTCGTGAAAACTTGGAAGTCATGGAAGCATTATTCCAATATGGAAATCCCAAGATCTATTGTTTTATTCTCTTTTGTACCCAATTTCCAACATTATTAATAACATGACTTAGCATTCTTTCCTAATTTATTTAAATTTCTGATGGGGAATCTGTGTGTTAAATTTATATTGTTGTAGCTTTGTGCATGTCATTGTTATTTACTTAATATTTCTATTAGTAATATTAGAGTGGTATCAGAGCATGATCTTGGCCAGCTATGGGGAAGCTGACAAGGTCATGGAATAGTTGGGTATGCATGCATAGTGTTTAGTGGAGCCATATACATACCAATGATGCGAGGGAGAATAGAAGAACTTTAGGAAAAGATCTATACGAATGATGAGAGTTTGGCTCGGGTTAGAAAGACGATGGACCAATTCCATCTTCATCCTTATGATAGAGATTCTAGAGGTGCACATGCCACGAGGGTGAAGCCATTTACACGATGTGAGGAAAGTAAAAAAAATCAGGGCAATAGACCTCCTCAAAAGGAGTGGTTAGGATGAGAGTAGTTAGATGATGGGACTAGGAGGATATCTTACTTTAGATCATGGGTCCTAGGACAAAGATACACTAACAATGAGCTTGAGAAGGAGGTTGAGCATGAGGCTAAGGGCATGCAGGATTGTGAGGAGCATGTATATATACCCAACATGACACAAGAGTCACCCTTATTGGAGATTCCTTTGATAACCCTCATGGCATACCTAGAGCTATGTCTGAGCTTCTGGATGATGGCTGCCCACAATAGGTTGATGAGGTGCTAGGAGACACTGAGGTATCCATCATTAATGGGGTGCTAGGAGACACAGAGGTATCTAGAGATGTGACTAAGTTTAGCCACCCATAAAAATTTCAACAGCTTTAGGCTGACCCTCTAGGATTTAAAAACAAGGCCACGACAATTTGAGAGACCATTTTGTAGAATAATGATGAGGCTGAAGGCAGGAGAGAATTTTTTTCCGAGTCAGTGGCAAAGCTAACTCGTGTTGGTGAATATTTGGATTCCATAATGGTATAGATATAGGAGTACATATTCAAGCATTAGGACAGGCCTCTTCAAGAATACATAGATGGGGCTTGCATCACTGTTAGATTACCTTTGCACATTAGAGAGAGAGAAGTAGAGTTACCTAGTTAGATCTCATGTGTTGACTAGGACAGTGAGATGAGGCGACATGAGTTGCATAGGGCACACCATTTGTATGTTGAGGTTGTTGGTATGAGTACACATGTATTCAATCTTTCCCTTAAGGTTAGATGGTGAGAGATTATGAGTTGGTACTAATTGGATTGGGCTAGACCTATGGGATTGAGCGTAATTTGGAGTGAAGCTCAATAAGAGCTTTTAGACATTGGGGATGATGGAGGCCTAGGTTGGAATTCATATTTAGGTGGGGCTTCCTATCATATACTAGATATGCATGATGTCTACAAAATTCATGGTATAATTAACCGAGAAATTGAGCTCAGACATTCTCTACAGTAGTTCTAGTTGGCACTAGTGTCCAATCAGTTTGTGAGAGAACTGCATGGGTTGTTTGGGCATGTTGGTTGTGCATGGGGTTGAAGGATGATTAACATAGTCTTGTAGGAGCTTGTCGGAGGAGGTGGCATGAGTAGGCCACCAGATAAGGCATTGGAGATGATGCTCTCTCATTGATGTATTAGGCACAAGAGCCAGTGAGGATCAACATACCAGCGATATCCCCTCTAACAAGCGTGGAGTTAGGTCGCTCAAGACTACCAAGACAAATGAGGAGATATGATGCGCATCATGGTGGGTTCACTAGTAGAGTGGCGAACACTTTGGCACATGCAGGATACCATATAATACAAGGTGGTACAACAGTAGGAAGTGGTACCCATGGGTGCATAGAGATATATCGTAGAGTGGAGTCTTATGCAGAGGGATGCGACCTGATGTATACAAACCCAATTTTAGACCATAACATTTTGTAAAAGCCCTGGTGAAATTCCATGTAATAAAAGTTAAGAAAGGAAAAATAATAATCACAGTTGATGGGACACTTATTCCAAGCTGAATGTTGGGAAATACATCCTATTATGGGTATTCATTTGGTTATTAATGGTGAAGGAAATTGGAAAATGCAATGGATAAGGCTTTGGAAAGGCAAAATGGCAATTTTGGCACATTTATTTATGAAAATAATAGAAATTAGGACAAAAGGGAGGTGAAAGGTCACAGGTTGCATGTGAGGAGGAAATTGAAGGAAACTAATGGAAAATGAAGAAAATAGAGGCCTCATTCATAAAAAGGCTTCTAAGGATTAGTTGTTAACCTTTTGTTAGTTTAGTGTTGGAGCTCTCTCATTATTCTCTCTCTCTCTCTTACTCTTGGATACTTAGATTTTTCTTGGAGAACTCTTGGAGGGTGTGGCATACTTGGATTTTTGGACAAGAAGGCAAGGAAAGAGTAGGAAAGCATAAGAGGACTTCAGGATTAACATATGCAATGAGATTTTCTTGTAGGCACCAAGTTTCATGTATGTTTTCCTCACTAGTTTTGGCATGCATGGAATATGCATGTGGATTATTGGTCATGATTTGTCACTGGCATGGAGGATTGCCTAGATTGGCAGTGGATTGCCTAGCCTTGCAATTTCCTGGATAATCATGGAGATTGTGGGTTTATTTCCTTATTTGTTTTTTGTTGGTTCTCATGTTTCTTTAGCTTGCCTTGAGTTATTATTTTCTAGAAGTCCTGGTTGGACAAATGCTCTAAAAGCCCTATAACAACTTGGGTTGAGTTAGTAGCCCTCGAAGCCTTGGTTGGAAAAATGCTCTGGAAGCCCTTGGTGGGTTGAGTTACTAGTCCTGGAAGCCATTTTTGGACAAATGCTCTGGAAGCTCGATGGCAGCTATGGGTTGAGTTACTAGTCCTCGAAGTCTTGGTTGGAAAAACTGCTCTGGAAGCCTTGGAATGCTTGGATAGAGACCAATTTGATGATGGTTTTATGTTGTCTAACCATGAGGTGGAAACATTGTTTGATGGGTTGAGGTGGATGGCCTCTGGAAGCCCTAGATGAATTTGGATTGATTCGTTCTATGAGATACCACATTCATGCTTGGAATATGGCATGGGGGTGAATGGATGAAGAGAGATTTGGCTCATCCATTCTACAGTCGGGTGGAACGTGGAAGTGCCATCCGGGGTTTGGATTTTGCATCATCAATATAATGTTATTTTTCCTTGTATTTCTATGATTATTATACTGGTTTATATGTGGATCAAATTGTTTTGATTTCATTGGTATTTCTGTTGCTATTATGTTGGTTAGATATATGCTTTACGACAGAAGCTATGTATGGATCTCATCATGTTTTTACTTGTAAATGAATTAGAAATCTATCTATGACCTAATGGATGAAATGATAGTTGATGTGTTGAGGAATCAATGCTTATTAGCGATCCTCAGCTAAGTATGATACCCCTATGCTCAGATATGTTATATACACTTGTAATTTACATATTCGTGATATGTTTGAAGAAATGTTTGTCGTGGATAGTAGGGGTCCAGTCAAGGTCTTATTCAAGTAATTTATTTTGCAATGTCATTTCCTTATTGTCTTACTATTCTAAATATGTCATTGAATTATGAGTAGTGATTGGGCTCTCGACATGAAAAAGTGGCTCAAATCTCGGGGACATTGGCACAACACTGTGCAAAAAAGTCCCTAGATGCTAGCTTGTAGGCATGTCAGAACGTCCAGAGGTCCCTGGAGCTGGCATGCCCATAGCATAAGAGCGTCAAGAGTTCAAGTGGTCCAAAATCTAAATGGGACCTACGGGCTGGTCGGTAGGAAGGTTGGATTGATTCCTGAGTGTCCTAATAATGATTTTGAATGTCTATATGGTGTGCTTCCATCGGTTCCACTTCCTTAACGTGGCTTAGGAGATCAAATCATATCGTAGTGGGCTCTCGTCACATATTTACCCCAATTGGCCGATTTCTTGGGGAGATGTGGGAGGAGGATGTTACAGAGTGGTATCAGAGAATGGTTCACCCCTTAGACTGGATGGCATGTGTGTTTCTCATGCATGCATGTCAGTTTCATGTATGTCTCTTACAATTGCATTCCATGTGGTTGTTACATTTGCATAATGTTGGTCATGGTTGTGGTGATGTCGCCATATGGAAGTTGATGTTTTTATTATGGGATGCATCATCATGAGTGTATGGTTGGTTACATGTTGTTATTCGCCGGTTACGTGTATCATTTTGTATTCTTGGTTACATTATGGTATGTTTGGTTGCATCCTTGTATGCTTGGTTACATGTATTATTCTTGTAGGTTTGGTTACAAGTATTGTTCGTTTATGCTTGACCATATGCCTTTATGCATATGTGTGGTTGGTTTAGCATTGCTTAAGCATATTTGTGTTTGCATGTGGTCAATTTTGCATTGATTTAATGATTTTTGTCATGCATGAGGCCATGGTATGAATTGTTGATAAGGTCATGCATTGGTGACTGGACCCTAGCTAGACAGATGATGTTGCATGGTTATATACTTATGTGTTATGTTTATATATGTTGATGTTGCATGGTTATATACTTACGTGTTATGTTTATATATGTTGTTATGATTATGTTATACATGTATCATGCTGATTTCTTGATCTTGCAGACAAGGTATCCTCCCTGAGCTATACTAAGGTACATTGGTTTATTGTGATTTGGTTTAGCTGACATTATATACCATGTAGGAAGAAATATCAAATGGCTAGCAAAATGGTCGACTACAAAGACTCTCCCTATGAATCAAATAAGCAATTCAGTGTTGGGAACCCTTCCGATTTGGCATATACACTGAGAATATTAAAGGAATAAATAAGGAGTTGTAAGGCAGATAATGACATAATCATGCAGGCACATGAGAAACAAGTAGAAGTAAATGCAGTGATACTTCAGAGTTTTTCATATTTGTAGCGATAGGGACCACGTCGAATCAACTATGAGTAGAAGGATAGAACTAATGGGGCATATGGTAGTAGGTTGTGTGATGGTCATAGGTTAGATAAATATGACATGGTTAGAGATGGAATATTGTTGGAAACTCTGGAGAGGAGAAGGGATAGACACAATTATTATTCTAGTTTTGATTCAGATAGGCACTATGATCTTCATCGTTATCATACTTACAGGAGGAGTAATAGGGAATACTTGCTAGATCAGTTTAAGAAAGAAAAGCCACCTACTTTTGATGGATAGATGAAGAAACCACACGATGCAGAGGCATGGTTTCTTGGCATGAGGAAGTTCTTCAGGTTACATGACTATTCAGAGAACATGAAAACCAGAGTAGCTACATTTAGTATCAAATGTAAATCAAACGTTTGGTGGGAAGACGTGAAGAATGTCAGATGTATTCATGAGGAAGACTTGACATGGAGAGAGTTTGAGTGGCTATTCAAGAAGAAGTATCTATCGGAGAGATACTTTGATGACATGGAAAAATAATTCTATGAGCTAAAGATGGGATCAATGATATATGATGAGTACACTAGCAAGTTCTTGGAGTTACTGAGGTATGTGCCTTACCTCATAGAGGAAAATGCCAATATTCAAAGGGTCATTAGTGGATTACTGGTTGCATTTAAGGATAGGATTGAGTTCGATGAGCCTAGATCATTGGAGGTGGCCATTCGAAAGTTAAGGCATTGCTATGAACAATCAAAGCACATATTTGAGACTAAGCGAGACTAGAAAGGTAATGCAAAGAACAAAGGAAAATGGGATAGAAAGCGAGAAAGACCTCAGGGTACATATAATAAAGAGAATGTTGCACCATCTAAGAATTTCAATGCATCAGATAGAGGACATGGACATTGATCTCAGGAGAAGAATAAGGGCGCAAGGTGGAAGCCTATAGAGTGTTGGACTTATGGAAAAGATCACCGCAGGAGAGATTTTCTGTAGAATTAGGGTAGTAGGCATCAGATATATAATGCACAAGACGTACACATTGTTGGGGATGTTAGTCAGAGCATTTTGCATATTTATGCAACATTGGATAGAATACATGTAGGCCATCATACATATATCATTTAGATGGACAATAATCTTTGTGATCAAGTTTTTTCTATTTTGATTGACCCTGGATCTAATTATAGCTATGTTAGTCCTGAGTTGTTGGATAAGTGTAGTTTGAGTAAGGGATTGCATGCAAAATCTTGGTTAGTGCAATTGGCTACATGTACAAAGAAGAGAGTTCATCATTAGCTAAGAGCTTGTGCATTTGATTTGAATGGTATGCCTACTGCAGCACACTTGAATGTATTACTATTGGGATCATACAATATGTTGTTCGGAATGGATTGGTTGTATGTTCATAGAACCAAGGTGGTTTGTTATGACAAAGCTATTGAGTGCTTGTATGACAATATGGAACCAAGAGTCTTACAGGGCAAGAAGAAAGCCACATCAGTTAGGATGGTGAAAGCTATGCAAGCAAATCGTAGTCGCAGAAAAGGGTGTGTGTTATTTGAAGTGCACATTTCTAGTGACAAGGGTAAGGAAGTTGAGGATGCAGATGATTTGAAAAGATACCCAGTTCTACAGTAGTTCAAGGATGTATTTCTTGAGGACATTATGAAGTTTCCACCTCATGGGGAGGTAAACTTTTCTATTGAGTTGGTGCCAAGGGCAGCTCCGACATCAAAATCACCTTACAGGATGAACACACTTGGGTTGGTAGAGTTGAGGCTACAGTTGAAGGAAATGTTGGACAAGGGATACATAAGGCCAAGTGTATCAACTTGGGGCGCACTGGTCTTCTTTGTAAAGATGAAATATGGTACTCTTAGGTTATGCATTTACTACATGAAGTTGAATAAAGTGACCATTAAGAAAAAATATCTATTGTCGATGATTGATGAATTGTTCGATCAGTTGAAGGGAGTAGCAGTGTCCTTGAAGATTGATCTGAGATCTGAATATCATCATGTACACATCAAAGAGCAGGAAATTTACAAGACAACTTTTCAGACTATGTATGGGCATTATGAGTTTGTTGTAGTTCCATTTGGCTTAACTAATGTTCCAACTACATTTATGTTCTTGATGAATAGTGGGTTGCGTCTGTATTTGGATAATTTATTTATTGTGTTCATTGATGACATTTTGGTATATTCTAAAAATGAGGAAGAGCATGCCAAGCATTTAGCAACAATGTTGAGGTTTTTGAGAGAGCATTAGTTGTATGCTAAGATCAACAAGTGTAGTTTCTTTTAGGCTGAGGTACATTACTTGGGACATGTTGTCTCCAAGGAGGGAATTGCAGTAGATCCAGAAAAGATAAGGGCCATCACGGAATGGGTAGCTCCCTTGAATGTAGATGAGGTGAGATCTTTAATGGGGTTGGCAGGCTATTATAGTAGGTTCATCAGGAACTTCTCATAGATTGCTTATCCTATCACATCATTGCAGAGGAAAGGTAAGAAGTTTGAATGGACAGAGGAGTGTGAGGATAGTTTTGAGCATCTTAAGAAATTGTTGACACATGCATGAGGGTTAAAGGTTGCAGATCCAGACAAATAATTTGTAGTATGCACATATACTTGCAAGAAAGGACTTGGTGGAGTCCTTATGTAGGATGAATAGGTGGTATGTTGTGAGTCATGAAAACTGAATGAGCACAAGAAGAACTACCCCACACGTGATCTTGAGTTGGAAATGATTATACATGCGTTGAATATGTGGAGACAATATCTTCTAGGCAAGAGGTTTACATTGATGAGTGATCACAGTGGTTTGCAGTATCTATTTGACCAACTGAATCTGAATGGTAGGCATGCTCGGTGGTTGGATACGATCAGTGAGTTCGATTTTGAGATCATATATATCAAAGGTAAAGAGAAAAGACTGGCAAATGCTCTTAGTAGATAGATACAAATAAATGACTTAGTAACTATTAGCTCCTATGGGACAGACTTACAGGATAAGATCTTGCAGGCATGTCAGTAGGATGTCAGGTATATGGATATTATGGACAGGTTGCAGCAGAGTACACGTACAGGTATTGGTACAACTACAGGTACATGTGCAGGTGCATAGGATGTGTATTATTATCTTACACTGGATGGATTAGTTAGATTTAGAGACATAATACATGTGCTAGATAATAGTGAGCTCAAGAAGGGGATCTTGAGGGAGTTTAATGTGAAACCATATTCAGGTCACCCAGGTTATCAAAAGACTTTGACAGTAGTGAAAATATTTTATTATTGGCTAAACTTGAAGAGGGATGTAGCAAAGTCTATGGATAGGTGTTTTATTTTTAGCCTATGAATACAGAGTGTAAACTTCCAAGTGGACTGCTACAGCCGATAGCGATTCCAAAGTGGAAATGGAAAGTCATTTCCATGGTCTTCATCATAGTTTTACTAAGGGCAGTGAGAAAACATGATTGCCTCGCCTTGCCATTTCCTGGATAGCCATGGATATTGTGGGTTTATTTCCTTGTTTTGTTGTGGTTGGTTCTCATATTTCCTTATCTCAGGTTGACTTATTAGTTCCTAAAAGCCCTGGTTAGACAAACGCTCTAGAAGCCCTGTAACAACTTGGGTTGAGTTACTAGTCCTGGAAGCCTTGTTTGGACAAATACTCTCGAATCCCTTGGTGGATTGAGTTACTAGTACTGGAAGCTTTGGTTGGACAAACACTCTAGAAGCCCGATGAAAAATATGGGTTGAGTTACTAGTCCTTGAAGCCTTGGTTGGAAAAAATTCTCTGGAATCCCTGAAAGGCTTGGATAGACACCAATCTGATGATGGGTCTGTGATGTCCGACTATGAGCTGGAATCACTAGTTGATGGGTTGAGGTGGATGGGCTCTAGAGGACCTAGATGGATTTGCATTGACGTGTTCTATGAGATCCCACATTCATGCTTGGAATATAGCACAGGGGTGAATGAATGAAGAGAGATTTGACTCAACCATTCTATGGTCTGGTGGAACGTGAAAGTCCCATCTCAGGTTTGGATTTTGTATCATCAATATGAGGTTATTTCTCCTTGTATTTCTAGGAGTATTATACTGGTTTATATGTGGATCATATGGTTGTGATTTCATTGGTATTTATGTTGCTATTATGTTGTTTATATATATGTTTTGTGATAAAAGCTATCTATGGCTCTCATCATGTTTTTACTTTGAAATGAATGAGTAATGTATCTATCACCTAATCGATGAAATGGAATCTGATGTGTTCATGCATCAATGCTTCTTAATGATCCTCAGCTAAGTATGATACCCCTATGCTTAGATATGTTATTTACACATGTGGTTTACATATTCGTGATATGTTTGACGAAATGCCTGTCATGGTTATTAGGGTTCCAGTAAAGGTATTATTCAAGTAATTTATTTTCCACTCTCAATTCCTTGTTATCTTACTGTACTGAATATGTCATTCAAATTTGGGCAGTGACCTGGGCTCTGGGCCTAGAAAAGTGGCTCAAATCCCGGGGACACAGGCACAACACTATGCAAAAAAGTCCCTCGACACTGGCTTGCAAGCCTGTGAGAGCGTCCAAAGATCCCTGGTTGCTGGCATGACCACAACATGAGAGAATCCAGAGGTCAAGTGGTCCAAAAGCTCAGTGGAACCCAGGGGCTGGTTGGTAGATAGGTTGGATTGGTTTATAAGGATCATAATGCTGATGTTGAATATCTCTATGGCATGTTTTCTTTGGGTCCACTTCCTTAACATGGCTTAGAAGGTCAAGTCATATCATAGTGGCCTCTCATCGCATTATTACCCTAGGGTTGCTTGGGTAGATGTGGGAGGAGCTTGTTACACATTCAGTGGTGTATAGGGGTATGAAGCAATGAGAAGTGGCCTATAGAGGAGCACGAAGGTTTATGGTGGTTTTCCATGGTGCATGGGTTTGCACCATGGAGTAAGAGGAGTGACTCACACCACTTTGGGTTTACGGGTGGAGTGACAGATGCATTGATACATAAAGGAGACAAAAGGATATGGGGTGACATAGTAGCGGGTAGTCGAATTCGATGGTGTACAACGGTATGCCACAAGGCACATTGGTGTGAAGGAGTGTACTGGGAGACATGGTTGTGTGTAGTGGAATATGTTGTTACACAATGATATCTTGGAGTGGTGTCTCCAAGGAGGATTCTTGACAAGGAAGTCAAGTACACCATCAGGTTTGGTTTACCCATAGTATATGAGAAGATGGATGAGGAAATGAGGACATCGTGTTCAGTGGAGACAGGTCCTCGATTTAGTTATTAAAAAATATAAGGTGGAGAGAGGAATATACATATGATTACCCTTGAGTATCCATACAGGCTCTTGATCCTACCCATGGGGACTTATACACCTATCACTCTCTAGTATTGCTTACAATCAGAGAGAGTTTGGTTGTTGCACCTTCATGATCTCATTACAGGCAACAGGATGCAAGAGGCTTACTCGAGATATTTGTATGGAACATAATGTATTGAGAGAAACACTTCTCAATGGTGGCATTCAGTTAGGGCATGATCTGATGGATACATGCTCAAGAATTGCATGGTTTGCCATAGAAGTATCATATGTTTTGCGCCTGAGTTCACACTTAGGGAGATGTTCACTAGGGAGCCACATCCTGCACATTCAATAGTACATACCATGTAATATCCCCAACCAACCTACTTTGAATTAATAAACATATTACAATATTATTATAGGTGTAACCATTCAAGAATTACTTTCAAACTAATTTTATCATTCTTGAAACTAAAATGGTTATGAGAACGATCGGGAGAAAATTTTTGTTTCTGTGGAGGGGAAGTGATGGTCCGCATATTGGTAAGGGATCATCATAAGTGTAATGGGAACATAGTGAAATGGAGTGTAACAGTTGAATGAATCCAGTGCCAACCAACCACCAATCTTGGGTCAATTATTGAGGCCGTTGGAGTATTATGTTTACCTGTTGTTATTTAGAATTATTTTAGGTGTAGAAGGGGTCGTTCTCACTTAGTTCCTAAATCGAAGCTCCTACCGGTGTCCAAATACATTTTATTTCACGTTTATGATATGTGCCTCTAATGGACCTCATAGATGAAGGAATAAAAAGAAAGGGAATGCCACCATGTTCTCGAAAATCGCAATGCCATGTAGTTATGTGCATTGGCAGTTTTGTAAATATCCGAG
The DNA here is from genome assembly GCA_031772625.1 of Pinus tabuliformis. Lineage (NCBI taxonomy): Eukaryota > Viridiplantae > Streptophyta > Pinopsida > Pinales > Pinaceae > Pinus > Pinus tabuliformis. Next base: position 657,069,866 of record CM062808.1, read on the forward strand.
TAGTAAAACCCCTACTCCTGGATGTCTGTCTTGTTAACTTGTGTTTTCTTTCATCCATGATATCTTACCATTTTTCATGGATTTTGATAGCTATTTGGAGGAAAGAATGAGGAGTCGCTCTAGAAGAGGCCGCTCAATAAACTTGGAAGATAATTTTTCTATCTGAGTTAAATTTCATTATGTATATTATCGATTAAATTGTCTTTGCTATTTGGAGGAAAACACTTAAGAATATTGTGAATAAAAATAAGCTAGATTTTAGAGGGTAATCTTTGAAAACAAATCTGCATGAAAACGATTTAAAAAGAATCCATGTGAAAATTGCATATAAGGTAAAGAAGCAATGATATATTTTCTTGAAGTAAAATGCATGCGAACCCTACACAGAAAAGATAAAGAAACTATATTATTTTAATAGGAAACAAAATTGCAGGGAATTAATGTGTAGAAAGTTGGATTAAATTTCTTGGAAAAGGAAATAAATATATGTTTATTTTCTAGTCATTTAAAAATAACTCTCAGAGAAGAACACATGGAAAAATTGCACATAAGAGATAGAAATACATTTTATATCTTGAAAATAAAATATATACATTTGCATGCAACAAAAAGAATAATTTCTTTGAAAGAAAATATCTCTCTTGCATGCAGTCAAAGAATATTTCTTGGAAAACGAAAATGAAAGAGTGCATATGAATTTGTTGCACAAAAATATTAGCCATGTTATTTTAGAAATACTGCTTGGTAAAAGATAAATTAGTTGGGCTAATTCTTTGGAAATAGAAAAATATGAATTCTTTTGCATTAAACGATAAGAACCCGGATTATTTTCTTGGAAACTTTCTTATGAAACATGTGCATATACAAAACAACCAAGGTTTGTTTTCAAAAAAGATCGTGTGTTTGTATGCATGGAAGGAATGGCTATTGTGTTAAAAGAACATAGGTTTCATGCACATAAATATTTATGAAGTCATGATATTTTTCATAAAGAATGCATGTGAGATTTTCTTTAGAAAATATAAGGAAACTAAGTTATTTTATTAAGAAAAAATTGCATGGAATTGTGTGTGGGAAGTTAGACTATTAATTCCTTTGAAGTTATTCACATGATTCCAAAAAAGAACCACTAAACTCTTAAAAAGGAATATGTGCTTATTTTAAAAGATTTTCTTGATGAGAAATGTGCACAAACATAGAAATGTTATGCTTGATGTTTGTTGAGAGGAAATAATTTCTTTTCATGTACAAAAGTAGAACTATTACACTTGATATTTCTTGAAAAGATATATGTTATTTGCTTGCACGAAAATATAAATATTTTGTTTGATCTCTTGAAAGGAAATATGGTCTTTACATCCATGAAAAGTACAACTATGATGTTGGATTCTTTGACAAGAAATATGCATGGAAATAAAATAATTATTATGAATTCTTTTAGAAAATAATATTTGTAGAGGTGAATAAAACTATAACAATGTTGCTAGTTTTCACAAAGGGAATATGGGCTATTATGTTAGAATTATTTGCAAATAATTTATATTGCACGAAAGAATGTGTTAATTCTTTTGTGGAAAATCTTATGCATTTGCATGAAAGATGTAGTTAGCATTTAGCCTTGTAACATTAATTGGGGTATATGCCAAGTCTAGCAAATTCAGGCTTATAGAAGAAGAAAGATGTGTGCATAAGGCACAACTATAGTGGGAAATTTTTTGTTTCTAGAAATATACATGACAATAGTGTGATACACAAGCTAAAATGAGAAATATATGTCATATCACAGATAGTACAAGAGTACCTTTAACAACTAAGACGATGCGTTTTGGAGAAGCACAATACAAACAAGTATTTATTTGTGAATGTAGATTTATTTTTGAGTAATCATTACATTTTAGAGTTCAAAACTCTTGAGAAGAGCATAAGCATTGCATGCTGAATGTTATAACATATCCTTTCTTGATGGCTAATTAGGAACAATTAAAGAACAAATGTGTGTAGTGAGTACTTGAGAGGAAGTTGCGTTTAGAGATGAAGAAATTTAATTATATATGTATTTGGATGCACCAAGAATGGTGCATAAATATGGGGGATGGGAAAGTAATAACCCCATATTGACCCTCTGAATGGTTTTGTAAATGCACATATGATACTTAAGTTGGTGAGCAATGATATTTTAATTAGGTTGGTGAGTCAAATTCTATTGAGGCCTATGTATATATGCCTATAAATGTGTATCTTATGTGTATATAAGTATAAATGCATTTAAATTATTTTATTTGTTTATTGTGGCAAATTACCAAATAAAGATGATAAGATTCAAGGTAATAAAGAAAAAGCGAACAAAAATTGGAAGAATGAAGATTCATACAAGTAAAGAAAAGGGAAACGAAAATTTGGTTTGTAATTTAAGGATAATTCCAAATCAAGATGACAATAACAAAACCAAAATTTAAGGAGGCATTTTTGAAAAATCACAATGATATATGAATTGAAAAAATTCAAAATATATATATATATATATATATATATATATATATATAATTAATTTTATAAATCATGACCTTATTCATCATTCATAAACAAGTTCTTCTACATTCTCCTTCCTCATCCCACTAAGTTCAGATCAAAATTATAACTATAAGTTATGGATATCTTTATTCCTTATTTAAATTCATAGATTTTCCATATGTTTTTAATGCAATTTTAAAATATAAATCTCCATTACCCTTATAATTTTTCTATGAGAAACGAAGGAAGATAAAGAATGTGTTTTAGGTGCAAGTGGTTTGGGTAGTTCCCTCACTCGAAAAACACACAAAGGAACTTGAGAAATGGAAGAAATCAAAGGCCCAAAGAGGCAAGTCAAAACCATTACGTAAAACCTAAAGGCTAATATAACTTAGTCATATGCACTTTATAACTTAGTCATATAGTACAACAATATGATAATGAATCAAAGTCAATGTACAAATAGTAATATAGTGCAACAATATGATAATGAATCAAAGTCAATGTACAAATAGTATGAGGATACATATATTAGTTGAAAAATTAAGATGGTGCCCAAATATTTTTCAAAACTCAGGGGTTATAATTATAGACACAATAAATGGTGACATAATGGTTGAATCCACTAAATCCCTAAACCACTACTTTTTCAATCAGACTTTCCTTTTAATGTGAAGTTAGAATTTCTTGAAAACTCACACCTTAAAATTTTACAAAACAGATTCTTGAACCCTTTCCCTTGTAACACGAATCCATAGTACCCCAATCATATAACTTTAGTGATTTATCATCATTATCTGAATATATACATTCTTAAGTCAATTTACTTGATAGTTTAGGTAAACATAATAAATATAAGGTTCACTTAAAAATGGAGTTGAAAGTTTGAGCAAATGGTTTCTATCACTTTTTTGTGGTGTTATACAAGCATACATATCCTTGGTGGAGTCTACTACCATAAATCTTTCTCCATTCTCCATAGGGATTTTATAATACTATTAGCGATATCTATGTGTCGCCTTCATAAATAAACTTCCCTTCCCACTCCTTGTTTTGAATGGTAGATAGGGTAACTAGTGCTTTTCACATTCTCACATGGATAAATTCCTGTTAATAAGAAAGACTTAAACATGCATTAATAAAAATATGACCCGTGATATTTTAGACCTTGGATGCTTGACTAAAAACCATTCACATGGTGTGCTCCTTTGCTTGACTAAAAACCATTCACGTGGCGTGCTCCTTTAATATGAATGGTTGATATACTCGAGATATCTAAATCAACACTTATTTGATTTTTCAAGGTTTTCCATATTTACTTTTTTGGGAATTCCTCAATTCAATCATTAATTTAAATTTTAGGTACCTTGGATACCTCATTGTTTAGGTAAAGATATACGAATAAGATGGAAAACTTTGAAAATTGGTAAATGTGTCTATCTTTATAAAAATTCTATACATAATCCTTCTAGTAATTTCCAAACTGAATAATATATATATATTTGAAAAATAAATAAATAATTCAAAAGAAATATATGAAAATTATTCTTTCAAAGTAAAATTAAATCTAAGTAAACTAGAATAATGCAACCTACTCTAGAACTCACAAACTTTATGAAAATTGATCTCTACCATTAACAAATCCAATCAAATGAAAATCATCGAGACACAACCTACAAAAACGCCTAATTTACGGCTAGGAATATACAAATGAGACATTTATGTATCGTTGGGAAGCAACTTAAGGAAGTTTTTTTAAAATTAACCAATTGTTGTATACATATTTTTTTTCTAAGTAAGTTTAATCTATTAATATGATACAAAAAAGGATTTACAGTGAGGCTCGGCCTCAGAGGATCTGAGCATCATTCATCACACAGTCAGAGTAACTAGCTTTGATTGCCCCAACAGAGGGGAAACCAGTCCAAAAAAGCATAAGTCCAAAAATAGCCCACGTAGGGGTTACCAGTTTGATCACAACACAACAAAAACATTTTAAACAAAACAAAATCCTAACCAGGAGACACAGAAACTTAACCAGAACTGCCTAGTCAACAAGACAAAACATCCACCTGGCAAACTCGACACTTGACTATCAATTGTCCGGGGCTGGTTCCTCCACAATCGGACACGCGTACTTGTCTGAATCGTCATCCTCATCCGAAGCACCACGTCCATGTGCTGGAGGGTCTCCCTCAATGCTGCATGCACCCACACGCGTTCCTGACGTGTCTCCACGACGACTACCTGATGCCTGCGTGTTACTGAGCTTACCCTCCTCAACATGCTGACTGCCAGCCACCGCTTTACCATGCAGGGTGGCTCTATCTTCATCAGCTCTCCGATCACCAGTGTTGCCTCGGCTCCTGCTGCTTGGTTCTGCTCTGTTCGGCTCATCATTGTGTTCAACCAGATGAGCTGGCAGCTCAATTTCTTCCGTAAAAGTAATTGAAACGGTGGCTACGATTACTGGGCGATTCAGGGAGCTACTAAATCGAAATTGCATGGTATGGGGAGCAAGATGCGGAGGTAGGGGGAAATTAGCAGTGCGAACTGCCACATCTCCTTGTCCTGTGCCATGGAGCCAGGCTCTTCCTCTTCCGCTGCGGGTGTCTGGGTAACGCCCAACGAAACTTAGCGGATTGGGGTTATTGGCTGAGGAGGCAGGGGAAACCGAATCGGGGCTGGGCATTGCAGGAGAGCGAGAGCTTCCGCCTCTAGTGCCACCTCTCCTACTTCGCATACGGTGGCGAACCATGATGGGGATGAAAGCAGGGGTTGTAGCAGCGGGGATGGTGGAGGAATTGACAGAGGAACGGTGCGGGGAATTGACAGAGGAATTGTGGACCTGAGCTAGATTGCAGAGGTGGGTGTGGGAATGGTGGAATCCATTGCCCAAGTCAATGCAGCTTAACAACCAACATCGACTACCTGTTACAGTGCGCACATTAGGCTCTCCAGCCTGCGGAGGACAAACACAATGAATCAGGGGGGGAGGAATAACAGAGTAGTTTGCAGGCTCCATCGTTATGTGAGAATTGGTTCTGTCTCGGCCTGTGCATTCATTAAATGGCGCCTGCAAGGTGCCTTGAATGCAATTCAGATTGGCATGGGGGAAGTTGCAGGGGGCCATGTGGCCAACCTGTCTGCTGCCTTGCCGTCTCATCATATTTAATAACTAGGGTAATCACCCGCATCTAGGTTGTTGTATAAATATTAAATAACAAGGTTTTTTTTTTTATATAAAACATGTGTTTTTGTGGTAACCCTATTAATGTCAAAATTGAAGCAATATTTTTAAATTCAAAAAATTTATAAAATTTTGGAAAGAAAATATTTATGAAATTTGTTTAACAAAATTATTAAAATATATTATTATATTAAAATAATAGGTAAAATCATATTTAAATTAATCACAAATAATAAATAATTTAGGGTTAATTCAATTGATAGAGTACTCTTTACATAAGCACCTCTTTATGAGAAGTCATATAGTTAATTTTCTTTGACATCTTTGAGGTTAGCAAATTACCCTTAAGTGAATCTATTTAGGATTGTTTCCGTAAACATACCAATTGACATTTTTAATTTAAATATAAAATTACCAATTTAACAATATTTAGTTAATTTAAATTTAAAAAATGTAATATCCACCCTTACTCATTATCATACCAATTGTTAAAATTTCCACAATAACTTAAATTTATATAAATATATAAATACAATTTTAAACACTATCATTACAAATTCTTAACTTTTTTTTTGTTAATCCCTTCTAATAAAGATGACACATCACACACTCAATTATATTATTGATTTTAATTTATAAAAGACAAAAATCCGCTCTTCACATAAAATCTAAGGGCGGTGCCATAAGATATACATGACCCACAACTATAATGTGCTGCGCATGAAACGAACGTAATTATGTGTCTAAAATCATCCTCACTTCATTAAAATTCATTAATCGTTGATGAGAAGGTGAATGGTGTGTCATTAGTGAAATTTCACGAGTTTAATTATATTAGAGTGTTTGTTTTGTAGGATAATTAAGATTAGAAATTTAAAAAAATATAAAATAAATCCACTATATTAAACATTAGTATAATCTAAACTTAATATAATCTCTATGTCATTTTAATGATTTAAAAGCACACCAGCAAAACAGCCCAAAAAAATTACCACTAATGTGAGAGAGGTTAAAAATGGTTTGATGTGAAAGGTCAAAGATGGTTTTCATCGACATCAAATGGGATCCGTGCTCTTCATCGCCGACTTTAAACAAGGCACTTTCAGTGATGACTGTAATGTGAATGCATTTCCATGGCAAATTTTTTTCATGCATGTTATCTTAATTTGCTTGTGAATTCAGCGTTGATGGTGCTTTCATGTTATTTTATTTTTCTTAATTTGCTTGTGAATTAAGCTTTGATGGTGCTGTCATTTTATTTTCTTTTTCTTTTTCTATAGCTTGCTTGTGAATTAAGCTTTGATGGTGCTGTCATTTTATTTTATTTTCTTTTTCTTTTTCTATAGCCGAAAAGTAAAAGATGAATTTAGGTACTGGTTTGCTTGCCTGCGAACTAAAGATTAATGTTGATTGTTTTATATAACTTGTAAAATAAAAATATCTCATATAATTTAAAAGTATTTTTATATAATTTATTTTCCCATATATACAGTTTATTTGCGAGTGAAGTAAGCTATGATGGTGATATTATTTTTTTTCCTTTTTCTTTTTCTATAGCTTTTAGAGTTTGAGCAGAAAGTAAAAGGTGAATTGCATAAATATCTGATTGTAAAATAAAAATATCTCATATAATTTAAAAGTCTATGCCGTATGAACGATATTTGTAACGGCTATGTCGTAAAGAATTCTGTTGGCTTCGGTCATATGTTGTAAAAATCTGCTGGCTTCGGCGATATAATGATTTTTTCCCTGAAAAAGTAAGCTATCATGGTGATATTATTTTATTTTTCCTTTTCTATAGCTTTTAGAGTTTGAGCAGAATTGCGTAGGGAAAGATACGGTCGTTAAAAACCGTAAATTAAGAAACTGGTTTGCTTGCAAATGAATTAAAGTTTGATGTTTATTGCTTTTTATAAATAATTTAGTGTATGATAAAAATATTTGAGATAATTTAAAAATATTTTACATAATTTATTTTTAAAAGATTAATAGGATTATAATTAATTTATATTTTTTATTATTTTTATTATTTCACGTGAAAATAAATGATTTTTTTATGCATATAAACCAACGTAATGTGAATTAAACATTGATTTATTTGTATGTAAATTATAGTTTGATGTTAATATTTTGTTTTGTTTTCTTTGAATAAATATAAAATAATAAAAATAGTTTATATAATTTTTATAATGTATTATTTCTAATTTTTGTGAGTGTAAAATTGTTAAGGGGCTTTCTTAATTTTGATTAATAGGGATATTATTTTTATTAGAAAAGTGCAGTAAAATAATATTTTATTGGAGAATGATGGCAGCAAAAAACTATTAAGAGGAAAATGACCCTTATCAATAAAATAGTATTAAAAAGGAGTCTAGAAGAATGGAGAAAAATTATATAAGGAGGAGAGAAAAATATATAAGGAGGAGAGACTCATTTGTTAGGCATATCTTGACTATTTCACTTCACATTTCATCTTTTCTTGGAGTTGTCTAGCACAAGGGCCAAAATGTTGTTTAGCAGAGGAATTCCAAGTGGAATTCCATCCTCATTTTGGAGAACTTCGAGTCTTTCCCTAGCAAAGAAGTCAAGGAGACCATTTTCCGGGCTTGCAAAGAGCTTATTGTAGGTGTTTACCTATTCCCACGTATTTTCTGGGCGCAGAAGAAATTCAAAGTGTCTGTTTGAGAATCAACTACAAAGGGTTGGAGTAACATAGGTTTTGCAGGAGATTTCTCTCATTTGAGCAGTTGATTTTGTAGTGAGTTTGTAGGAATGAAGAGTCGGAGCATTATCTTATTTGGAGCAGTGCGCAGAGCTTGGCGGACAAGGAAATTGATCCAGGTGGATATTGGTGGCCACCTGCCTATTCCACTTGGACCCTCACCATTGTTTCTTTCAGTTTTTCAGTTTCCTTAATTGTACCACATTTTACTATTCTTGGAAGTTTTTCGGGTCCTCGACTTCGGAGCTGTTTTGAGGCCTTAAACGACTTTTTTTTGGCAACATTTCTCAATGATTGCTATGACAATCTTATCAGCTACTGCAGTCCTCGGAGAGATCTTTCCAACGAGGTATCATGCGCGTCAAACGTAGATAATATGACCAAGTTACGACCCCGGGAATTTAGCTGCCCAACTAACCCCAATGGGGCCCATAAACTCTTGGTGTTACATCTCCTCAGGTTAGGGTTTTGTTTGTTTAGGGTTTTCTCATATTGTTCAATAATAAAAAGGCCCTTGAACCTCATTGTAACTCAATTCAAAGGCATGTAGTTGCCACATCTCTTCTCAGAGATAAGCTACCATTGCCCGAGCTATCTTATTTCCATTTTGTTTGTAAGCATAGTTCATTATTTTTCTATTAATGAAATGACGTGTTCTTCTGTCGCATCTCTATGTTTATGGTTATATCTGTAAGTTGTAGCATTCCTGTTTAAGTTCAGATCAATGGTATTAGAGGGTCTGCTCTTTCTCTATTTTTTTCTTTGCATGTCCCCAACGAGGTTAGGGTAAAAGAGTTAGGGCATGATCTGGTTGAACCATTGTAGGGTTAGCCTCGCAAAACTCGATGACCTCCCATGGCGGAAGAAAAGAAATATGAGGGGGCAAGAGATCCTTTCAAAATGTTGCTCGAGGAAGCCCTTGAGCGACAAAGGGATGCACTGATGGATAACTTTGCCCAAATCCTTCGAAAAATACCCACAGGCGATGCATATTCATCCAGCAGCCACTCTGGAGGTGCCACTCCTTTTAAGGTACAACTTAACTTTGATATTCCCATATTTGAAGGCCTGATAGATGCAAACACCGTAGATAAATGGTTAAATCTGTTGGAAGAATATTTTTCAGTTCATGACTTTTCCAATCGGGAAGAGATTACTTTTGCACTTCTCAAAGCCGCCCCACATGTTAAGGACTAGTGGGAAACCTATTTTGAAAAAAAGGACGAGAGTGAACCCTCGTTGTTTTCAGCCCCACCCACTTGGAATTATTTCTGAGACACCATCAAGGAACAGTATAACCTGTCGGGAGCTATGAAGATAAATACATAAAGTGGACCACGCTACGATAGGGAAGGGACCAATATGTGCCAGAGTTCACAAATATTTTCCATACCCTTCTCACGAAGCTGGGTATCAAGGATACTGAGCGGCATTTGGTGCTCAAGTACCGTGACTGTCTATACAAGTACATCCAGGACGAGATGGAGTTGTTGGACATCTTCTCGCTTGGAACGATGTATCATTACGCTCTAAATATTGAGCAAAAGTTTAAACAAAATAAGCGAGACTTTGGATCTGTGAATCCAAAGTAAGGAAAAGGTACCCCCAAACCACACAACAAAGGACCAAGCCAAGACGGAGCTATCCAGGACAACCCGCCGAAGATGCAATCAAACAACAACACCATGAAGACGAATAAGGACACCGAAAATTAGTGTGAGTTCCATAAGAGCCCCACTCACCATACAAGAGTGTCGGGCCAAGGAGTCACCAGTGGCCGAGCTGAAGGCTTCCGAATCAGACGCAGGTTCTAATTCTGAATTAGAACTCGATAAGGGAACTGCCAAAGGGAATCAAATAATTGATGCAGATCCTAGTGCCACTGTGGCCACCACAAAGATCCAGAAAATTGAGCCTGAAGATCCAGAGGAGGGGGAATGGTTCTTCCACTCACAGATGTGGGTGAAGGGTTCTCCGTTATAGTTCATTGTTGACAGCGGGAGCCAAAAGAACATGATTGTATTGGTACAGAAGAAGGATGGGAACTGGAGACTTTGTATTGACTATTGGGTGCTGAACAAGATCACTATTCGGAATAGGTACCCAATCTAGCGAATTGATGACCTTCTGGACCAGCTCAAGGGGGAAAAATATTTCAGCAAGATTGACTTGAACTTAAGTTATCACTAGGTGCCTATAGAGTCCTCTAATGTGTGGAAGATTGCCTTCAAATCCAAGGAGGGCCTTTTCTAATGGTTGGTCATAAATCACATGATATTGCTTATGTCGATGCATTTCGAACCAACCAGTGTGGTTCATCATCGGGATGATGCTGAACCACACTAGTTGGTTCGAAACATGTCGACATAAGAAATATCATGTGATTTGCACTGAAAAATTCTCTCAAACTTGATATGGATCACAGAAGCCTCAATTCAATAATGGTTTGTCATGTCGTACAGTTTGACAAAAGCCCCTGCAACCTTCATGGGACTGATGGACGACATCTTGCGACCCTTTGCAAATGCATTCATGGTGGTGTATTTAGATGACATCTTGATCTTCAGCGAGAGTTGGGAGAGCACCTCCACCATATTCAACGTGTCCTTCAAACCCTTCGACAACACAAGTTGTGTGCTAACTTGGATAAATGCACCTTTGGCCTGACCGAGGTTCAATATCTGGGGTACATCGTTCATGAGAAGGATGTACATGTGGACCCATCCAAGATACAAGTCATTCGGGATTGGCCAGCCCCAATCACTCTAACAGAGCTTCGTATATTTTTAGTTCTTGCCAATTTCTACCACAGGTTCGTGTTGGGGTTTTATCACATAACTTGGACTTTAAGTCAAGTCACCAAGGGCGGAGTGAAAGAAAAGCTCTTTTGGTTGGAAACCCAACATCGAGCGTTCTCAAAGTTGAAGAACCACATATGTTCTGCACCAGTGCTCACATTACCAGACCTATAACAACTATTTGAGATTGAGACAGATGCCTCTGAATATGCTATTGATGCGATTCTTACTCAGCAGGGGAATTGAGTCACTTACCACAGTGAGACACTTTCAGACATAGTCCGAAAGTACCCTAATTACGACAAAGAAATGTATTCTATTGTGCAGGCCTACCATCAATGGAAGCATTACATTATGGGGAAGGAAATGGTCATCCACATAGACCACCGACCTTTACAGTTCATACAAACACAAGGGAAGTTGCAGAACGATTGCCATAAAAATTGGTCCACCTATCTGCAACAATTGCATTTGAACATTAAGTATGAGAAGGTCAGCACCAATAATGTCATTGATTGCCTTAGTCGACCACCGTTCATGGCGCTAATCACTGTGATCGACTGCTGTGGGCACGAGACATCAGGGTGGCCGCATCTTTACAAGAGCAATCCAAAATTCGATAGCATATACCATACACTCTTGGAAGGGAAGAAAGTTCCAAATTTTCACCTTCAGGATGCACTGTTATGCCACATTAGACACATCTGTTGTCCTTCAAGTGAGCATGCCAAGATGATTTGGGAGGTGCACTACAGTCAGGTCCCTGAACATTTCAAAGTAGAGAAAATAGTGGTGGTATTGCAGAAATACTTTTATTAGTTGAAACTTCGTCAGGATGTTGGGAAGTACATTAGATCCTGCACCGCCTGCGCCATTGCCAAACCAACCATTAAGAAGCAAGGCCTGTATACTACTCTATCCACTCCTACTCGGTCTTGGGACTCTGTCTTCATGGATTATATGCTGGGCCTTCCTTCTATTAAGCATGACAATGATTGTGTTTTCGTGGTCTTCGACAGATTCTCTAAGATGGCCATCATGGTGGCCTGCAAGAAGAGTATCACAGCAGAGGCCACTGCTAATCTCTTCTTTGACCGAGTGTGGGTACAATTTGGGATCCCATAGTATATTATCGCAGATCCAGACAGAAGATTCCTGAGTGCGTTTTGGTCAAGTTTCTGGTCGATGCTGGATACAAAATTTACGAAGTCCATAACTTTCCATCCCCAAACTGATGGCCAAACAAATGTTGTCAATAGGATGATCGTATACATTCTACACATGTACAACTCAAAGCATCCACGCACATGGGATGAAATTCTCCCTTATGTCCAACACGGCTACAACAAAGCTCTCCATAGCTCAACAGGCCATAGCCCCTTTGAAGTAGGGTCAAGATTTCATCCATTATGCCCCATTGACGTGACCATACAATTTGCAGCCACTCAGGTAGATTCGGCTCACGTGTAGTTCGAAGGTGAAAGGGCTAACAAATTCACTGAGCGCATTCAACACATCCACCAACAGGTCCATGATATATTAGAAAAAGCTAATGCTAAGTACAAGCAACTCCATGATCAACATTGAGTGCCACACAAGTTTCAGGTGGGCGACAAAGTTTGGCTACATTTGCATAAGGAGCGCCTTGCTGGACCCCACTGCAAGCTTCACCTGATCCGATATGGGCCATACAACATCACTAAGGTCGTCGGTGACAATGCCTTCGACCTCATCATCCCACCGTTCCTTGTTCTGCACCCATTATTCAATCTAGATCGCCTTCAGCCATACTTTTCACCATTGTTGGACACATCTGACATTGCATAATAGCTCACACCAACAGAGCTCAACCCAGAACGCATGGAACAGGCCACAACTGATCAAATTATGGACACACAAATCAAGAACACTCGAAAAAAGAGGATACATCTATATCGAGTTGTCAAAGCAGGCCAATTCCTTCACCAAGGCAAATGGCTCACGAGGGACCAAGTTTAGTAGAAGTTTCCTCATCCCATAGAGGAACTCAATGCAATGGGGACCATTGCTTCCTAAGGGGGGGGATTGATCCAGTGGATATTGGTGGCCACCCACCTATTCCACTTGGACCCACCATTGTTTATTTCGGTTTTCGAGTTTCCTTAATTGTTGCACAATTTTCTATTTTTGGCAGTTTTTCGGGTCCTCAACTTCTGAAACCGTTTTGAGGCCCTAAATGACATTTTTCTTGGAATAATTCCTTGATTATTCATGAAAAAATTGTGACAGAAGTTGTAGTCCTCAGAGAAATCTTTCCAACGAGGTATCATACATGTCAAATAGAGATAATATGACCAAATTACGACCCCAGGAAGTTGGCTGCCCAACTAACCCGAACAGGGCCCATAAACTCTTGTTGTTACATCTACTCGGGTTAGGGTTTTGGTTGTTTAGGGTTTTGTGTTATTTTTCAATAATAAAAAGGCCCTTGAGCCTCATTGTAACTCAGTTGAGATGAATGTAGCTGCCACATCTCTTCTAAGAGATAAGCTACCATTGCCCGAGCTATCTTATTTCCATTTTGTTTGTAAGGATAGTTCAATATTTTTTAATTAATGAAATGAAGTGTTTTTCTGTTGCATCTTTGTGTTTATGATTATATCTATAAGTTGTAGCATTCATGTTTAAGTTCGTATCATAAATTCACTCTAATTGGGGTTTTCCGGGTCATTTGGAATTTATAATACAAGGCGGTACAACAATAGGCAGGGTACCCATGGGTGCATAGAGATATGCCATAGAATTAGGGGAATTTTTAGGTCTAAAATGGGCCTCCTAAGAAAAAAGTACAACAAAAATAAACTTTATAAGAACCAATAGGATTCAAGATGACGATGTAAACCATGGTGGATGATTAACCCTTTTTGGAGTAAAAAAGTAAAACGACTAAAAAATAATAAAATAATAAAACTATTTTTTCAACTCGTATTTTCAACTTATCTCCCTAACGTTTTTCTCAAATTTTGAGAGAGAGTACTCGTTGGATCCAAAATTAAATTCCTCATCCAAGGAGTACCCATGATGCATACTTTTGATGGACCTTGCTACATGAAAAATATGTGATTGCAATCACATTTTTCATGTATTTGTCATTTTTCGTGTAGTAGGGTCCATAAAAAAATATGAAACATGGGTACTCCTTGGATGAGGAATTAATTTTTGCATCCAACGAGTACTCCCAATCAAAATTTGAGTAAAACCTTAGGGAGACAAGTTTAAAATACGAGTTGAAAATGTATTTTTTTTTTTTCGATTTTCCATGTAAATTTTGATGATGTAATCTAATCTTATTTTATTATTTCCACTATTATTTTGTAATTTCCTTAGGAGGCCCATTTTAAACCTCAAAATTCCACTAATGAGTGCAGTGTTATGCAAAGTGATGCGACTTGATGTATACAAACCCAATTTTAGACCATATCATTTTGTAAAAGCCCTCGTGTAAATTCCATGTAATAAAAGTTAAGGAAGGCAAAATAATAACCACGGTTGATGGGACACTTATTCCAAGCTGAATGTTGGATAAGAAATTCTAGAGTGGGTGTTTATTTGGTTTTTAATGGCTAAGGAAATTGGAAAATGCAATGGCTAAGGCTTTGGAAAGGAAAAATGGCATTTTTGGCACATTTATTTATGAAAATAATGGAAATTAGGAGAAAAGGGAGGTGAAAGGTCACAGGTTGCATGTGAGGAGGAAATTGAAGGAAAATAATGGAAAATGAAGAAAATAGAGGCCTCATTCATAAAAAGGCTGAGGATCAGTTGGTAACTTTTTGTTAGTTCAGTGTTGGATCTCTCTCGTTATCCCCTCTCTCTCACTTACTCTTTGATACTTAGAATTTTCTTGGAGCACTCTTAGAGGGTGTGGCATACTTGGAATTTTGGAGCAAGAGGGAAAGGGATGAGAAGGAAAGTACTAGAGGACATCGAGATCAACAACTACAACGAGATTTTCTTGCAGGTACCAAGTTGCATGTATGTTTTCCTGACTAGTTTTGGCATGCATGGCATATGCATGTGGATTATTGGTCATGATCTGTCAATGACATGGAGGATTTCCTGGATTGATCGTGGATTTCCTAGCCTTGTTTCCTATATATCCATAGATATTGTGGGTTTATTTCCCTTTTTTTTGGTTGGTTCTCACGTTTCCTTAGTCTGGGTTGATTTATTAGTTTATTGAAGCCTTGGTTAGACAAATGCTCTAGAATCCCTGTAACAACTTGGGTTTAGTTACTAGTCCTGGAAGCCTTGGTTGGACAAATGCTCTGGAAGACCTTGGTGGGTTGAGTTACTATTCTTGGAAGCCTTGGTTGGACAAATTATAGAAGCTTGACTGCAGCTATTGGTTGAGTTACTAGTCCTGGAAGCCTTGGTTGGAACAAACGCTCTAGAAGCCCTGGAATGCTTGGATAGAGAACAATATGATGATGGTTTTTTGTTGTTCGACCATGAGGTGGAATCACTATTTGATGGGTTGAGGTGGGTGGCCTATGGAAGCCCTGGATGGATTTGGAATGATGTGTTCTATGAGATCCCACATTCATGCTTGGAAAATGGCATGGGGGTGAATAGATGAAGAGAGATTTGGCTCATCCATTCTACGGTCGGGTGGAACATGGAAGTCCCATCTTGGGTTTGGATTTTGCGTCATCAATATTAGGTTATTTCTCCTTTTATCTCTATGAGTATTATATTATTTTATATGTGGATCATATGGCTACGATTTCATTGGTATTTATTTTGCTATTATGTTGGTTATATATATGTTTTATGACAGAAGCTATGTATGGATCTCATCATGTTTTTACATGTAAATGTTTGAGCAATGTATCTATAACCTAATGGACGAAATAGAAGTTGATGTGTTGAGGAATCAATGCTTCCTAGAAATCCTCAGCTAAGTATGAGACCCCTATGCTCAGATATGTTATTTACACCTGTAGTTTACATATTCATGATATGTTTGACGAAATTCCTGTCATGGCTAGTAGGGGTCCAGTTAAGGTATTATTCAAGTAATTTCTTTTGCACTGCCATTTCCTTATTATCTTACTTTCTCAAGGTGTCATTGAATTATTGGTAGTGATTGGGCTTGGGGCTTGAAAAAGTGGCTCAAATCTTGGGGACACTGGCACAACACTAAAAAAAGTCCCTAGACACTAGCTTGTAGGCCTATGAGAGCATCCAGAGGTCCTTGGAGGCTGGCATGCCCATAACATAAGAGCATCCATAGGTCCAGTGGTCCAAAATCTCAATGGGACCCAGGGGCTAGTTGGTAGAAATGTTGGAATGGTTCCTAAGGTCCTAATGCTGATGTTGAATGTTTGTATGGTTTGTTTCGATCGGTTCCACTTCCTTAACATGACTTACGAGGTCGAATCAAATCTTAGTGTCCTCTCATCGCATGTTTACCCCGGCTGGTTGGTTGCTTGGGTAGATGTGGGAGGAGGGTGTTGCAAAGTGGTATCAGAGCATGGTTCACCCCTCCAACTGGACGAGATGTGTGTTGGTCATGCATGCATGTGAGTTGCATGTGTGTCTCTTACAATTGCATTCCATGTGCTCATTGCATTTGCATAATGTTGGTCATCGTTGTAGTGATCTCGCCATGTGGAAGTTGATCTTGTTATTATGGGATGCATCATCGTGAGTGTATGGTCCGTTACATGTTGTTATCTATCACTTACATGTATCATTTTGTATGCTTGGTTACATTCTTGTATGTTTGGTTGCATTCCTGTATGCTTGGTTACATGTATCATTCTTGTAGGTTTGGTTACAAGTATAGTTCATTTATGCTTGATCATATGTGTTTATGAATATGTGTGGTTGGTTTCATATTGCTTACACATATTTGTATTTTCATATGGTCAAGTGTGCAATGATGTAATGATTGTTGTCATGCATGAGGTCGTGGTATGAGTTGTTGATAAGGTCATGCATTGGTGACTGGACCCTATCTAGAATGATGGTTGCATGGTTATATACTTATGTGTTATGTTGCTATATGTTGTCATGATTATGTTATACACGTATCATGCTTATTTGTTGATCTTGTAGACAAGGTATCCTCCCCGAGGTATACTAAGTTACATTGGTTTATTGTGATTTGGTTTAGCTGACATGATATACCTTGCAGTAAGAAATATCAAATGGCTAGCAAGATGGTAGACTACAAAGACTCTCCGTATGAATCAAATGAGCAGTATGGTGCTGGTAACTCTTCTGATTTGGCATATGCACTAAGAATCTTGAAGGAAGAAATAAGGAGTTGTAAGGCAGATAATGATAGAATCATGCAGGGACAAGAGAAACAAGCAGAGGTAAATGTAATGATACTTCAAAGTTTATCATATTTGAAGTGATAGGGACCATGTCGGATCAACTATGAGCAGAAGGACAAAACTAATGGGGCATATGGTAGTATTTCTCATGATGGTCATAGGTTAGATAGAGATGACATGGTCAGAGATGGAAAATTGTTGGACACTCTCGGGAGGAGAAGGGATAGACACAATTATAATTTATTCTAGTTCTTAGTCAGATAGGCACTGTGATCATCATCATGATCATACTTACAGGAGGAGTGATAGGGGATACTTGCTAGATGAGATTAAGAGAGAAAAGGCACCTAGTTTTGATGGAGAGATGAAGAAACCTCACGATGTAGAGGGATGGTTTCTTGGCATGAGGAAGTTCTTAAGGTTGCGTGTTTATTCAGAGAACATGAAGTCTAGTGTAGCTACATTCGGTATCAAAGGTAAAGCAGACATTTGGTGGGAAGACGTGAAGAATGTCATATGTATTCATGAGGAAGACTTGACTTGGAGTGAGTTTGAGCGGTTATTCAACAAGAAGTATTTATCGGAGAGATACTTTGATGACAGGGAAAAAGAATTCTATGAGCTAAATATGGGGACAATGATAGATGATGAGTACACTAGTAGGTTCTTGGAGTTACTGAGGTATGTGCCTTACCTCACAGAGGAAAAGGCCAAGATTCAGAGGTTCATTAGTGGATTACCAGTTGCATTCAAAGACATGATTGAGTTCGATGAGCCTAGATCAATGGAGGAGGCCATTCGAAAGTTAAGGCATAGATTTGAGACAAAGCCAAACTAGAAATGTAATGCAAAGAACAAAGGACAATGGGATAGAAAGCAAGAAACACCTTAGGGTACATATAGTAAAGACAATGTTGCACCATCTAAGAAGTTCAATGCATCAGATAGAGGATAGGGACATCGATCTGAGGAGAAGAATAAGGGTGTAGGCTGGAAGCCTATAGAGTGTTGGACTTGTGGCAAAGATCATTGTAGGAGAGATTGTCCATAGAATCAGGGTGGTAGGCATAAGGTATATAATGCACAGGATGCACACTTGGGGATGTTGGTGAGAGAGTTTGTTGTATTTATGCAGCATTGGATAGCAAATAGGCAGACCATCAGACATCTATCATTTAGAAGGATGGTAAGCTTTGTCATCAAGTTATTTCTAATTTGAATGAATTTAGATCTAATTATAGCTATGTTAGTCCTGACATGGTGGATAAGTGTGGCTTGAGTAAGGAATTGGATGTAAAATCTTGGTTAGATTAGTTGGTTGCAGGTACAAAGAAACGATTTCAACATTGGCTAAGAGCTTGTGCATTTTATTTGAATGGTATTATTACCACAACACATTTTAATTTATTAACATTGGGATCATACAATATGTTGTTGGGCATGGATTGGTTGTATCTTCATAGAACCAAGGTGGGTTTCTATGACAAAGCTATTAAGTGCTTGGATGACAATCGGGAACCAAGAGTCTTATAGAGTAAGAAGAAAGCCACATCAGTTAGGATGGTGAAAGATATGCAAGCAAATCGTAGTCGAAGAAAAGGGTGTGTGTTATTTACAGTGCACATTTCTAGTGACAATGGTAAGGAAGTTGAGGATGCAGATGTTTTGAGAAGATACCCATTTCTACAAAAGTTCAAGGATGTACTTCCCAATGAAATTACAGAGTTGCCACCTCATAGGGTGGTAGACATTTCTATTGAGTCGGTGCCAGGGGAAGCTACGACATCAAAATCACCTTACAGGATAAGCACACATGAGTTAGTAGAGTTGAAGTTGCAATTGAAGGAAATGTTGGACAATGGATACATAAGGCCAAGTGTATCATCTTGGGGTGCACTGGTCTTGTTTGTAAAGAAGAAATATGGCACTCTCAAATTATGCATTGACTACAGGAAGATGAACAAAGTGACCATCAAGAAAAAATATTGATTGTCTAGGATTGATGACTTGTTCGATTAGTTGAAGGGAGCAGTAGTGTTCTCGAAGATTGATCTGAGATCCAGATATCATCAGGTACACATCAAAGAGTTGGGAATTTACAAGACAAATTTCTGGACCAGGTATGGGCATTATAAGTTTTTTGTAGTTCCATTTGTCTTAACTAAAGCTCCAACTACATTTATGTGCTTGATGAATAATCTGTTGCGTCTGTATTTAGATATGTTTTTTATTTTTTTCATCGATGACATATTGGTATATTCTAAAAATGAGGAAGATCATGTCGAGAATTTAGAAGCAGTGTTGAGATTTTTGAGAGAGCATCAGTTGTATGCTAAAATCAACAAGTGTAGTTTCTTTCAGATTGAGGTACATTACTTGGGACATCTTGTCTCAAAGGATGGCATTGCAGTATATCCAGAAAAGATAACAGACATCATGGAATGGGTAGCACCCAGGAATGTAGATGAGGTGAGATCTTTCATGGTGTTGACAGGCTATTATAGGAGGTTCATCAAGAACTTCTCATAGGTTGGTTATCCTATCACATCATTGCAAAGGAAAGGTAAGAATTTTGAATGGACAGAGGAGTGTGAGGCTATTTTTGAGCACCTTAAGCAATTTTTGACACATGCAATAGTGTTAAAGATTATAGATCCGAACAAAGTGTTTGTAGTATGCACAAATTCTTGCAAGAAAGGACTTGGTGGAGTCCTTATGCAGGATGGATAGGTGGTATGTTATGAGTCCTGAAAACTGAATGAGAATGAGAAGAACTAACCCACACATGATCTTGAGTTGGCAGTAATTATACATGCATTGAAGATGTGGAGACACTGTCTTTTGGGTAGGAGGTTTACATTGATGAGTGATCAAAGTGGTTTGCAGTATCTATTTGACCAACTGAATTTGAATGGTAGGCAGGCTCGGTGGTTGGCTACGATCATTGAGTTCAATTTTGAGATCATATATGTCAAAGGTAAAGAGAACAAACTGATAAATGCTCTTAGCAGGCGGATACAGGTAAATCACTTAGCAGGTATGAGATCCTATGGGACAAACTTACAGGATAAGATCTTTCAGGTAGGTCAGCAGGATGTCAGGTATATGGAGATTATGCATAGGTTGCAGTAGAGTACACGCACATGTATTGGTACAACTACAGGTGCAGGTGCACAAGATGTGGATTATTGTCATATTGAGAGACATAATATATGTGCCAGATAGTAGTGAGATCAAGAAGGTGATCTTGAGGGAGTTTAATGTGAAACGATATTTAGGTAACCTAGGTTATCAAAAGACTCTCATAGCAGTGAAGAGATTTTATTATTGGCCGAACTTGAAGAGGGATGTCCCAGAGTCGGTGGCTAGGTGTTTTGATTTTGAGCATGTGAAGACAGTGTAAACATCAAGGTGGACTCCTATAGCTGATTGTGATTCCAGAGAGGAAATGGGAAGTCATTTCCATGGACTTCATCAAAATTTTTCTGAGAATAGTGAGGCAACATGATTGCCTAGTCTTACCATTTCCTAGATAGCCATGGAGATTGTGGCTTTATTTCCTTGTTTTGTTTTGATTAGTTCTCATGTTTCCTTAGCTCAAGTTTAGTTATTAGTTCTTGGAAGCTCTGGTTTGGCAAACGCTCTGGAAGTAATATAACAACTTGGATTGAGTTATTAGTCCTGGAAGTCTTGTTTGGAAAAACGCTATGGAAGTCCTTGGTGGGTTGAGTTACTAAAACTCGAAGCTTTGGTTGGAAAAATTCTCTGGAAGCCCGACGACAACTGTGGGTTGTGTTACTAGTTCTGCAAGCCTTGGTTGGAACAAACACTTTGGAATCCCTGGAAGGCTTGGATAGAAACCAATCTCATGATGGGTTTGTGATGTTCGACCATGAGGTGGAATCACTGGTTGATGGGTTGAGGTGGATGGCCTCTGGAAGGCCTGGATGGATTTGGATTGATGTGTTCTATGAGACCCTGCATTCATGCTTGGAATATGGCACAAGGGTGAATGGATGAAGAGAGATTTGGCTCAGCCATTCTATGGTCGGGCGGAACGTGGAAGTCCCATCCCAGGTTTGGTTTTTTCATCATCAATATGAGGTTATTTATCCTTGTATTTCTAGGAGTATTATACTGGTTTATATGTGGATCATATGGCAGTGATTTCATTGGTATTTCTATTTCTATTATGTTGTTTATATACATGTTTTGTGACAGAAGCTATGTATAGATCTCATCATGTTTTCACTTGTAAATGAATGAGAAATGTGTTTATGGCCTAATGAATGAAATTGAAGTTGATGTGTTGAAGCATCAATGCTTCTTAGCAATCCTTGTATGACACCCC
Organism: Pinus tabuliformis; assembly: GCA_031772625.1. Lineage (NCBI taxonomy): Eukaryota > Viridiplantae > Streptophyta > Pinopsida > Pinales > Pinaceae > Pinus > Pinus tabuliformis. Next base: position 657,091,764 of record CM062808.1, read on the forward strand.
TATGCTCAAATCTTTTATTTACACCTGTAGTTTACATATTTGTCATATGTTTGAAGAAATGCTTGTCATGGTTAGTAGGGTTCCAGTCAAGGTCTTATTTAAGTAATTGTTTTTCCACTGTCAATTCCTTGTTATCTTACTATTATGAAGATGTCATTCAATTCTGGGTAGTGACCTGGGCTCTGGGCCTGAAAAAGTGGCTCAAATCCTAGGGACGTTGGCACAACACTGTGCAAAAATGTCCCTAGAAGCTAGCTTGCAAGCCTGTGAGAGCGTCCAAAGATCCCTAGACGCTGGCATGCCCACAAAATGAGAACCAGAGGTCAAGTGGTCCAAAAGCTCAGTGGGACCCAGGGGATGGATGGTAGATAGGTTGGATTAGTTCCTAAGGGTCCTAACGTTGATGTTGAATGTTTCTATGGTGTGTTTCCATCAGTTCCACTTACTTAACGTGACTTAGGAGGTCGAATCATATCTTAGTGGCCTCTCGTCACATGTTTACCCCGACTGGTCGATTTCTTGGGTAGATGTGGGAGGAGGTTGTTACCCATTCAGTGGTGTACAAGGGTATGAAGTAATGAGAAGTGGCATATAGAGGAGCACAAAGGTGTATGGTGGTGTGCCATGGTGTATGGGTTTGCACCATGGAGTAGGAGGAGTGACTCACACCACATTAGATTTGTGGGTGGAGTGACAGATTCATTGATACACAAGGGACACCAAAGGATATGGGGTGACATAGTAGAGGGTAGTGGAATTCGATGGTGTACAACGGTATGCCACAAGGCACATTGGTATGGGGGAATGTACAAGGACACATGGTTATGTGAAGTGGAATGTGGTGTTACACAATGATATCTTGGAGTGTTGTCTCCAAGGAGGATTCTTGACAAGGACAGCAAGCATACCATCAGGTTTGGTTTACCCATAGTCGATGAGAAGATGGATGAGGAAATAAGGACATCGTGTTCAGTGGAGATAGGTCTTCGATTTAGTTATTTTCAAATCTAAGGTGGAGAGAGGGAGATAGATATGATTACCCTTCAGTATCAGTACAAGCTCTTGATCCTACCCATGGGGACCTATACACCTATCACTCTCTAGTATTTCTTACAATCGAAGAGAGATTGGTTTTTTCTACTTCATGATATCATTACAGGAAGTAGGATGTGAGAGGCTTACTCGAGATGTTTGGATGGGACACAATGTATTAAGAGAAAGACTTCTCAATGGTGGCATTCGGCCAGGGCATGATCTGATGGATACAGGCTCAAGGGTTGCATAGTTTGTTGCAGAGGTATCATATGTTCTACGCCTAAGCTCACACATAGCGATATGTTTGATAGGGAGCCACATAATGCACTTTCGATAGGACATATCATGTAATATCCCCAGCCAACCTACGTTGCATTAATAAAAAAATTACTTAAATATTATAGGTACAGCCACTCAAGAATTTGATGCAAACTAATTTTATCATTCTTGAAACTAAAATGACTATGAGAAGAATTGGGAGACAATTTTTGTTTCTGTGGAAGGGAAGTGATGGTCTATATATTGGTAAGGGCTCATCATAACTATAACGGGAACATGGTGAAATGGAGGGAAACAGTTGAATGAATCCAGTGCCAACCAACCACCAATATTGGGTCAATTATTGAGGCCATTGGAGTATTATGTTTACATGTTATTGTTTAGATCTATTTTAGGTGTAGAAGGGGCCATTCTCACTTAGTTGCATGCATGGAAGCTCATACAGGTGTCCAAATATATTTTATTTCACATTTATGAGATGTCCCACTAATGAACCTCACAGATGAAGGAATAAAAGGAAAGGGAATGCTGCCATGTTTTGGGAAATCACAATGCGATGGAGTTATGTGCATTGGCAGTTTTGTAAATATCCGAGTAGTAAAACCCCTACTCCTGCATGTGCGTTTTGTGAATTGTTAGCCTCACTCTCTTAAAAGTCAATAATAAATCCAATTATTAAATTAAATAAATAAAATCACGAGAATTCCTCAAACTAAGAGTCTAGTTTGGATGAGAGATTCTCTCCAACTAGCTCTCCTAAATTAGTGTGTAAGTTGAGAAATCGTCTCAACCAAGTGAGTCTAAGATAGATGCACTATCTTAAGACCACTTACTCATGTATTTAAATGTATTATTAAATTATTTGAATAATGTAAATTACATGAGCATGAGAGACCACATGATGGCTCTCTGCCTTTTCTGCCAGTTTAATTTTTGTGTATTAATTTGATGTGCATATGGTTATATGGCTTTGTGATTCTTTTTCATGTGGTATCAGAGCAAACAGAGATTCTCGGTGTATGCAAGTTTTTTAAAGGATGAATTATGCGTTGTACGAAGTCATGCAATCTGCATAACACTGTGCATAGATAACTAATGCAATATGGAAATAATTATGAAGACTTGCATGGAGCCAGTAGCACCATGATCCTCCAATCGTTCGTTGTATGTACTAAATTGCGTTACCATTGAATTGCAGTGAATTATGTTGAATTGTGTTGCCATTGACCAAAGTGTTATTTTTGTCTGCCACTTGACAAATTATTGATTCTCTCACTTTTAGGCTAAGGGCGTGTATGGCGGTGATCTTTTGGTGCCCTTTGTGACTTTGAAAACAGGGAAAACCGGAGGAGCATGGAGATTCAGAGGGGATTCTACATCTTCCCGAAGCTTCAAGCTGTTCGAAACTACAGGTAAAGATTGGAAAGAAAGCTAAATATGGAGGGCTCCGGCGATTATTTACCAGTGTTTTGAGCACAATTTAGGGCTCAAGATGCAGATAATTGCAGGTGAAATATCTAATTTGCAGTGACTTTGCGGTCGTTGTGAATGTGTTGGACGAGCTTCCTGAACCGCACGGGCAGGGCGTGAGGAGGAGCTAGTGCCATTACCGGCAAGAATGAGCTAGCACTTTGCAGCATGTAATGGCCAGTCATGTACTCTGGAGTAGCACCAATAGGAGCTTGAGAATCATATACAGTCAACCCAACCTTGGACCATTTACCAAGAGGATCAAGGTTCATCCCTCGATTGATCATAACACTAGCAAGATCATGCCTTCTAGTCTTTGAAGTGTTTGTACCTATGTTACCAGAAACGCAACGCGAGCATCCGTTTCTGAGAAAAAATGCAATAAAAACAGAACGGTACGGAAAACGCCGTTTTGTACGGTCATTTTCGTTTTTCAATACAGAAACCGGTTTCTCCAGAAACGAATTGGGTTTTGACATCGTTTTCTGAAATGTTGTTCTGGTTCTTTGTAATGCTGATCTCATTTTTGTAATGCTAGTCTCATTTCAATTGGGCGTTGAAAAGAATAAAAAAGACAACATTGGTTTTCCTAGAAATGTTGCTAATGTCGGTTTTAATGTAACTTTGAGCTCAATCTAAAAAAAAATTGAAGGTTGGTTTTGTGGATAGTTTTTAAAGCGGTTTCATTGTCTATTGCACTTTAAAAAATTTTAAACAAAATTGTTTATTTACGGATTTTGTCCAAAATTTCTTAAACAAAATTGTCTATTTATAGATTTTGTTTGTTAAAATTATATTATTGAGATGTGTTGTCTATTGTTATGTTATGTCTTTTAATCTTCTAATTATTTTTTCTTAATTTTTGTATTAGTTTATTTAAAAGTGTATGCAGTGTAGAGTTTTTTTATATAATTTTATTGTATTTAATATCTAAAAATTGTCTTTTTATACAAAACTATAAATTTAAATGTACAAGGTTACATTATATATTATTTTTATTATTATAAAGATTAATTGTTATTATAAGTTAATGATAAAGTTTGATGGTAATTTTTTTTAGGTTTTGTCTAGTTGTAGGGTTTTCAACCCTTCCTTTTTTTCTATGCAAAATATCAGTGGAGGGAGTAACACTTATTCCTATAGTAAGATAGTTGAAGGTAGTAATAGTTCTAAACAACCCTCTAGTTTTGGCTCAATTCCCCAATCCCAATGGAGCTCAATTTAATCTTCACCATCCTATTACCCACTAGGGAAACTACTTCCTAGTAGTTGCTTAGGAAGTACTACAAGATAGCCCAAATTTGAGGTCCACTCAAATAATATGGGAGAATATACACATGATATGCGATATCATGTACTCATCAGGGAATTTCTAGGGATATGGCCTTCAAAAAAATCCCACTCTCACTAGTTCCAAATCAAGTGGAAATGGAAAGGTAAAATCAAGCTTGACTTCAATGCCAAAGGTTTCTTCACTATTAGAGGATCAAACATGGGTATTTGAGAATGAACTATGTAAGCAACACAAGCTTTGTTTCTCACTATGAATATTCTAGAATGGTCTATGTGAGCAACGAAAGCCTATGAGCAACTACGTATGAACCACATTATTGGAAAGTGCAGATGATGTGTGCTTTGTTTTATGTTTTTCACATTTTTCTGGTTTTTTTCTCTCTCCTCGTTTCTTGAATGCGAAACCTCCAAACTTCGTTTCTCGTCCCGTTGTCGTTTCTCGTTTCGTTTCCGGTTTCTCGTTTCTGGTAACATAGGTTTGTACGAAGGCAAGTAGGATGGCTAATTTCATTTGCTTCGATCAGTTCTATCACCTCAGCAACAGGGAACATCTCGAGGAAAGTCTGAATTAAATATTCATTATAGCCATAGTAGAGAGACAAATCTGCAACAAGCTGGTTAACATAGTCCTTGCACGTAGTCCATTCCTACCTTAAAGCCTTAAATTGGGATAGAACTCAAACAATCTCTTTTATTCTCCTCTTCAGATTCTGAAGATTAGGCAACTGCTTTCCTTCTTCTTCCAGCTCTTCGGCAGTAGGCAATCTAAAATCATCAGGCTCTTCTTGGATCCTCCTGTTCTCGTTCCTTTTCAGCGGCCAGAATACGAGGTTTGTTCTCGATGTCAAGCTCCTCCTCTTCGTCGCTGTCTCTTTCATCTGAATTGTCATCGGTAGCCAAGTCCCCCTCGATGAAATCATCTCTAAGCATTAATCATATGGGAGGAAGCATCAACACAATTGTATTGAAAAGCAAAGAGTTGAACCTGCATTGTAATCCGTTGACCATTCTCTGCATTTGTTGAATTCTGCAAATACGTGAAGCTAGGGAGAAAGAGTTTGAGCTATTGCATGAAGCAGTCACAACTCTTTGGAAGCGTTGAGCCAACCGTCTGGCGACCACACCCAATGTGATACCACAGGGTAGATGAACCCCGTGAGAATTGAAATTGGTAAGTCATTTTCAGGTGATAAAATTTTTATACTCGCATATTGCACTCCACCATCTCCAGTAAGAGAATTTGGAAGTGATGACTCGTTAGAGTTTTCTTTAGTCACAGATTCTCGGAAGAAAAAATATGACCTAGCACAGCACACGGTAGTTGATTTTATCTTGGATAATAGACCTTCGTTGCAAGTGGTACTGGAATGTCTGCAATACGATCTTCTTTACTTGTTCCAAACACCATCCAGCTTGTCATTCCAAGTGAAACTAAGGGCCGAAATTCTGCCCAACTCGTCATTCCAAGTGGAATTACATGCCAAAACCCTACCCGTCAACAAGAAAAATGATTCAGCGCAGGTGGATCAAGAACCCCGGTAGCAGAGTTGTGCAGAGACTGTCTACGAGCCGCTAGTGAGATTCGAACCGCACCCATCTCCAGATCCCGTGAAGGGCCAGTGGACTCAGAAACCCGTTGGGGTCTATGCAGATGGAATTTATGATTTGTTTCACTTTGGGCATGCGCGATCACTGGAGAATCCCAAGAAACCTTGCGTATTTTGGAAGGGCGAATTTGAAAGATCGAGAGTGTTGACATTGTTCAAAGTATACCGTGGAGAATATTTTGAAAAAGCACTTATGGTATGTTTTTTTTGTACGTATGTTTTTATATGCATAAAGGGAATGGGGCATATACCTTTACATACATAAAGCTATAAAGCTTAAAAGGAAACATGACTTCAAGTGAAATCATAAAGTTCTAATAATTATTTTAATGTGAAGTATGTAAAGGCACTTTTTAAAGAGTGATCACAAAGTATTTTAATGGAGTGATAAGGTATGTTTTTTAAATTGTAAAACTTTTGTGGAGTGATAAGGTTTTTGGAGTGAGAAGAGATGATTTTTTTTGGAGGGATAAGGAGTATTTCTAATTCTTTATGTAACAGAGTCATAAGTGATTTTGTGGAGTCATAAGGTGCATATTTTGTAAATTTGGAGTGATACGTGAATTTGTTTGGGTGAAAGTCATTATTGTAATCCAAAGTAATATTTTACTTTGAGAGTGATTCAGTCAGTGTAGGCAATTTTTTGAAGACAATTTGTTTCCAAAGTTTGCAAGTGTGACATTCTCATTGAGAAGTTTCCATGACAAAGTTGTGACATTGAAGATTGATGTACTCTCATATTTAAATAAAACAATTTTTTTTGTGGTGCTTGTGTCCTAGATCCGCCCAAAATTGAATAAGGGGATCTTAGGTACACCATGTGTAATGAATGCATGTGCATGACTTGTGTTCAAATTATCTCTCTGTATTATGCTTAAACAACTACATGCACATAAGCAAGCTTAAGTATAAGAATGCTTAATCAAGCTCTTGTAATCAAGCTTAAGTACACAAGCACAAAGCGCCACATCATCAACTTGATAAGATGATCTTCCAAGCAAGCACATTTCACATTATGTAATCAAAGAAATCAAGTTAAGGACACTACAAAATCAAGCATTTCAAGTCAAGACATTTCTGCATCAACATCCAATCAAGTTGTCATCTACATCAACAATTTTTTGCAGCAATTCAACAACAATTTTTTGGCAATTGCACTTGCACCATTTTTTAATAAGCTCAATACAAAACTGTAACTTGCAAATCATAATTTGTAAGTTGAATTGTAATCAAAGTCAAATTCAGTTGAATTGTAAGGGTGCATTCTCAGTTGTAACCGACACCCTAATTTGAATTGTTAAGGTGAATACATTAAGTCAAGTAAGTCTTCAACTGAGTCATCAAGATTGAACTTGTCATTTGTCTCTTGGGTGCATTTTTGATAGTGTTCGACACCCTTTCCTTTTTTTACAAATCATCACATTCAGTGAGTACATTTAAGAAATCACTAGTGTCAAGTAACCAAATCAAGTACAAGAGTTCAACGCACAACAAGCGAGCCTGTGTAAAGTTCATTAAAGCATTCATAATGTTTCATTCAAGCAAAGCAATCATCATCAAGTGAGCATACAATCAGCGGTTCAAGTAATTGTTTAAAAGCATCAGCAGTCAACAACCAGTACAAGCGAGCGTGTCATTTCAGTGATCGACTCAAGTGAGCAATTTTTCCAAGCATGACTTCTACGACAAGCGAGCCTGACTTCAAACTAGCAAGGCAACATGGTGACACACATTCAGTTATCCCAAATTATTAACAATTTAATGTTATCATCAGCCGGTGACATGGTGCACATCAACAAAACCACTCTTGCTGATATTCAAATGCATCTTCAACATGCACATGAAGCGATTGAGTTCCTTCAACTGGAGTTGGAACTGCAGAGAAATGAGTTGCAAGAGAAGCGTGTTGCTTCCAAGTCTTTGACCAATCCAGAGACAGCTGATCATTTGACTTCATTCATCCAACCAGCTTCAAGTGTTGAAGTTGTTCCAGTTCAACTTTCTTCCAAACCCATCATCAAGCCATGGGAAGAAATTCAAAGTAATCAAAATCGACGTGGCTTAGGATATGTCAAAGATAACAACAACTTACATATCCCTAATTACTCAAAGCCCATTCAGTTCGTCAGTGTCGAATTACTTGAAAAAATCACCTCAGCAAGTTCTCAACAACTTGCGGACCGACGTCAATGCACACAAACTGAAGTTGCAGACAAATAGAAATGCACACAAAATCAAGTTGCAGACACACCGAAATGTTCTCATTGTCAAAGAACCGGTCATCTGGAAAATCAATGTTTTGATCTCCATCTTTGTAGCCATTGCGGAAAGTCAAATCATACATAAGATAAATGCTGCATCCAATGACAATCAACCATATTGAAGATAAATTATTGACGGATTGATCCCTAGAAATGGTCACCCACATCTAGAAGATTGTACAAGTTTTACAATCGGATTCACTCACACATATTGCAGCCAACAGTCAAATGAAGATGGTACTCTCGTGTATTGAACGGGGGAGTACACCAGTGAAATACTCCTACACCTGAAGGGGGGGAGTTCAGAAATAATTTGAAGGAGATTGTCTCTCCTTTCAGCTGACAAAGGGGGGAAATGTCAATGAAATTGACAGTGGTTGTCAGACTGAAAGTCTCGACAACAGCGAAGTAGTCAGTTGTTGAGTGATAAAAGGTGTCTTTTTAACTCCTATTTATCCTACATTAATTATCAATCCAGGTAAGATTTTCTATTTCAAGAGTGTACACAGTATGTGGCGGCAATTTTATCCAAGAGTAATGTTTCTAATTTGCAGTACAGTGCTTTCAAATACAAGAGTAAACGGATGCTTGAAATAAAACTTACTTGCAATTAAAAGAAACTCAATGCTCTGAAACTAAATCATTCACTCAGGAAATTAACAACAATTATCAGTCAAGGATGCAGTAGCAATAACTCTTTCCTCTTTTAACTGATGTAAATGAAATCAAACATAAATAAGATCCTCAATCTGAGAACTCTGACAGTAATAGCCAATGTCCTTTACAGTTGTTGATCTCACACTCCACACCAAATGACAATGAATTAAATCAATAATGCTGCTGATAGAAATGGGATAACTATGCTAACTGTAACAATGTTGAAAGGCAAAACCAAATACTTGCAGAAAGGAAATGAACAACAATGCTATTTAGTAGAAATGAACAGTGGAACTTATGAAACTGTAATGAATAGCAAAGTCAGTTTACTGGAATGAACAACGAAGCTCTGTAATTGAAATGAACAACATAACAATATAGTTGCAGAGAATAATAATCTTATTATGATGAGAAGGAATGACAACGCAATTCAGTTACAACATATATAATGAAACAATTCATAAATTCTCGAAACAAGGAACAGTAAAGAAATGTGATTCCAATAAACGAAGATCAAACCAAACCATCACACAACTGCGATCGTAAAGTAATGGTACAGAATAGCAAGTGGATCCACCAGGGCTGGGCCCTTAGCTGCTAGTGAAGCACCACCGGACTACTTCAGTATAGAAGAAGGAACAACAACCGGATTATGTATTAATCATATGCAAAAATGGTTACAACCAATCGTACTCTGTTTTAATCAACGAGAGTCGATGATCAAAGTGAAAATACAATAGTAAGTTCTGAATAATGATGATGCATGATGAATCCCCAATCTTTACAAGCGTTGTCCCTTTTATAATGGCCAGGTGGATAAAACAGGAATAACAGATAGACTTTGAAACAATGATCCCTCAGGATCTCTTGATCCACTCAATCTTCTAACTCCAGTCAACTCTTTGTCTTTTTGCGCTGATGCTATGATCCTTTCCATTCTTATCCTTAATTGCACGCTCCAATCTTGACCTGCTGTCTGGATACGGCTTCCTGGTGAAGGAACAGTAGTTACTATGTTTTGTATTTTCCTCCGCAATGGTAATTTTCCATTTCTTCTCTTTCCTACATGAGAAAAGACAGTAATTAACTAAATTGCAATAATCACTAATTCCCTAGTTTTCGCTAGAATTCTTTGATATATTATCATCTTTAGAATATAAAGGAGATATGATTAAGGAGAAAGATAAGGAAATAAATGTCAAATTCATACCTTTTCCATAGCTCAACACCAGTGGGCATTTTTCATCAGTGAGTGAGCATCAACAAATTCGCCAGTGGGCAATTGACAACAAAGTCATCCTTGAGTAGTTTTCAAACACAACAAAAGCAACAGTGAGTTGTTTTTCAATGTAATCAACCAGTGGGTGTTCTCAATATTTTGTCAGTGGAAAAAGGATGCTGGTTGTAAGTAATGGACAGATGGATTCTTTTGTGGCTTACCACATGATGGAGTTGTCAAGCGACATTTAGAGATGAATCAGTCATGCAGTTGACTCATGGTCTCTTCATATTGTAGTTTCTTCAACATCCAGCTTTGGCGGTTTTTCAGGCAAAATGTTTTTTGAGGATCAACTTGAGAACTTGGAAGATGGTTCCTTGTTCGTTTTGAATTTATCATTGAGGGGGGGAATGTTAGCCTCACTCTCTTAAAAATCAATAATAAATCCAATTATTAAAATAAATAAATAAAATCATGAGAATTCCTCAAACTAAGGAGCCTAGTTTGGATGAGAGATTCTCTCCAACTAGCTCTCCTAAATTAGTGTGTAAGTTGAGAAATTGTCTCAACCAAGTGAGTCTAAGATAGATGCACTATCTTAAGGCCACTTACTCATGTATTTAAATGTATTATTAAATTATTTGAATAATGTGAGTTACATGAGCATGAGAGACCACATGATGGCTCTCTGCCTTTTCTGCCAGTTTAATTTTTGTGTGTTAATTTGTTGTGCATATGGTTATACGACTTTGTGATTCTTCTTCATGAACTTGTGTTTTCTTCCATCCATGATAGATTACCATTGTTCGTGGCTTTTGATAGCTATTTGGAGGAAATAATGAGGAGTCACTCTAGAAGATGCCACTCAATAAATTCGGAAGATAAGTTGTGCTATCCATGATAGATTACCATTGTTCGTGGCTTTTGATAGCTATTTGGAGGAAATAATGATGAGTCACTCTAGAAGATGTCACTCAATAAATTCGGAAGATAAGTTGTGCTATCTCAGTTAAATTTCATGATGTAGATTATTGATTAACTTGAATTTTCTATTTGGATGAAAACACTTAATAATATTGTGAATTGAAAAGAAGCTAGCTTTGAGAGGGTAATCTTTGAAAACAAAACTGCATGAAAACTTCTTAAAAGGAATCCATGTGAACATTGCATATAAGGATAAAGAAGCAATGATATATTTTCTTGAAGTAAAATGCATGTGAACCTACACAGAAAAGATAAAGAAACTATATTATTTTAATAGGAAACAAAATTACAGGGAATTAATGTATAGAAAGTTAGATTAATTTTCTTGGAAAAGGAAATAAATATATGTTTATTTTGCTAGTCACTTAAAATTACTCTCAGAAAAGAGCACATGAATTTCTTGCACATAAGAGATATAAATACATTTTATATATTGAAAATAAAACATATACATTTGCGTGCAATAAAAAGCATAAGTTATTTGAAAGAAAATATTTCTCTTGCATGCGGTCAAAGAATAATGTCTTGGAAAATGAAAATGAAAGAGTGCACATGAATTTGTTTCACAAAAAGATTAACCATATTATTTTAGAAACATTGCAGGGTAAAAGATAAATTATTTGGGCTAATTCTTTGGAAATAAAAACATATGAATTCTTGTGCATTAAACGATAAGAACCTAGATTATTTTCTTGGAAACTCTCTTATGAAACATGTGCATATACAAAACAACCCAGGTTTGTTTTCAGAAAAGATAATGTGTTTGGATGCATAGAAGGAATGGCTATTGTGTTAAAAGAACAGACGTTTCATGCACATAAAGATTTAAGAAGTCATGTTATTTTTCTTAAAGAATGCATGTGAGCTTTGCTTGAGAAAAGATAAGGATACTAAGTATTTTATTAAAAAATATATTGCATGGAATTATGTGTGGGAAGTTAGAATATAATTTCGTTTGAAGTTGTTCACATGATTCCTATGTATTATATTCCTTAAAAGAACCACTAAACTCTTAAAGAGGAATATGTGATCATTTTATAACATTTTCTTGATAAGAAATGTGCATAAAAATAGAACTGTTATGCTTGATGTTTATTGATAGGAAATAATCTCTTTGCATGTATAAAAGTGGAACTATTACACTTGATATTTATTGAAAAGAGATATGTTATTTGCTTGCATGAAAATATAAATATTTTGTTTGATCTCTTGAAAGGAAATATAATCTTTACATCCATGAAAAGTAAAATTGTGATGTTGGATTCTATTATCACTTAAGAATTCTAATGCCAAAATTTCTCATACTAGCTTGATCATAAAGGTCAGTGTTAGTCTAAGTTTGATTTTGTTTTCCTTAGAGTCTGAGTCTTAGGAGGTCTTGAGTCAAGCATGCATTCTCATCTATCACTGGTCACCCTCATCCATCACCGATCTCAAAGCCATGTGTCAGTTTGGTTTAAAAATCATTATGTCCCACAAAGCCTTTTTAGGTGATTGCGTAGTGCATGTATCCATTCTGAAGTGTTTTCACAGTGCATTAATCCTGTTTAGCAGTTTCGCAGCGCAAAAGTCCATTAGGTGATTACGCAGCGCAATAGTCCTTTAGGTGTTTTCACAGCGCGATAGGTTTTAGGTGATTTCGCAGCGCATCATTCAAAATTTACACTGACCGCGCTGCGAAATCAGAGATTCGTGCATTCCGCAATGAATCTTTCCCAACTGTCAAATCTGTCAAGTTAATCTATGGCTACGTCATTCATTGTCAGTTTATGCACTCCATATATCATCTCCAACCGCTTATCTCCATTATTGCAATCACTAAGTACGTTGGTACACACGAAATACAAGTTCCAAGAAAGGCCAGGTATGCTCAGTTTTAATGATGATTTTAGGCCTTGCATGAGAAACAAATCTACTAGATTTCAATTTGAAAACATTAGCTATCAAGCGAGGTAGTTATCAAGCGAGGCAGCCATTCAAGCGAGGCAGAGTTTGGAGTTTGAGCAGTGCTAGCATTTCCAGCCTACAGGTCACTGAATCTTCATGGAGGGATCGGCAGAAAGGAAAGACCATAGATCAGGCAAATGTCTGAGAAACGAGCCTGAAGGTTTGGATATAACCTTGAAGAACAGAGAGGTCGAACAGGCATTTAAACAAGCTGGATGTTGGAATTTTTGCAAGAAGCTCCAGGGAGGACATGCACAAGTGACTAAGGAATTTGCACTGAATTTCACAGGGCTAAACTCAAAGGTTGGCATGCTGGAATTGCAGGTCTCACCAGACATGATATCCACAGTTACAGAAATTCCAAGAGGGCAAGAAAATTGGTTCAAGAATTTCAAATTTGACATGAATCCATGCAAAGAATTTCTAAAGCAGGAGTTCATTAACTCAGATTTGAGCAAGTCTGTTCCTAGAAGTTATGTTAAAGAATCATATGCCCAATTTCTTACTTGTATACAAAAGTATCTGACCTGTGAAGGGAGATATAACAAAGTGTATTCATACCATTTTAAACTGCTGTTGCATTTCACAGGCAAGACATCTATTGATCTACCTTTTTACTTGTTCCGCAGCTTAAGTAAAATGTGTGACAAGGTACAACTGAGAAAGGAAGCCTGTGAGACTTCACTATTCCACCATGGCTTGGTTAAGTTAATGGTTCTGCATGAACTCTAGAGGGTAGGCAGAGACTGGGACACATTCATATTCATGTCCGGTTTCAAGAGCAAGACCGGTCTCAGCCCTCTAGCGGCAAAAGAACCTTCAACAACAACCAGTCCTCAAACAGAAACAAGAGCCAAGAGGGTTTCAAAGTTAAAAGCAAGGAAACAAGTTGGAGAGTCTACCAAGCCACTGACTATTCAGGATACACCCTAGCAGTCAATTAAAGAAAAAACTCAGGTCAAAGAAACTGCACATGAATCAAGCACGGGAAAAGGAGTTCAAAGAAGAAGGACTAGGAGTCAGGTGGCAAAAGAAAAGGGTAAGTCAGTGGCTATTGAAGAAAGCATTGTTTCAAAGGGATATTTAAATGACTTATTGCAAGCCATTGACATTGAAGAGTCCCCACTAGTTCAAGCTGATATGATAAAGGCAGGTAAAGAGAAGACTAAGAAAGTTAAAGCCTCAAAGAAACTCAAATTTGATGAGCAAGTTGAACAATTTGTTTTCAAGCCCAGGAGACCCATAACAAGGAAGTTCAAACAAGTACAGGAGGTACCACCAAGAGCTGATGAAACAGGGGAGGTGACACGGCCTCATGAAAGAAAGGAGAAAGGAAAAACAGTTTCCACTCAAGAAGTAGGTAATGTAGAAGACTTGAAAAGGAGATTTGAATCTGCCAACTTTGAAATTGCTAGATTGAAGAAAGCTGCTAGGAAATTTGCAGCTAAGGAGGCTTATTTCAACCAAATGCAAGCTCGGTGGGAGGACCAAACGTTTCAAATTCCTGAGGTGGTTGATTTTAATGTTCAATTCCGTAGCTGGACTACTCTTGCAATAAAAGAAGCTCAATTTATCAGAAAAGTCAATACAAACCTCAGGTTTGGGATCAAAGTAATGAAGAAACAAATTGAAGACTTAAAGATACAATTGAACCAGCAAAAAGAATCTCCATAAAGAAATCTCACTTCAAGTAAGGATATGTTTCAAAGTTTTGATGGTTTTGCTTGATATATTCTTTTCAAACATTCCCATTCAGTTTTGGAAGGTCTTGAAACAGTTGAAAGAATATTTTAACAGCAAAGTGCTCAAATAGCAAAGTTTTGGGTTGAAACTGTGATTTTTGAAACAACTCAGCAGTTTCGTAGCGCGCTACGAAACTGCTGAAGGTGATGACTAGAGCTCAGCAGTTTCGTAGCGCGCTACGAAACTGCTGAAGCTAAACAATCTAATATCAGTCAACCAGTTTTGAAACATAAGCGGGAAATTTGAAAGGGGAATATATACAAGGCATCATCTGAAGCTTCAACATTCAACCAGGTCAAGACAGGTGGAAGAAACATGAATTCGAATCCAAAATCTAAACTTTTTGTCATAAAGAGAGCACATTTACTACAGTCCAAAATATGTCAGACATCATGGAAGATTTTTTGCCTTTACACATAAAAGAGGTGGACAGCACATCAAGGACGTGGCCATCTGTTACATTTTGGATAATCAAAGATAAAGGACATGCTTCTTTGGATTCGAAAATTGTAAGGCAAACTAAAGACCGATGAGCAAGGGTAGTTTCCTCTGTTTCAGGACAATGGAGAAGATGTGGCATTGAAGACCAGCATGGAGTTTTGAACATTCATCACAGCCAAACTGAAAAAGGAACTAGATGTCAAAGAATGAAAACCATTGTAATCAAGGCTATTATTAGCATAACATGGTGTTAGAATCCTACTTTATTTAGACCTCTAGAAAGTCTAGTTGAAGTTTGTTGCATTAAATAGGCAGTTAAAAGTTAAACAGGTGTCATTAGAAGTAGGTTTCGAGTTCCCCTAATGTTTAAGGAGGAATCTCAGTCAGGTCTATGTATAGGAGAAAGGGAAATGTAATCAGGGTTGGAAGTTTATGTAAAAAATCTCTGTTGTCAAGCTTATGTAAAGACTCTGTTTATTTTGGTAATATAGTAAATGGTTTCAGCTGCTCAAGAATCATAGTGACTTCAATGTATGAATTCCTCTTGTTGTCTTTCATATTGTCTACAGTATTATGAGTATTTGATTACTTAGAAATCACCTGCAGTGTTCTAATTTCCTTCATATGCTCATATACTGTTCCTTTGTGTCCAATGTACTTTATCTATATTGAAGTCTGAATTCCTTGATATTATTGCAAAGCCAATCCACTGTTAATGCTAAATGACATATGACTCCATGAGCCCAATGGATGCTTGTTAATTTAGATTTTACCAGCCTCATTCCTATTTGTTTAATAAAGATTTAGCCATCTCAATTATAATCACAAACCTTAAATCCTTTGAGAGAGCCCTCTCAGGCTAAGGAGGCTAAGCCTTAGCTAAAAGATTGGTCTGAAACAGTTACTTGAAGTCTTCCTGGTCTGCAGCCTTCCAGGGCCTGATTTTGAGATAACAGATTCTTTGACAAGAAATATGCATGGAAAAAAAATAACTATTATGAAATCATTTAGAAAATAATATTTGTAGAGGTGCATAGGACTATAGCCATGATGATAATTTTCATGAAGGGAATATGGGTTATTTTGTTAGTATGATCTGGAAAGAATTTATATTGCATGAAAGAAACTGTTAATTATTTTATGGAAAAGATTATGCATTTGCATGAAAGATGTAATTAGCTTCTTTTGGGAAAGGGAGATGTGTGTTTATACAAGAAGAATAAATATCATATTAATGAACAAGTGGTTGCATGCAAGAAATAATTACTAATGTGTTAACTTTATTTTTGAATCAGGAATGTTTTTTCATGAACTATAGCTATTGTAAATAGTTATCCTTTGGAAGAAAATGATCGAAATGTTGTTGGAAAGAACATGTAGTTGCATGCACAAGAATAGTACCTAGGAAAGAACATGAAGTCACATGAATAAGAATAATATCTAGTGTATTATTTCTTATGGAAAAAAAACACATAATGACACAAATGAGAGGCTATTTTCTCTTAAGATATATAATTACATGTACAAAGTTCAAAGCTAAGATGCTAGTAAGGAATGTGAATAATGTAGTGGTTTACATTTGGAAAAGAGAAAGAATGTGTCTATGTGTGAGGGGAATACTGGTTAATTCAATATTTGTTTATAGACATGTTGTACGATTTTATTAATTCATGTGAAGAAGGTGTGTTCTGATATTTTTTTATGTTTTATAGATGCACATGAATATATGTTGATGCATCACTAATAATGATTTGTCTTATCACCTTTTGATCTCATCATAATATCAAGTTTGTTGTCAGTACCTGTTGCAGGAAATACTGCAACATATGAAAAAGATGGGTTGTGTTAAACATTATGGCAGTTAATAAACTAGTGGTTTATGCAGATTGAAGGAGTGTCAGTTGTAGGAACATCTACATATAGAAAAAATTGAGTCGTAAAGACTTAATATTAAAGGCCTTGTGGATAAATGATATCATGATGATTGTAACAACTTATAGCTAGTGATGTTCATTTAATATGTATTTATTTGTAAGAATTTATGACAATAGTCAGGGGATGGACTCCCTTTTAACCATTGAGTGAGGGGTGAACACCCTCAAGGAAATTTAATAATAAAATTAAGTGTTTGTTAATTTTCACCCTACGGAGTTCCAGGGTATATCAATGTCTAATTATGTGATTTCCGGTTGTGCTACTTTTATGATGTGGATTCCTTGCATAATATGATGTTTATAATATCAAGTGTGTGATTAACTAATATAGTTAAAGGAATCAAGAAAATGATGCAAGGTTACATCAGAAAGTTTATATGCTATAACAATGTTTGTTAATGATTATGTAACTTACTATTCCTTTACTATAAGTTTCTCTATGTAATGATGAAGATTTTATCTAATGGTTAATGAGGAATATGGAATAGTAATTTGGATAGTACCCATGGGTAAATTGTGATAAAATTTTCTATCTCCATGCATTTTCATGTGAGGTTACTAGGGGATGTTACAAGTGGTATCATAGCTAAAGGTTGCAACATTGGCGCCTTTTGGGAATTGGTAAGTGGAAAGGAAGTACAGGTATGATACTAGTGGGAATCAACTAAGGTATGATTCTAACAAACTACATAATGATATATGAGGTAGACTACTTTTGACATGAAATTCATGATGCATGATTATAACCACATTTAAGAGTAGTAAGTATTAAAGTTTGTTGTAAAATTGTGCTCATAACATTTGAATCTTAATGAGGATGAAAGATAATAAAACATTTGTTGCACCTATGAAAAATCCTGAGCACTCACTAAGGAAAGTGAGAATCGACTACTAACCTTTACATAAATGACAATATTACTCATACATTTAATGAACATGACTAAAGTTACAATGCACTCCTTATAAAGAATAAATGTATGAATGTAAAATATGGGGGATGTCCTTTGAAAAGGACGATAATTTTTTTGAAAAGGACATCAAAAGAAATCCTTTAGATGTTAAAAATAAAAAAGGAGTTGAGTAGTGAAGACTTGACTATAATAGCTAGTTGTTGATTGAGTCTTGTCATGGCTGCATTAAGATGGTTGGAAGCATTGATTACTTAGTGTTTCCTGACTAACTATTAAAACTTATATGCATGAATTGGTTTTTATTTAAGCTTATTGCAAGTTGTGAACACGTTATTATGGTAGTTACTTCATATATAGGTCTATTGTTAACAGTACACTATGGGAATTGGAAATGTTTGGATTGTTACCCTAACCATTATTGACATATAAAACATTGTATGCATGAAACTAAAATGACTGTGAAAGTGAATACTTGTTTAAACAATGCATATTTATGAGTAATGTTGTTGATGGGATTAAGTAGGGGTAGCTTAATGGAAACAAGAAAGCTTGTGAAGGTAAAACATTGCAATGCGAATTGCAGTCATAAATAAGAAATTATAATTTTATGATATGCATGATTGTGTTATTCAGAAAATAATAATGTATACAACTTGTATGTTAGTTACGTTTCCGATATTATGGACTCATGTTGTATGAGTGCATGATGTACATAAATGTTTCTTTTGTTTTAATGATAATGTCCAAATGGTTTATTATGTAAATCAATATGTGAAAGAGCGCTAAAAGATAATTTCACATACCAAATAATTGTGGACATTTTTGAAATAGCAGGAGGCCTTAGGTTGATGGTGGTTGCATGCCGAGATGGGTTGGTGGTGATTGCCTACCTGGATTTCATATCCCTATATATAAGATGATCTCAGTAAGGGAAAAGAGTTGGACAAGATGGTAAGAGGGGAAAAAACCTGAAGAAACTCTGTTGATTTGGAGCCTATTAGAGGAGGCCCAAAATTTCTCATAGATGAGACACTGTTAGAGGAATAGGTAGGAATATGCCAAGAGGAATCTTGTATTGGACCGTGTGTGGTCATTAGAATTCTTGAGCTGGTTGGCCAATGGAATTATAGAATGTACCTGCTATGGTCTCTGTCACAGAACTATCTAGATGTGAAAATGACTTGATATGACTGTGGAAACCAATTCCCATTATTTGGAAGGAGAATTATTTAGCTTATTGTGGTTCTCATAGAAAAAATAAATAAATAATGAGTTATGTTAATTTTTTTTTTCTATATAATTGGGTAAATATTTTATGTACATCATGACAAGAAACGAGCCTACTGATCAGAAAGGAATTACTAAAAGTGTAAGTTCCTTTGTTGTAGTACTAATCTTTTGAATGTCTTAGCACGGGCTAGGAAAATATGCACTTGGTGCATTTATTGATCATTTTGATGATTAGGGAGCAAGGTGCTCTCTGAGTACCTTTATAAGTACTGTGTTGATGTCTTTTGCGGGAGCTAAGACAGTGTGCACGTGGTGCAGTGAGTTATCATTTTGAGGATTAGAGGGTTGGTGCTCTTTAAGTACTTGTGGAAGTAATATGGTGAAAATATCACTTGACATTGGATGAATAATTTATAGTTAAGAGTATTTCATTTGATTGAAAATGTTGTGCCTAATGTGACTATGTTGACTTTGTTGATCATATATTACAGGGCGTTTTCCATGGAAGTTATGAAACCACCTACAATTGAAATAATTGCAAGGTATCCATGATTGTCAAGAGTAATTGATAATTAATGGTAAGTTGGTATATATATTTTCTTATGTTTTTATGAATTTGAATAATGGCTAAGTGATGGAAGGTAGAAATTGCTTATTTTTGAAGTTGTAAATGCTTATGACTATTGAGATAAAAAAAGTTTTTTCTTGTTAGTATTTATTGGAAATGAAATCCTTGATTTTGAAGGGGAAGGATCCACCTTCGTGTGGTTTATAATATTGTATTGTGAGTAACATTTAACGATAAACACCAAGGATGGTGTTTACTTGAAGGGGGGGGGGGGGGGGGGGAGTATGTAATAACCCCAACCAACCCACATTGCATTAATAAAAATATTACTAAATTATTATAGTTGTAACCATTCAAGAATTCGTTGCAAACTAATTTTTTCATTTTTGAAACCAAAATGAGTATTAGAACGACTAGGAGGCAATTTTTGTTTCTACAGGTGGGAAGTGATAGTCTGCATATTGGTAAGGGTTGATCATAAGTGTAATGGGAACATAGTGAAATGGAGAGAAACTGTTGAATGAATCCAGTGTCAACCAACCACCAATCTTGAGTCAATTCTTGAGGCCGTTGGAGTATTACACTTCCCTATTGTTGCTTGGATGTATTTTAGGTGTAGAAGGGGCAACTCTCACTCAAATTCTTGCATGGAATCTCCTACAGTCATCCAAATACATTTTATTTCACCTTTCTAAGATGTGCCACTAAGGAACCCCACATATGAAGGAATAAAAATAAAGGGAATGCCACCATGTTATGGAAATTTTCAATGCCATGAAGTTATGTGCATTGGGAGTTTTTTAAATATCTGAGTAGTAAAACCCCTACTCCTGTGTGTGTTTATTATGAATTTGTGTTGTCTTCCATCCATGATAACTTGTCATTGTTCATGGTTATTGATTGCTATTTGCATGAAAGAATGAGGAGTTTCTCTAAAAGAGGCTACTCACTAAGTTCAGAAGATAGGTTGTGTTATCTAAGTTTAATTTTATTATGTAGATTAAACATTGAGTTGGATTTTCTATTTGGAGGAAAAAACTTAGGAATTTTGTGAATTAAAAATAAGCTAGCTTTTAGAGGGTAATCTTTGAAAACAAAACTACATTAGAACTTTTTGAAAATAATCCATGTGAACATTGGATATAAGGATAAAGAAGAAATGATATATTTTCTTGAAGTAAAATTCATGTCAACCCTGCACAGAAAAAATAAAAACTATATTATTTTAATAGGAAACAAAATTGCATGGAATTAATTTGCTGAAAGCTAGATTATTTTTCTTGGAAAAGGAAATAGATATATGTTGATTTTTCTAGTCATTTGAAAGTGCTATTGGAAGAGAACAGATGGAAACCTTGCACATAAGAGATAGAAATACATTTCATACCTCGAAAATAAAATACATTCATTTGCATGCAATAAAAAGAATAAGTTATTTAAAAGAAAATATATCTCTTGCATTGAGTCAAAGAATAATTTCCTGGAAAAAGAAAATGAAAGAGTGGATATGAATTTGATGCACAAAAATATTAGCCATGTTATTTTAGAAACACTACATGGTAAAAGATAAATTAGTTGTGCTAATTATTTGGAAAGAAAAACATATGAATTATTGTGCATTAAACGATAAGAACCAGGAATATTTTCTTGGAAACTTGCTTATGAAACATGTGCATATAGAAAAAAAGCCATGTTTGTTTTCATAAAATATTGTGTGTTTCTAGGTGTAGAAGGAATGGAAACTGTGTTAAAAGAAGGAAGATTTCATGCACACAAAAATTTTATAATTCATGTTATTTTTCATAAAAGAATGCATGTGAGATTTGCTTGAGAATACATAAGGAAATTGAGTTATTTTATTAAAAAAAACATTGCATGGAATTATGTGTGGGAATTTAGAATATTAGTTCCTTTGAAGTTATTCACATGATTCTTATTCATTAGATTCCTGAAAACAACCATTAGACTATTAAAGAGGAATATGTGCTTATTTTATTAGATTTTCTTAGTTTCTTGAGAGGAAATAAGTTCTTTGCATGTATAAAATTAGAACTATTACATTTGATATTTCTTGAAAAGAGATATTTTATTTGCTTGCACAGAAAACATAAATATATTGTTTGACCTCTTGAAATGAAATGTGATCTTTACATCCATGAAAAGTACAACCACGATGTTGGATACTTTGAAAATAAATGTACATGGAAGAAAAATAATTATTATGAATTCTTTTGGGAAAGAATATCTGTAGAGGTGTATAAAACTATAGTCATGATGCTAATTTTCACAAAGGGAATATGGGCTATTATGTTAGTATTATTTGGGAAAGAATTTATATTGCATGAAAGAATGTGTTAATTCCTTTATGGAAAAGATTATGCATTTTCATGCAAGATGTAGTTAGCTTATTTTGGGAAAGGGAGATGTGTATTTATGCAAGAAGAATAGCTATCATATTAATGAACAAGTGGTTGCATGCAAGAAATAATTACTAATGTGTTAACTCTATTTTGGAATAGGGCATGTATTTTCATGTACTATAGTTATTGTAAATATTTCTCCTTTGGAAGAAAATTGTCAAAATGTTGTTGGAAATAACATGTAGTTGCATGCACAAGCATAATATCTAGGAAAGAACATGCAATCACATGCATAAGAATAATATCTAGTGTATTAGTTCTTATGGAAAAGAACACATAATGGCATAACTGAGAGGCTAGTTTATCTTAAGATATATAATTACATGCACAACATTCAAAGCTAAGATGCTAGTAAGGAATGTGAAAAGTGTAGTGGTTTGCATTTGGAAAAGATAAATAATATGTGTGTGCATGAAGGGAATAATGATTAATGCGTTGTTTATTTATAGACATGTTGTATGCTTTTATTAATGCATGTGAATAAGACATGTCCTGATATTTGTTTATGTTTTATGGATGCACATGAATAGATGTTGAAGCATAACTAATGATTTTTGTGATCACCTTTTGATATCATCATGATATTAGGATCGTTATTAGTACCTGCTGCAGGAAATACTGCAGCATATCTGAAATATGGATTGTGTTAAACATTATGGCAGATGGTAAACTAGTGGTTTATGCAGATTGAAGGAATGCCAACTACAAGATGATCCACATATAGGAAGAGCTGGGTCGTAAAGACTTAAAGTTAAAGGCCTTATGGGTAAATGATATCATGATGATTGTAACAGTTTATAGCTTGTGATGTTCATTTAAGATGTATTTTCTTTTAAGATTTTATGATAGTGGTCAAGGGATGGAATCTGTTATAACCATTAAGTGTGGGGTGAACAGTCTCATGAGCGTTTAATAATAAAATTAAACGTTTGTTGGTTTTAACCCTATGGGGTTTCCAGGGTATATCAATGTCTAATTAGGTGGTTGTTTGTTGTGCTACTTTTATGATGTAGATTCCATGCATGAGTTGATGTTTATAATATCAAGTATGTGATTAACTAATCTAGTTAAAGGAATCATGAAAATGATGCAAGGTTACATGAGAAAGTTTTTATGCTACAACAATTATTGTTATTGGTTATGTAACTTACTATTATTTTACTAAAGTTACTCTATGTAATGATGAAGATTCTATCTAATGGTTAATGAGGAATGTGGAATAGTAATGTCAATAGTTACCCGTCGGTGCATTGTGTTAAAATTTTCTAACTCCATCCATTGTCATGTGAGTTTACTGGGGGCTATTATAGATCAAGGTGATATATGAGCACATGTATCTTCCTTTTATTTCCATTCACATTGAGAATTTAAGTAGACAAATAATATTGGAATTTTGATATATGTAAACTAAGGTACTGATTTGATTATTCATGCAACTCCCCCCCGCCCTAACCAGCGACCCCTTGGGTGGGTTGGGGGGGGGGGGGGGTGGGGTTGGTTGATTCCCGTAATCAACCGAGCCCCCCCCCCCATTCCCGTAATCAACCGAGCCCCCCCCCCAAAAAACCCCAACAACCTGAGGCACCATGGGAATAGGGCAGTGAGAGCTTTGTGCAACTCCCGTGGCCATTGAGGCAGTTGGGTGGGTTTTTTTTAATGTTTTTTACTTTTATTTTTGTTTTCAAATGTTTTTATTTATTATTTATTTATTATTATTATTATTATTATTATTATTATTATTATTTTGAATTCTTTTTATTTTTATTTTATTTTCTAAATTTTTTTCTTTTAATGTATTTATTTTTATTTTTTAATTTGTCTATTTCTTTTTAATTATCTAATTAGGTATTTTCTTTGGTGTTATTTTTTTCTTCTTATATTATATTTTTTTCAAAATATTTTCTTTGTTTTTCATTTATTTTTATAATTTTATTTTTTTGTTTATAATGTTGTTTTTTTACATTTTTTTTATATTTTACTTTATTTTATTTTATTTTGTCTATTTTTGTCTATTTTTATATATTTTTTATATTTGATTTTTTTTTGGTCTTTTTTTTTGGCCTTTTATGTTGTAATATATAATTTTATTTATTTGTTATTTTATTTTAAACTTTCTTTTTTAGTTTTAATTTTTTTCAAAGTTTTAATTTTCTTTTTGTTCTGTATGTTTCGTTTTTATGTATTTATATATTTATTTATTATTTAGATTTTTTTTAGTTTTTTTTGTGTTTTTGTTTTTTGTTTTTTTTTTCTTCTGCAGGGTCCATGTCGATCTTCGATTATCCACTTGACTCTATTATGTGTAAAGTTGATAGTTGATTTTAAAGTTTTCGTTATAGTGGATTGAGTCCACCCCTACAATGTGTTAATTTCATGGTTGACTTTTAAGTTTTCATTGGAATGGGTCCAACTCACCTACACTCCATGTCAAGTTTATGGTTGATTTTTAAAAATTTTGATGCAATGTGTCAAGTTGTCTTAGGCTAATATTTTTAAATAATTATACTTTTCGTATCTATAAAAGAAATTACTCTTGGTATATTGACTCTTTCATTTAGGTGTTCATTTTTAAAGTTTTTTAGTCATATAATTTTTCCATAATGCCATGATTGAGAAACGTTGAAAACTTAAGGTATTATGTAGTCATGATCCTTGTTTTTAATTCCATGGTTGAAAATTTGTGAAAATATTAATGTTTTTCCCAGTCATATTTTATCTTTAATGTTATCATTGAAAAAAGTTATAATTATTTTATCTTTAACACAATAGCTGAAAATTGTTATAATTTTAAGGCCTTTCAGACATGTGATATTTTATGTTTATTTTCATGCCTAAAAATCTTTGGAATGATAAAGTTTTTTGGAGTCATGATATTTTATATTTAAAGTCGTTCTAAAAAAATGTTGAAAATTTACCAAAAAAAAAGACGTTATTCTAACATTGACAGTTTTCATTTTCAGGGTATACTTTGCACAAAAGATAGCTTTTATTGGCTTTTGTTGGGTGTGTGTTAAATTCCTTCCACGATTAATCACACGCACAGAGTGGGGCACATCCCCCCTCTCGGGGGATTTTAGGGGGGCGGTAGCCCCTCTGCAGGGGGTTCGCAGCAACGCCTCGAGAATTTTTTTTGGCCCCTATATTAGGTGGGTGGACCTACCTATGGTTTTGTGCATGGATTTTACACATGGTTTTGGGCATGATGGTTTTCTGCCCATGGTATTTTGTAAATCCGGTCAAGGGAACTACGATTATGTTCTAATCTAGGCTTAATGGATTTGGATTTATGAATGCTTCGGCATTTATATATATGTGTTGTAACATTGAAAGGAACATAATGAAAAATCAATCTCGCAGTCGTGGTTTTGGGATCCAGGGGAAATATCTATGTATTTGTTTTATATTCTCACCAATGTTTATTTTCTATTTTTTAAAATTTCTTTCAAGATAATTTTTGTATAGGGTTAAAACCTACAACGTTTACTACCATTTTTAAAAAAATGTTGAAAATTTACCCCAAAAAAAGGCATTATTCCAACATCAACAATTTTTGTTTTCATGGTGCTTTTTGCACCAAAAGAAATTGGATTTTATTAGATTTTACTTCCATTTTTTTAAAATGTTGAAAATTTAGCCTTAAAAAAAAAAGGCATTATTCGAGTAGCAACACTTTTCATTTCAAGTTTTTTTCATTTTTTTTTGGGGTTTTTTGTCTAGAGTTTTCATTTGAGGTTACAATTCGCATTTGATAGTTTACTTTTTTAGGTAATAAGATTGAAGATGATAAAGAAAAATAGAACAAAAATTGGAAGAATAAATGTTCATACAAGTAGAGAAAAGGGAAAGGAAAGTTTGATTTTCAATTTAAAGCTAATTTCAAAAACAAGATGACGATAAATAAACCAATGTTCATGGAGGGATGCTTGAGAAATCACAGTGATATATGAATTCAAAAGGAAATGTAGAAGAACTTGTCTACCAACGATGATGATGGTGATATATATATATATATATATATATATATATATATATATATATATATATATATATATATATATATATATATATATAATGAGTTTTTTGAATTCATATATCATTGTGATTTTTGAAGCATGCCTCCTTAAACTTTGGTTTCCTTATCGTCATCTTCATTTGGAAATTATCCTTAAATTGCAAACCAGAGTTTAATTTCCCTTTTCTCTCCTTGTATGAACCTACGTTCTTCCAATCTTTATTCGATTTTTATTTATCACCTTGAATCTTATCATATCCATTTGGTAATTTGCCTCAAATTAATGACAACTGTGCAACAAATGTTTTGGCAGTGGGGGAAAAATTTGGTGACTAGATTTTTCGGCCGAAAAAGAACAATTTTTTTGACCAAAAAAACATATATCTATATATATATATATATATATGTCATTTTTGACATCATCGCAAAATTTTTTTGCAGTTGTTCGTTTCAGAGTTGTTTTTTTTTCATTCAAAATTGTTTTTGTAATGTTGTGGTAGGCCTGTTGTTGTGCTAGAGAAATTTGTGAATTTTGTGGTAGGCTTGTTTTTTTGGATTGATGTTTCTTCGGGTTCTATATTTTTAGTTTTTATATTTTGATTTTCGTTGATTTCTTTTTGGTTTTTGTAGGATTGTTGGGCACAGGAGGAGTTCGTACAACTTGTCTATGTTGGAGGAATTTGTTATGTCTCTTGACCGGCTGCACAACAAAAAATCGAAGTACGTAGGACATGGAATTACGTCCTCCTATTGCTTCTAACATTGTAAGAAAATTGTATGACAAAGTACAACAATTTTATGACCTTTTAATATGTCTCGATATTGAATTAATATGGACACCCTTTATAAACTATTGTATATACATTTCACATGTAGTTTTCTTTCTTTGTCTGATGTGTATCTAAATGTGAGGAATTTTTTTTTACGTTTATTCCTAGTCTTGGCCCCTCTTTTTTGGATCTCCATTTGTTATTTGTAGGAGCTTATTAGTTTTCTTCTATGCCGGGTGAGAGATTTGTCCTCTATTCTCATAATAGTTTTTGTTAGTAGTTCGTTTGTGTATTTTTTTCATTTTGTTGGATCTGGAGAATTAGTAGGAGATCCCTTGCTTGATCTAACAACTCCTTTTCTAATAAAAGAAGTGGGTTGTTTTTTTCCCTGTGAGAAAAGGAATGAAAAGTAGACATCAATTTTCATCTATGGTTTATTCAACACGATAAAAACATCATATGAACACTACTGGTGAATTTGAGATGGGGTCATGTCCCTGTGATTTTCTATACTCACTGTAGTCTTCCAAGTCTTGACGTGTTTTAATTGGTTGCTCCACCCCCTGGAAAAACACAAAACTTGTAAGTAAAACCAGCAAAACCAGATAAATGACGCAAGTGAACATTTCCTCTACTTCTACAATTGCTCCTCCTCAAAATCCCTTGTAATATATATATGAAGGGAGTAGGATGGATGGTCATCATTGTGAGTAATTGTCGCTATGACCATCCTTCATTTTCTACTATGCCATTGGGAGAATGCAGTTGTAACACCGCTCCCTTTTGTGCTAAATTATTGTAAACCTAAGTTGAGTTAAAGCTAGGTGTGATATCCTCCCTTATGTGTTAAATGATTGTAAACCTAAGCTGAGGAAAGCTAGGTGTCATACCCTCCTTTGTGGGTGAAACTATTCTAAACTTAAGCTGAGGAATGCTAGGTGATCTGTAATATGAAAAGAAAATGTTTTATTAAATAAATTAATAAAATAAATCACCTGGAGGGTGGACCACCAAGAGAGAGGAGATTCTTGCCAAATCCCATTGAGGAATGGGATGGAGATGATTATTTCATGATAAAGCTTCTAGATGTGATTCTATATAAGCCTAGATGATTCGGAATTTATCCAAGACAAAGAATTAAAGGTATTACAGGCTCATGTGCATGGATGTGCCTATGTTACTTTATGAAATGGATCGGTAAGATTGCGAAATGCATAGACAATGAGGCAATTAGAGAAAACATAACAGGAAAACATGTAAACACAACAAGTTTAATAAGGAGTTCACCCAATGCCCCTGGGCTACGTCTCCTGATCCAGCCTTCAGTGGTGGCCTCTCTATTATGTTTTCAAAATAGAGTTTTTACAACAGTGAGCTCAATTTGAGTCTCACTTAATAGATATAAATCAGTAGGACTGGAGTACACAGACTCTCCTTACTGAAACTCGACCGCTGATGGTCACAGTAGTATGAGCCCAAACTGAGACTCATACATGACAGGCCTATGCCGAGGAGTTCGCTTGAACCTCTCAAGCCTTCTCTGGAGTGCACAGACTCTCTGACTCTCTCTAGCTCTATCTCGATGCTGCCTTTGCTCTGCAGGTCAGCTCGACTTACTTTCTCTGTTCTCTGCTCTTAGCTTTCTTACTGGCTTTTCTCCTTTCTAGCTGCTTACTTTGTCTCTGTCAGTTCGTGGCTTTAAAGCCAATCTGCTTTCTGACTGTTCGTTTCTGCTTCCCGGCATTCTGGTTCTTCTGCCTCTGTCCATTTGAATTCCCCTGTTCTGCGTCATCATCACTGTGTAACGCTTCACAGGGAGGTGGCCACCTATTCTACAATGGGTGAGTGTGTCAGGTTCCTTGGACACATTTGAATGGCCGTTATTTCCGTTTGCTCCAAGATCGCCCGTGAAACACGAATCTTTTGCCAACTCATCGTCCACATCGGACTTCAAATCCCATGTAATCTTGCTTTATAACCTTGTCAAATTCGGTCATTCATCTGGACGCGCCTCCGTCGTTGATTTGGGCCTCCCAAATCCTACAATCATCATTCATATCGGGCGGGTAAGTAGCATGACGTTAACCCATCCGATGTGAGAGGTTTTCTCTCTCTTCCACCGAACGCATGTCACTCAATGTGTGGCATCGGGCAGGACTCAATTGAAACTGCTTACCGCCTCAAGGCTTTATGATATCCTGCCAGTTTGGTGGAATCTCGCTCTACGGAACCGAATTAATTACTTTTCCACATTTCATAGTCATTTCGGGTCTGGGCGCTTGGGGCTTTCCTTCACTGAGGGGGACGCCCTGCGATATGCGATTTAGCGCTAATCGCGTATTAGAAATTACCCCCATTTCTTGAATTAGCCTCTGGTTTTGCCAATTTGTGCCAGCGCGCGTTACCATGGGCCAACGGTCTGCGTGCTCGACTGAGGGTCCTCGTTGCTCTGCGCTGATCACAAATTGCAACTGTCACGAGGATTCCTTCTGATAGCTTGATCTTTCTAAGACTTGAATATTTTTGCATAATTTGAAAGAGTTTATGAAAATTTAGAGAGTGTTTAGGATCCAATTCAGATCACGGAATTCTCGCTGAAAAAGCTTTTGGACCACCAAAAGTTGGTTTTTAAGCATAAATCAAGTGAGGGTATAGATTCCTCGCTTGCCCAATTTCTATCCATTTCGCACTACTTGGTTTTCAACCTTTGAGTCCAATCTTAAGGTACTCAACATCCCCTCTGCGTGTGGTTCTCACCTTCTTGTCTACAATTGTATCTTCCTGCAACTCATTAAGATATTCAGGCAACAGATCATCAATAGAAGGCAACTGACTCAACTCTTCGGGATCTTCAATTAATGAAGGTTCAAATAGTCTCAAGTTGTCTACATTAACAACTGAGTAGATGTGCATGTAGGTTGGTAAATCAAGGCGAAAATCATTCCCACCAATTTTCTCAAGTATCTTGAAAGGTCCATACCTTATTGGCTTCAGCTTCTTATTTTCACCTTGCATTCTATATTTGCTGATGTACAACCAAACTTGATCACCAACTTGGAAACTATGCTCCATCCGATGCTTGTCATGCCTTGCCTTGTACTCTTTTCCAGCTATTCCTGTATTGCCTGGTGAATCTCTTAGATTTGTTCAATGAACTTGGTTGCCTTGTCCACATCACTGTGTCCATCAACTGCTATGTCTTTACGAAAGACAA
Organism: Pinus tabuliformis; assembly: GCA_031772625.1. Lineage (NCBI taxonomy): Eukaryota > Viridiplantae > Streptophyta > Pinopsida > Pinales > Pinaceae > Pinus > Pinus tabuliformis. The sequence goes on from CM062808.1 coordinate 657,121,759, forward strand.
AATCCAAGGGAGACCTTGGTGTGAAACCAAAACAGGTCTCAAAAGGAGATCTCTTTGTAGAAGAATGTTTAGCTCGGTTGTAAGCATGCTGCACATAACATAAATGTTCATCCCAAAGCTTTGGATGCTTGCTACAATATCCTCTGAGCAATTAGATCATTGTCCTGTTGACCACTTCTGTTTGGCCATCTGTTTGCAGATAAAAAGCTGTGCTCTTCTTCAGTTTGGTGTCCATAAATTCCCACAAAATTGACCAAAATTTCCCAACAAATCGGGTATCTCTATCAGATATAATGGAAGTGGGTAATCCAAAATGAACCCATACATGCTGAAAGAACAACTTTGTAGTTTGTTCAGCTGTAATCTGTTTATTACAAGGTATTAAAATACACATTTTACTGAACCTATCCACAACAACATATAGATAGTCATGACCTTTTCTAGATTTAGGCAGTCCCCCAACAAAGTCCATGGAAACACTTTCCCAAGGATGGGAAGGAACTGGTAGTGGAGTGTACAAGCCTAGTTTTCTATTGCTGGGCTTACTTTTAGCACACATGGTACATCCTCTTACATATCTAGAAACTGTCTCATTCATTTTTGGCCAATAACAAAATCTTTGTAGCTATGCAACTATTTTACTTACACCAATATGACCTGATATTAGAGAAGTGTGTGCTTCTCAAATTATCTTTACTCTTTCTGTTTGAAGAATGCATAACCTTCCCAAATGATACAAGAGCTAGTCCTTAACATGATAATCCAATTCTCCTACTTGTTTTCCTTGACTTAAAGTTGCATATACATCTTTAAAATCTATATCTTGAGCATATTGTTCAATGTAGCTTTCATGCAATACTGAATTATGCATAAGTATAGTAGATGCATTTACGATTGGTTTGGACAACATGTCTGAAATTTTATTGTGTATGCCCTTTTTATATTTGATGACAAGATGAAACTGTTGTAGAAAACCCATCCACCTATAGTGTCTTGATTGTTGCAACTTAGTTTGGGAGTGTAAATATTGCAGTGGTTGATGATCAGTGTGTATAACTATCTCTTTGCCCATTAAGTAATGTTTCCACTTTTTCACACTCTGTACTAGTGCATACAATTCTTTATCGTATGTGGGATAATTAACTACTACAGAATTAAATGTCTCAGAATGATAACATATGGGTTTACCGTGCTGCATCAACACTGCTCACATGGCATAGTCACTGGCATCCATTTCAATCTCAAATGGTCTTTGAAGATCGGGTAGTGCTAGTACTGGTGTTGTACTAATCTTTTCTTTTAAGGTGTCGAAGGCTTTCTGCTGTTTTCCTCCCCACTAGAACACCTTTTTCAATCATGTTAAATCATGTAAGGGAGCTGCAATTAAGGAAAAGTTAGGAATAAACTTTCTCCAGTATTGTGCTGCTCCTAGGAAGCTTCTAAATTCCGTAGCATATTTGGGTTTATGCCAGTTTACAATGACTGCAAACTTAGAGGGATCTATTTTCAATTCACCACCCCCTACAATATGACCCAAATAATTCAAAGATGTTTTGCTAAATTCACATTTTGAGAGCTTAACATGAAGATTCTCTTTTTTCAAAACATCTAGAGTCTTCTTGACATGCTTTAAATGTTCTTCCCATGTTTTACTAAATATAAGAATGTCATCCAAATATACAATGACAAAATCATCAATAAAAGGTCTGAGTACATCATTCATTACTCTCATGAAAGTAGCAGGAGCATTAGTTAAGCCAAAAGGCATAACCAACCACTCATATAATATGTTAGGGCCTAAATCTACCTCAGGCTGAGAAAGGCAGGTCTAGGGTAACATCAAACCACGCTTAACCTGGTAGCTAGCCCTACTAGGTCGGGAGAGGGCTCTCTCCTTGTCAATCTCAAAGAAAATATGGCAAGTAAGGCTTGAGATGACTGATATGAATTCTAATTTTAGGCTAGGTATGTTTGCTCAGAGGATTTTGTTTGATTTTAATGGTTGGTTGCTGGATCAGATGGGGAAGGCAGCTTTGGGTCCGGAAATCAACTCATATTTGCAGAGGTTTCTGTGGGGTGAGGTAGGCAAGTGTTTTAGCACTTTGAAATGAATGTGATGGTGAGTCTAAAGACTGGTTAGGACTTGGAGAGGGCATGCAAATGTCATGAGTCCTCTTCTAACAACAGAAAACATGTAGAACTAAATAAACCCCAAGGTAGAGCACTGAAACACAAATGAATTCCACCTTTAAACTTGATTCATTTAGTTATGCAGAAAGAGAGATATGATTGCACACATAAACATAAGATCAACTGAATTACAAAGAAGAACATAATGCTAAATCACATTACCACAAGAATCCCACAAAATGCTTTAAAACCCTCGTTTATTTCCTTGCCAAACTGTAGAAGTGATGTACAAAGTAGCTCAATGCATCCACAAGAGTCCAACCTTCTGCAAAAGTCCAACCCCTACACTATTAAATTCATAAAATATATACATTTGCTCATCCTTGTACTAAGGGAATTGAGCTCAACCATTTTCTTTAAAATAGAATCAGTTACATTAAACTTGGACTGAATTTCTGAAAATAGGTGTTGAAGATGAATTCGTATCTCATAAACCATAGCACCTGTTACAAAAATGAAAGAGGTTTTTGTAGATAAGGTCATGTTGGAGAAAAAAATCTCTCATTTTTTGGAAATTCATTTCCAGTTTCTCGTAATCTGTGCCACAAAATCATCTCTAAAACAGAAAATCATTAAAAATTTAAATCTGTGAAAATGAGCTGTAAAGATCTAGTCACATATCCCAATTCATGACACCTGTGAATAAACTGAAATAGGTTTCTGTTATATAACTCGTGCTTAACAAAAAAATCCTTTTGTTTTGCAAAATTACTTTCCATATGTTGTAAAATGGCACCGCACTAAAATGACTAAAACAGTAAAAAATATGAAAAATTTTCTTTTTTTTAATGTAGGTTCCAAATATCACTATATATCTCCCAGATAGTAGCACCTGTGCATAAACGGAAGGAGGTTTTTGTTATTTGGTATGGGATGAACAAAAACCTCTTTCACTTTTGAAAAATTCCTTACCATTATTTTAGAAACTGATTTTTTACTAAACTTGTCATTGTGTGCAGCAATTGACCTCAAAACATGCATAACCAAGAATCACTCATTCATTTCGATCATATCTTCTAATCCGGGAGCTGGTTATGGGAATGTGATATACCGTTGGAAATATTTTTCCAAGATTCTTCTAATAGACACACTTGTGACATGTTTTGTTGCTGAACATCATGTGCAAAACATCTAACAAAACCAGACATAGTAAGAGCTCATGTTGATCCCTGGTGACAGGCTGTGAAGACTGGAACTAACACAATCCCTGCTTTGTTTTGAAAGCAGTATTCCATGCATCTTGGTCTGCAACTCTGACCTAATGATAGCCACTCTGCAAGTCCAACTTGGAAAAATAAACAGCTTCTTTTAACTAATCTAATAGATCATCTATGCGAGGAAGAGGATAACGATTTTTGATCGTTATTTTATTCAGTGCTTGGTAATCAATGCAGATTCTCCATGAGCCATCTTTCTTTCTCACTAAGACAATTGGAGACCCACAAGGTGATGTGCTAGGTCTTATGAACCCTTTTTCGAGCAGCTCCTGTACCTGCATCTTGATTTCTGCATTCTTTAAAGCGGACAACCTGTACATTTCGATGTTAGGCAATGGAGCATCTTGCTACAAATTAATATCATGTACTATTTCCTTTTTGGGTGGCAGACCTTTAGGTTCTTGAAATAGTATATCATATTCTGAAACAACTTTTTATAAATCATCTTGTTGTTTAGCATTACAACCCTCAAATACACTGGTTTTATCATGTTTCTTTTCCTTTACAACCATCAGTAAAAATTGTTTTCATGAATTTACAATTCTTTTCATCTGCCCTGAGTTTCTGAGAGTATAATTATTGTTGAGTTTATGAGCTCTTACAATATATTCGATTCCATCTTTAACGAGTTGATACTTGTTTTCAGCTCTATAGAAAATAGCTTTTCTATCATACAAGTAAGGACTTCCTAAAACAATTCCACATATATCCAAGGGAACAATATCTAACTCAACCTCATCTACAAATGCTGACCCAAAAGAAAACCTAAGTTTACATTGTCTAGTCACTTGTAGTTGTGCTTTATCACATAACCAACCTAATGGATATGGCTTTTTGTGAGGTGTGGTTAGTAATCCCAACTTCTTTACAATTGCTTCAGAAATTAAATTTACTTGTGAGCCACTATCAAACAAAGTATCAATCTTTTGATGCTTGGAAACAACTCGAATATGAAAAAGCTCATGTCTTTTCCTCTCATTTTCTTCATTGTCAGTAGATTGTGCAGAATTACTAGTAGATGCTTCAGAATTTTTACCTTTTATACCTGTGGTTGCAATTGTTGTTTCATCTCCTGAGTCTGACCCTAAATCCTTTTGAATAGCTGCAGTAGTCTTCTTCTTTTTTCCATCATACTTCTTGGGTTTCAGCTCCGGATGCAGAATCCAACAGTGTTCATCATCATGCCCATCCTTCTTGTAGTGGGTGCATGAAGGCTTGGTCTTTTGTATAGTATTTGTCTTCCTCTCTTTCCATTTCTATTTTCTTTTCTCCTTATTCTTGCTTGCAGTGGGTTTTGATGATCCCCCAACTTCTAGGTTCACATTCTTACCTCTAGCCTCTAGATGTGTAGCTTGAACATATACGTCATCTATGCTAGTTGGATTAAACATGAGGATAGTGTGCCTTAAGTAGCTGTGTAGACCACCTATATACTTCAGCATAGTTTCAGGTGAGTCTAAAGAAATTCCCAGAATCAAAGCTCTTTTCCTAAATTCTTGAGTGTAACTTCGTACACTTTTCCCTTTTAACTGGCGAAGAGTTTGCCAACTCATTATGACTTGCTGCATATAGGCTAGTGGATAGAATTCTTTTTAATTGCAGAAACAAATTCACTCTAGACAGAAAGAATCTTACCATGTTTCTTCAGGTCAGCTTGTGTCATACCTTCCCACCATATCGAGGCTGTGCTTCCAAGGCGTAGGTTGGCCAGCTGAATCTTACTACTGTCTGAATCAATGCTCTGCACTTTGCAATAAACATCAATCTGCCTAATCCAACTATCCACCTTCTATGCATTCAACTCTCCATCATATATTGGTAAATCACATTTAACATCTAATTTAATCAAAGATGTCTTCTTTTTGTTTTCAGGGCTACTAGGAGGAGTGGGAAGTTTTTCTTCTTTCCCTTTGCCTTTAGAGTGGTCATGGAGGAGAGATTCTTCTGCTCCTTTATCTTGTTTGGAGTTTGATGCATCTTCCTCTCTACCTTTCTTAAATTCTCTATACATTTCCTCTACCATGGCTCTCATGGTCATGAAACTATCCATAAACTGAGGGTCTGATTCCAAGGGATTTTCTTCTCATATTTTCCTCTTAGGATAGATTCTTCCAATTTCATGGTTAGTTTCAACCAACTCTCCTTCTCCTAATCTAAGCTTTGATCTAGTTAGCATTCAACAACAAAATCCAGCACAAGCTTGTCTAACCTTAGTAACCTAGAGCTCTGATACCACTTGATCTGGAATTTATCAAGGAAAAATAATTAAAGGTATTACAGACTCATGTGCATGGATGTGCCTATGTTGCTTTATGCAATGGATCGGTAAGATTGCAAAATACATAGACACTGAGGCAGTTAGAGAAAACATAACAGGCAAACATGTAAACACAATAAGTTTAATAAGGAGTTCACCCAATGCTCTTGGGCTATGTCTCCTGGTCCAGCCTTCAGTGGTGGCCTCTCTATTATATTTTCAAAGCAGAGTTTTTACAACAGTGAGTTCAATTTGAGTCTCACTTAACAGATATAAATTAGTAGGACTAGAGTACACAGACTATCCTTACTGAAACTCGACCACAAATGGTCACAGTAGTATGAGCCCAAACTGAGACTCATACATGACAGGCCTATGCCAAGGAGTTCTCTTGAACCTCTCAAGCCTTCTCTGGAGTGCACAGACTCTCCGACTCTCTCTGGCTCTATCTTGATGCTGCCTTTGCTCTGCAGGTCATCTCGACTTACTTTCTATATTCTCTGCTCTTAGCTTTCTTGCTGGCTTTTATCCTTTCTAGCTGCTTACTTTTTCTCTGCCAGTTTGTGGCTTTAAAGCCAATATGTTTTCTCACTGTTCATTTCCACTTCCCACCGTTCTGGTTCTTCTACCTCTGTCTGTTTGAATTCCCCTGTTTTGCGTCATCATCATTGTGTAACGCTTCACAGGGAGGTGGCCACCTATTCTACAATGGGTGAGTGTGTCAGGTTCCTTGGACACATTTGAGCAACTGTTATTTCCATTTTCTCCAAGATTGCCGGTGAAACACGAATCTTTTGCCAACTCATCATCCACGTTGGACTTCAAATCCCATGTAATCTTTCTTTATAACCTTGTCAAATCCGTTCATTTATCGGGACGCGCCTCCACTGTTGATCTGGGCCCCCCAAATCCTACGGTCGTCATTCATATCAGGCGAGTAAGTAGCATGACTTTTACCCATCTGATATGAGCAGTTTTCTCTCTCTTCCACCGGACGCGTATCACTTAATGTGTGGCATCGGGCGGGACTCGATTGAAACTGCTTACCGCCTCGAGGCCTTCCAATATCCTACCGGTTTTGTGGAATCCCACTCTACGGAACCAAATTAATTACTTTTCTGCATTTCATAGTCATTTCGGGTTTGGGCGCTAAGGGCTTTCCTTCACTGAGGGGGATGCCCTGCCGATTAGCGCTTAAGCGCTAATCGCGTATCAGAAACTACCCCCGTTTCTTGAATTAGCCTCTGATTTTCCAATTTGCTCTAGCGCACGTTACCATGGGCCAACGGTCTATGCGCTCGACCGAGGGTCCTCATTGCTCTGCGCTGATCACAAATTGCAACTGTCACGGGGATTCTTTCTGATAGCTCGATTTTTCTAAGACTTGAATCTTTTGTTATAATTTGAAAGAGTTTATGAAAACTTAGAGAGTGTTTAGGATCCAATTCGGATCACTAGATGGATTGGAGATCCATCAGATGAATGGGACATAAATATCCATTAGACATAAAAGCTTTGCGGGAGATAAAGGAAATATTTTATGAGGAAAAGCCTTGTGGGAGATAAAGATGAGCTTTTCTGAAAAAGACCTAGGCAAATGGGAAAATCTATAAAAGCGAGACGCCGCTAATGGAAACTAAATCATGAAAGAGGGTATTAAATACCCAATGCATTGATAGATTAAGGACAGTTGATCCTTGGCAAGAACCTTGTCTCAGGGGGAATCATAGGTGATTCATGGTTGGGTGGTGGTGCTCCTCTCTCCAAGTGGTGTTTTAGTCATATTCATATGCGTGGAATGTACTGTATGGGTTCTTACCTTTATATTTTATTCTTCTACTAAAATGATTAAAGGAATTGTATGTGACTTTTATAGATTATCAGTGTTAATGGATTTCACGAGATAATTTTATGGTTTCATGTGAAAGTTATGGCTTATTAATGAAGTCCATGTTAAAATTAGTAGAGGTCTATGTGTGAATTTGATGCGATAATGGTTATATTGTTACTTTTTCCTATTGTGTTATCTGATGATGAACAACTGTGATTGAAATATCAAACATTTACATATTTTGTAAGTCGTTTAACATGAATTATCTATGCTATACATATTTCCTGATGAGGTGGGTGTAGCTGCTAAGATATTTGTCATTATTTGTGAAATTTGAACAATGATAAAGGCAATGTGTGGGCATTAATGATTCTATTATTGTTTATAAGGAGCCATGGTTTTGAGTTGGTCATATGATTAATGGTTGAGATAGTAGTGGAATTCATCAATAGGTAATATATCTGTTGCATGTGGAATGACTAGGAAATAAGGATTCTGATTGTATAAGTTGTTGATCATCGTTTCTAATGAATTTAGATTGGCTAGTTATGCATGTTGAACCAGGGGTTCGTCAAAATAATTTGATTATGATGTAGAATTATAAACACAATGTATGTCCAAGTTGGCCACAGTGAACTTAAGATAATACTTTGTGAATGTCTATGTTGATTATCCAAGGAATGTTGTAAGTTGCATGTCTGATTTGTCATTTATGCCTAATGATTGTATCTCTCTTATAAGTTGTATAAATGGTAAATTCTTAGTCGTAAAGAAAGAAAAATTTTGTCCAATGGGAGCCTAGTAGTTATTTCTCCGGTTAGGCTCAGGAGGTATGCTACGAATGGTATCAGAGCTTCAAGTTCAGCTATTTCGGCCTATGGGCCAATCCGTTTCTGCAGAATATGACTATGGATGAGAACTAATCAAACATTTAAAAGAAAAGATTTAAACCTATAAGGGAAAAGTAGATTTTGAAACATGGAACATGGAGATATTGTTCTTAAGATAGAATCAAATATAGAAATTGAAAAGAGTTAATAAAACTTCCATATATGAATATGGGATTGATTCTATGGATGTATACATGCTCTTATAAATTGTAGATGGACCCATCTGTATTATGGAACTGATTAATGTGACATAACCATCCATATAACAATCATATAATTAATATTTCACTTGGAGTAATGGTAAAATACCAATGCATCAAATTATAGGCATCGAATAAGCCAAACTAGCACGGATACATAGTGTCAGTCACGGGAGGAGTCAATGGAAGGTGCATGCTAGGAGCAAACCATGACCAACAGATGTTCAGATGGTTTTCATGTGCGTAGGCATATGATTTGATTGGCAGCTGAGTATTACAATACACAGATAATATTCGGGTATACAGATAAATTGTAATAACATGAAATGCGAGTTTTATTCCAAATTTCTCAAATTGACACATTATCGCATCCATGGTTCTCCCGATTATGGCAATGAAAAATGCTCTTCCGAAGATGGAAAATGGAACGGTCCGATGACTGAAACATTATTTGAGTTCACATTGCATTTGCAGTGGGGCTTTAGATACATGTGTATAATTTAAATCACCATGGTCACCGGGATTATGCGCAACCATAAATCTGGCATTAAACTAATAATATGAAATAATCACCATAATTTTTCTATCTCATAGCGGATGATTATTGCCAACATTGCCAACGTGGAGGTTGGAGATCGTTGACTTACTCTCGGTCCAAGCTCCACTCCTCTTGGACCTTCTCGTCACTCATATACTCGTCACTTGCAAAGAATGGAGAGTCCTCCAATTAGAAATACTGGAATCTTCCCCAAATCCTTCTAACAGTCCTATCCACTATGCTATTTACTAAGCTCATAAGGAACATCGGGGAGTGGAAAGAAGTCTTCAGTTCTACTAGTCAAAACAATCTCCGTTTCTGCGGAATTAAAGGAAGGCATGTGAGGGTTGTGCCTAGGCTGTGGGGAAAATCCCCTTTCAAATCAACTAGGAACTCATTCCTCTGTGTTCGAGGTTGTCGGATCTCTGTTTCAACTGTAGATGTGAGAGTCCCATTTCTCGCCTGAAAAAAATTTCAATGGAAAACGAATTGATAATGAAAAAAAACCATGTAAAATGAATAGTAATGGAAAGATCAATGTAGAACGAATTGTTAATGGAAAAATCATTGGAAAAGGAACTGTTAATGGGAAAATAATCAATGCCAATAAGGATAAGGTGTAAATCCCCAACACGAAACCTCGACTGTTGTGGTTTCTATTGCACTGCAGACAATTGCCACAAGAATGGAAAGAATCAAAGTCAAAGAGGAGTGGATAATCACACTCGAAGCATTATTATCGTGAGTTTGGATAGATATTCTCATGCGATGAGTTGAAAGGGAGGTACACCAATCCCAACTGCTGTTTCTTTTTGTTTTACTGCTTTTGTGTACCTTTGCCTAGTTTAGAATTATGTGAATTGGCCGCAGAACAAAACACACCGTCTATGAAAGATAGTCGAGAAAACCATTGCCGCTGTTTCCTTAGGTGATTGGAAGTACAAAGCTGATGGGTTGAAGGTGATAAGGTTGATATTATGATAATCATCATCATCATACATCAATCCTTTCATTATGAAAGGATAATGTTTATCCTCACATTCAAGCGAGTGTTTCACACTCCTATGCGTTAGAGTTGCGCGTAAATAAGCCAACTCGGTCTTTGGACAATATTTCTTGTTATCAAGTTGTGAGATTCAGGTTTGATGGCTGTAGGAGGACACCACTAAGGGAGTAAGTGTAAAATAAGGAGGATCGTGCCATGAGTTCTATAAGTATTCTTTGCTTTGTATCATAATAATTTCATGAGGATTACATTGGGATTGATATATATATATATATATATATATATATATATATATATAGATATAGATATAATTTTTTTATTTTTTTGCAGATTATAACACGTTGACTAATCTGTGGTTAATAAGCATGGTACATCGCAGATGATTCTTATTCCACCATGAAACATCTCAACTGTATCAATTAGTTGCAACAAAATAATGTTAGAGATAAGGGAATCAATGTGTGGATATTGATGTCCCAGGAATCGCTTTGATAATGACTGTGATAGATATGAAGAGTATGCACTAGTGATTCATTCCTTTCTGAGATTTATTAAACCTAAATGGAAAAATATATGTATATGTTTGTTTAAAGTATGGTTTGGGAGAAATGTTGATAATATTTGATTAGACATTCAGAACAGCTAATAGCGAACAACAGACGAATAGCTAGGGTTTCAGGTTTCTGAGCTCCATGGAGGTGCGCAAAGGGGGGAGCTCCACTCCCTCCTACAGGCAGACAGTGGCCAGTCATGGTAAGAAACCTTTAGAATCTATCAGAGGAACTACAGGAGAAAGGAAAAAGAATCTGGAAGAGGATCAGGAGTTTACGAAACCAAGGGAGGTCAATAGCATGAAAGACAACGAGGAAGAAGACAAGAAATAGGGCGCAGAAAACAAGGCACAGAAGGGGCCATGTAAACCCAAGACTGAGGTCACTCCCACAGTAGTTTTAAATGATCCTGCTCTGTAGGCACATAGGGACCACATGTGGAACTATGATATCATTTGTAAATTCATGGGATAATGGCCCACTGAAAAGGCATTACAAACGTGGATTACATACCATTGGAAATCAAAAGGGAGCATAGACCTACACCTTGGGTCAAAGGGATTCTTCACTGTGGTCTTTACAAATATTGAGGACAAAGACTAGGTCTTTGAAGGAGGACCCTACTTCTATGCGGCAGTAGGCCTCTACATGTGGCCATGGATGATGAATTTTGTCCCGGAGCCAGAAACGTTTACTTCAGTCCCGGTCTGGGTAAGACTCTACTCCTTACCTCTTGATTACTGGAAAACAGAATCATTATCTACCATAGGTAATAAACTAGGGTGTTTTTTTAAAGCCTCTGAGGCCACAGAAGGGGAAAATATACTTCCTTCGCAAGAATATGTGTGGAGATGGACCTATCGGGAGCCCTACCAGATGAGGTTATCTTGGAAGTTTTTGATGAAGAATGGGTGCAAACAGTAGATTATGAACATATTCCTTTCAGATGTCGCAGATGCCATGAGCATGGGCACCTATTTAGAGACTGCCCTCTCAGCAAAATAGAGAATAGAAGTAAAGCAACCACAATGAAAGACACTGAAATCTTTCACAAAGTGGGACATAAAGGAAAAGGGGGAAAAAGGGGGCCAAAGCAACAACAAACAGAAGGGCAACAGGCCAGTCTAAACAGGTTCCAAGTTCTCGAAGAAGAGGAAGAAATACCAAAAGCAGATCAGGTAATGGAAGGAAGCTCAGGGGAGAAGGAGAAAGAAGAAGATAGGGAACAAGCACAGGATGTTACTAAACAGAAGGAAACAATGCTGAGCGATGGGGAACTTGAGATGGATCAAGAAATGACTCAGAGTGAGATGGAAATGGAGGATAATGAACTGTAGGAGAACCTAGAAAGAGAAAACCTAGATCTAGAAGGATTCTTGAAACAGGGCACCATAGGAGGGGTAGAATCAGTACCTCAAGAAGAGTTCAACCAAGTACAACAGCTATTTCTATGGAAAACTCAGGCCAAAGAGCTGGAAAGTCAAAGAACCAATGAAAGGCAGGGCAATGAAGGAGTGAAAACTATGAAAACCACACCAGGATTAGCTCCCAGAAACCCAGGAAAGAAAAGAGGCAGGAAAAAGCAGAACGAGATATTGATGGAATGTGGAAAGCTAATGATAGATTCAGGTAAGATGAAAGATCTATCCAGTTACTCTTTCACAAATCTTTAATAATGAATTTCACAACTTGGAATATCAGAGGTCTAGGTAGTAAAAGAAAACAAAGAATACTTAGTAATAGAATGAAACAAGAAGCTCCAGATATGATCTTTATCCAGGAAACTAAATGTTCCATTCAAAAAATCAAAGAAATTCATAGCAAATGGCTCAATAGATTTCAGTTTCTAGAAGTTAAAGCAGATAACACAGCAGGAGGCATACTCACTCTTTGGAACCCCCAAAATATTGGCATAATAGATGCTGAGGCATCTAGGAATTATTTATCAGTGATTATTCAGCTTGTGGGAGACAACGAGACTTATTTGGTCACAAATGTTTATGGCCCACAAAGACTGGATGACAAAATTAGATTTCTAGATTCTCTTGTAGAACTAAGAGATAGACATGCAAGAGATCCATGGATCATGGATGGGGACTTCAACATGATCAAATCACTTTCAGAAAAAAAAGGGGGAACAAGAACTTTAAGCAAAGATTCTATAGCATTTCAAGCTTTCATAGATAATATGTAGCTAGTTGACACTGAAATGAATAATGGCCTCTTTACTTGGAACAAAAAGAGAGGAGGGGAGTCTCAAGTAGCCTCAAAGTTAGACAGATTCATTATTTCAGAGGACCTTATGCTCATAGACAAGGAAATGATAATGATAATTCTCTCCTTTGGTGGCTCAGACCATTGGCCTGTTCAAATGGAGGTACAGGGTATAGGAACCCCCAAGAATAGACCTTTCAGATTTGAGAATATCTGGCTTACCCATCCAGACTTTATCAGCAATATAGCAAGATGGTGGAAAGAAGATCTGCATATTCAGGGAACAAGAATGTTTCTGCTCCACAAAAGACTAAAATACATCAAGCTCAGACTTAAAGACTGGAACAAGAATGAATTTGGCAATATTTTTGCAGCGAAAAAAGATGTTGAAGATAAAATGCAGACACTCAATCAAACTCTTATCACAGAGGGCTTTGATAGAGGCAGAGATGAACAAGTCACCAAACTTCATCAATACTGGGAGAACTTATGTAAACAAGAGGAAATATATTGGAGACAAAAATCTAGAGTGCAATGTCTAAAAGAAGGGGAACGAAATACCAATTTTTTCCACAGATCCACCATGGCGAACAGATCCCACAATAGGATCTCTTCAATCAAGGATGAGGGAGGTCATCTTCACAATTACCATGAAGAGACTGAAACTGTGTTAGTCCAACACTTTCAAGTTATATCGAGGGAGACCAATGCAGACAGAGATCATTTTATCAGAGACTTAACAAGGCATATACCTAGACTAGTATCAAGAGAGGATAATTTCAATCTCAACAAGCCAGTGACTGAAGAGGAGGTAAGTGAGGCAGTTAAGGAAATGAAGAATGGGAAAGCGCCAGGACCTGATGGTTTTAATGTGGATTTCTTTAAAGCCTATTGGAGCATTGTTAAACAAGATATTATGAATGTAGTGGAGGATTCCAGGTTGGATAGAACCATTTTGAAGGTGCTCAATACTTCTTTCATCTCCTTGATCCCCAAACAGTATAATGCTCAGACTCCGGACAGGTTCAGACCCATATCTTTGTGCAATGTGGTGTATAAAATATATCCAAAGTGGTTGCCAATAGACTAAAACCCCTTCTTCCTACTTTAGTTTCTGTGGAGCAATCAGGTTATGTGGAGGGTAGACAAATTCTCAACAACATCATTCAAGCGCATGAAGTGGTACATTCTTTGTTAAGAAATAGGAAGGTGGGAATGATCATGAAATTGGACCTTGCCAAAGCTTATGATAAATTGAATTGGACCTATATTAGGAAGGTCCTCCTAGCCTTTGGCTTCGATCATAACTGGGTGAGATGGGTTATTGCATTGGTCACTTCCTCTAGCTTTTCAATTTTGGTCAATGGTTCTCCTTCCAAGACCTTTACTCCTTCAAGAGGTCTTAGATAGGGAGATCCGCTCTCTCACTTTGCCTTTATCCTCATGGTGGAAGGACTAGGGCGATCTATCAAGCATGCGAAAGAAAGGGGTAACATCAACGGTATCCAATTTTTTGAAACTGGAAAAGCTTTGTCCCATCAACAATTTGTTGATGACACTATGTTGCAGGGAGTCCCCACGGTAAAAGAAGCTCTTGCTTATAAACAAATCCTGCGTGACTTTGCCATGGCCACAGGTATGGAGGTAAATCTGTCCAAATCTAAGATTTTTTTCTTTAATACTAATATCGCTATTCAGAGAAATATCTCCAGAATTCTCGGCTTTCAAAGGGAGGTCCTTCCTTCCAAGTACCTGGGAGTTCCTCTAACTGATAAACCTTTACACAAAAGCATCTGGGAGCCGGTAATTAATAAGACGCAGGACAAAATAAGAAAATGGACTATCAGATCTTTAAACTTGGCGGGGCGGTTGGTGCTTACAAAAGCGGTTTTGCAATCAATCCCCATCTTCATGCTTTCAGCACTTCCAGCTCCAAAGGGAGTTTTACATCAATTTAGAACCATTCAAAGAGACTTTCTTTGGGGTAAGGGGGAGGAGAGAAAGAAATGGGCCTTAGTAGCCTGGGATAAGCTTTGCAAACCAAAAACCTATAGGGGTCTTGGACTGAATTACCCAGATGTACTCAACAAGGTTCTAGGAGAAAAATTATGGTGGCGTTGGGTGAAAGAACCAAAGGCTCAGTGGGCTAGTGTTTGGAAGGAAAAATATGCCAACACTTGGCAAGATAATGATCACATAAGGATGACGGGTATCATAAAAGGATCCCACATTTGGAATAAGGCATGGGAGAATAGAGGCTTAGTGCAGAAAAACAGTTTCTAGGAGATCAGAGAAGGAGACCTGCCTCTGTTTTTTGAGGATAAATGGCAACAAGAACCTACACTGTTAAGAGGGGACTTTCTGGACCTTAAGAAAGAAACTGATACCAAAGGGCTTTTCAGGGTTAGAGATTTTTGGGAACAAACTAGTATAAAAGACAAATGGAGAACCTGGAAGAATATAGATTTTGGGGATAACAACCCGTTGAAAGCAAAAGCAGATGCACTACTGACTATCTTGGAACAAAGGAAGATTCTTGTTTCAGAGGGGCATGACCAACTTAGATGGGGCAACAATAAAGAAGGTACCTTCAATATTAAGGAAGCCAAAAAGATATTGCTTGAGCTGGATTCCAATGTACCGAATAGAGTGTGGCAGAACCTTTGGAGGCATCAAGGTTGGATGAAAATCAAACTCTTCATGTGGTTGGTACATCATAAAAAAATTCTAACTTGGGATAATATTAGAAAGAGGGGTGTTCTGGGACCTTCTAGTTGCCAACTCTGTGAAGCTCAAGAGGAGACAATGGAGCACCTTCTCAATGACTGCATCTTTACCTCTAGGTTGTGGGACACCTTTGCCACAATTTTCCAACAAACGGACAGGGACAAATCAAGCATTACCAATACCCTAAATAACTGGAGACGAAAATTCTCTGAGTATGAGTTTCTTCGCCTGGCTTGGGTTTTAATTCCAGGCTTCATAATTTGGAATATTTGGAAAGAAAGTAACAATAGAATCTTCAAAAATATTCACAACACCACCCAACTCATTTTTGAGCGGATCTTAAGACAGCTCAAGGAGACGGTTGGCATATTGTGCAAAAATCCCCAAAAAATCCACCTTCTAAAAAAGAGATGCAGACTCTGCATCGGCTGGGTATGCAGGGGCTTATACCACAGGGGATGGTTAGGAAGGTTATGAATCCAGCTAGTAAGCTAGATTATTGGCATCCTCCCCCTCAGGGTTTTCTAAAATTCAACATTGATGGGGCCGCAAAAGGTAACCCAGGTCTTGCTGGTTTTGGAGGAGTGCTACAAGATGATAATGGATGTATTCTCTTTATTTTCCATTGCCATCTGGGAAGAGCTACAAAAAATATGGTTGAATTAATGGCTCTTGAACACTGTTTAGATTTCCTGAAGCAGGATAATCTCCAGAATATTATTATTGAAGCCAATTCTGAGTTGATCATTAACTCAGTTAAAAGAATATGTTGTGGAACAGAGCCAGAAAAAGTCTCAAGTCATTGGAGGTTGATCCAGGTCTTTCAAAGGATACAAATTCACCTCCTATACTTACGCATAGTGAGTTTCACTCATGTGCGAAGGACGACCAATAAATTGGCAGACATTCTGGCCAATCAAGGAGTAGTATGCACTAAAAACAGGGTCAAATTGATATGGTGAGAGATGTCTCAGAACAAATTAAGGGAGCAGTGTTGTAGTCAGGCAGAAGAGGACAATAATATATTCCAAAATAGGGCCATAGAAACGGGATCTGATTGACTTTTATGCAGAATTATGACACATGTAAGAGCACTTTTGGAATGTAGGTCTATGACTAGCAACAACGAACCAGAAGTTTCAGGGAGTTGGCTGGAAGAAGGAATCTTCATCTTCCTTTGGCCCAAGCACCGGACTCTAGTCTTTCGCGGCAGCCACAAAACCCCGTTTTTTTGTCTGCGGTAGCTTTACCTCCCTTGAAGTGGTTTCTGATGTATCACACCACCTTCAGGCCAGAAGAGGTTTTTTTCATTTGGAAGCGATTCCATTCACCACGCAACACGTGGCTCAAAGTGGGGAGGAAATACCACCCTCATCGCGCGGTAATCATCGGTGGGTTAAGGCCGCGCGATATGATTTGTAACCGTTGGATGAATCATGGTCAACCTACGGCCAGGATTCATTGAGCTAGTTGGTGGGTCCGAAATGGTGGTTATAGCTTGAGCTGTTAGCACGTACCATCTAGAATCGCGTGCATCTGACGGATTTCGGGAGGAGAAATTAAACGATGGTTATGTAAAAAATGGACCCGATGATATTATCAATTAGGATCTATTGAGTCCATCGGGTCCATTTTTCTTGTTAAACGGTGTGCTTGTTAGCCACCCGAATTGTCTCTCAGCCGATGGATCTTTAGCTAAGGATCTAACGGTTCGTTGTGGGTTAAAGCCCTTTGTACACTATTTCTTTTTTAAAATTGAATAGAAGGATCCGCTCTTGCCTTAGAAGAAAAATAAAGTATGGTTTGAGAGTCCTTTTTAGATGATGTAAGAAGTAATTCTTAATTCTTAGTCCACGATTATTAAAATTTGCATGAAACTTTATACTGTAAGGTATAAGAATGCAATTAAATAGTTGTCTCGTTTAAGGCAGACAACAAACACACTTTTGAGGATTTTTTGTTCAAGGAATCGGGATCACATAGGTCATAACTTCACTAATAGGATTTACTATCGTTAGACACAGTCATATACTCCTTTAGCAGGCATATTTGTATAGTGTTATGGTGGACATTAGATATTATATTCTCTGAGAATTCTTCATTCTGCCATGTCTTCTCTCTTAGCGGTTTTTAATGAACCCATAAATTTTAGAGGGAGAAGATAATGTTTGTTGGATTAAAATGGAAGCAATTTATTTTTTTGAGATGCTCGTAGGTATCTACTAAATACGGGTTTGTTGTTGCCAGAAAATCCTGTTAATATTGCTTTCCATGATTAAGTTTTTGGAATTTACAGGTTTCATGGAGAGAAACCATCTTCTTAAGAATCTGGGACAATGATCCATTATGCCAACCACTAGCCTTGAGGTTGCGGACATGTCCACTAAACACGTTCCCTTGTTGCACCAAATCACTGCCTGCATGGAAATGAACACCACCGTCCGTTGGTTAGAGAATGGAGATCTCTGACAGAATGTGCCAAGGTAGGTGTCATTTTGGGGTGTTGTTCCAGCAGTTTCCCCTTGCAAAACCTTCACAAATATTCTGCTCTAGAGGGATACACCTCTTCAATACGCACTTGTAGGTTCCTGAAAAAGGAAAAAAAAAAGGTAACCGAACAGAGAAATATGCGCATGTTGAATGGATAGAAGACCATTGTCTACAACACTGCTTCTAATTATTACGTGCATTATCGTGCTAATTATGTCAAAATTTATGGTGAAGATTGTGAATTTGTTACTTGTGGCATATTTTTGTTATATTAAAGACTTCACCATATAGCGCATGAGTCCAATCCATAGAGCACATGATATACAATTAAATTCCACCATAATATGCGAACGCATGTAAGAATACGTACAACCACGATGAGCAACTTGAGTGTGTCACTTGTGGCCAACCTGGATGCTAGTGTCGTGTTAAGAAGTCTTCTATTTGGTTCTTCCAGAGCATGTAGGCATTGACACCTCTTCTTCAAGTAACACTTTTTCCAACTTATAGTTGTCTCCTAGTAAAAGGAGAATTGTACGCCTGACTTTAGCGTGGCAATAACAATGGTGTTCTACTTAATGTACATGCATATTTTATTTTATTTTATTTTATTTTTTATTTTTTTTAATTTAATTTAATTTAATTTTTTTGTGACAACACTAATAAGGTTAATATCCTTAAACCAAAAAGAAGAGCCTCGTATGAGGAAAAGGAAAGGTGTTGCATATTTCTTACAAGAGAGGACACTTGGTTATAAGTTCTTGAACTCAACAAGTTTCTCATGAGGATCTGAGTAATTATGATTGTGAAGGTTCTTGGCCCGTTTTCTGTGGAATTTTGTTGAACATATGTACAGGAACTCATGTTCTAGTCCTCTTCACAAGTCAGATAAATTTAGTCATCGATCATAGACTCTTTTAAATTCTATATCTAATGATTTAAATGGCATGTTTATGATAAAAAAATTGGTCCTTGCTAGGAAGAAAAAGAAATGGCATGGGGTGGTTGTTGTTTGGGAATTATCCATCAAATTCGGGATATTGCATTCTTTTCGACATAGAGATAGTAGGTGTATTTACCAACAAGTTAGGATCAAATTAAACAGTAGAATACTAGCATTGTTGACTACAAAAAGTTTTAGGGATTGGTGAATAAAATCAAATCTCACCTAATACCTGAAAGGAGGATTATATAATGGAGGAAGGCCATGGTCGTATCCTGGCTTAATTGTTGTGATACATATACCTATGCATTGTCATGAATGGTTAAGTAATCATTAAGATAAACATGTTTGAAGAGGATCATGCTTAATATCCATGCATATTAATGAGTTATATGAATCTTCCATGTAAGCACATGTCTGTGCAGTATTATAGACTTGTAAGAATATTGTATTTAGCAATTGATTGGTGATAAAAGGGTCTTGATGTCATTCATCCATCTAAGAAAGAATCTTGAGTCTAAATCGATCTATACATGCATGGGTTATTATGTGCCAATAATAAATAGGCAAAGTATGCATGACTATGTTTAAGAGTCAGGCTAGACAAGGAAATTGAATGTTATTAGTCTTACTGTCAGAAAAAATCTTATAACTAAAGTTGTTATAACATGCAATAGGGAGGAAATGCCTTAAAAGTAATGTTGTTCAATTTTGTTTAAGATTAATAATAAGTAATGCATATGGGATGAAAATACCATTACTTGAGTGGCACACTTACATATGTTTCCTTCATGAATGAAAGAATCACAATTCTCATAAAACTAGACTATGATTATGGTCAGATATTAAACTATGGTCATCATGCTATAAAACAACTTATAAATGGTATAATTAATATGAAAGTATTATACCAAGGTAAATATTTGTAGGAAATAATGTTATGATAGTGAGAACATGTTATAGTACAAGACTATATAACCTGTACAAATTGTCTTTCAATTTATCCTTTGATTAATGCATTCATTTAGAATGTGATTTTTTCTTCGGTTGGAAGAAATTGTGATTAAGGGAACCTAACTTAAATATGTTATTATATACCATGACCTATGCATCTCTCATTGGATATGCATAGTGGGACCTATAAGTATCCTTGAGTATAAAAATAACCATGGAAATTAATAAGAAGCATAAATTGTAGCTTATGGACCATTGCGTTAATTAAATGGTATCCAACAATATATTCAAATAGACTGATGTCATACCAAGTGATCCAAATTGGATCCATGGAAATTATCAGAATTCTATAATTGTATCAAATCAGGACAGACTTAAAAAATTTGTGAACGAAGAGCTATCAGGAAGACCTCTGGACAGTGGCAGTTTGTAGCCAGCAAGGAACGACGAGGACTTCGGTCAAAGCGTGCTGACCGAGGCCCATGGAGACTGCGCAGGAGGCAAACTAGCAGTTAGGAAGCCCGAATTGGAAAACAGAGGGAAAAACCCCTCGAGAAGGAAAGGCCCCAAGCGCTCAGTCGCATGGGAAGTCGGGAAACCGTAGGGAAAGCGCTAAGGCGAAAGGCGGGTCCCGCGCTCCAAAACCGGCGGAATATCGGAGGCATATTGGGTGGTAAGCGGATTTGGGTAGAGAACGAGCGATTCCATACATCGCACAATGTGTGTCCAGTGGATGAGAGAGAAAACCACCTCTCATCGCGGCTAACAGTTGAGCAAGTCAACCGTGCGATAAGAGCGAACATTGTCGGATCTGGGGGCTCCAGATCTAATGGTGGAGATTGCGCCCGATGCAAAGCCGGATGTGATGGGGAATTAAACTGCGGCATATAAAAGTCTGAAGTATGATTTGACCGCTGAGTTGGCAGATGAATCATTTCACAATGTAACTGAAATACTGAACCGTTGAGGAAGAGCTGGCGCAGTTCATGAGAAGACAAGTGGCCACTTCCCTGTGAGACATTACACAGTGGCGACAACACAGAGGCAGGGAAATCCAAGTGAACAATAGCTGGCAATCTGAAGGGGCGGAAGAGGAAGCGAACAGTCAAGGGAAAATTGGCTTTAAGCCATGAACAGATAAATAACAAAACAAAAAGAAAAGAACAAGAAAAGGGAACAGTGAAAAAAAAGACGAAAGAGACAGTGAGGCAAGAGGTAGAAAAACAGAGAGCCGAGCTGACCTGCAGCATAAGGCAGCATCGAGCAGACAGAAGGCTTGAGAGGTTCAAGCAATCCCTGTGAGGATCTATCAGGAATTGAGTACCACATTGGGCTCCTCCCATTAAAGACTAGAGAGGTCGAGACTTGGTAAGGAAAGAGTCTGTGCACTCTAGTGGCTTGGGGAATCCAAGAACCACCCTACTAAGCATCCTCTGTTTTAGGAGACTCAAGTTGAGCTCCTCATTGTAAATCTCTTCTTTAAAGACACAATAAAAATAAGGCCACCACTGAAAGCTAGACCGGAGATGTAGTACTGGAGGATAGGGTGAACTCCTTATTAATTTGTTGTGTTCTTGTATTTTATTACTGTGTTTCTCTTACTGTTTTCCATTTTCCAGTGTCTATGTATTTTTCAATCTGATCGATCCATTTCCTAAGATAACATAGACACACACCAACACATAAGTCCGTAATACCTTCATTCATTAATTAATTAACTGAGATCACTCACGATTGACTTTCAGATCAAGTGGTATCAGAGCTTTAGGCTGTCAAGGTTAGACAAGCTTGTGTTGGATTTCGCTATTGAATGCTAACTAGATCAAAGCTCAAATTAGGAGAAGGAGAGTTGGTCGAAACTAATCCTGAAATTGGGAGAGTCTACCCTAAGAAGACAATGTCAAAAGAAGGTTCTATGGGGCCAGACCCTCAATTCATAGATAGTTTCCTAGCCATAAGGTCCATGGTAGAAGAAATATATAGGGACTTTAGAAAACACAAGGATGAAGATTCATCAGGCTCCAAACAAGACAAAGGAGAATATGAGTCTCACTTCCATGACCACTCAAAAGGCAAATGGAAAGAAGAAAGCTTTATCACACCTCCTAATAGCCTTGAACATAAAAAGAAGGCATCTTTGATTAAATTAGATGTTAAATTTGATTTACCTATATATGATGGAGAGTTGAATGTAGAAAAGCTGGACAATTGGATTAGACAAATTGATGTTTATTGCAGAGTGCAGAGTATTGATTCAGACAAGAGAAAGATTCAGCTGGCAAGCCTATGCCTTGGAGGCACTTCCTTAGTTTGGTGGGAAGGCAGGACCCAAGCTAACATGAAGAGACATGGTAAGACTATCTCTGTTCGGACTGAATTTGTTTCTGCAATCAAAAAACAGTTCTATCCATTGGCCTATATGCAGCAATCCATGATGAGCTGGCAAACTCTTCACCAGTTGAAAGGGCAAAGTGTACAAGGATACACTCAAGAATTTAGAAAGAGAGCATTGATTCTAGGAATCTCATTAGACTCACCTGAGACTCTGTTGAAGTACATTGGTGGTCTACACAGTGACATGAGGCACACTATCCTCATGTTTAATCTCACTAGTATAGATGAGGTATCTGTACAAGCTACTCATCTAGAAGCTAGAGGAAAGAATGGAAGTCCAGAAGTTGGGGGATCATCCCAACCCACTGCAAGCAAGAGTAAGGAGAAAAGAAAGAAGAAATGGAAAGCAAGGAAGGCTAACACTGCACAGAAAAGCAAGGCTTCATGCACTCACTATAAAAAGGATGGGCATGATGATGAGCACTGTTGGATTTTGCATCCGGAGCTGAGACCTAAGAAGTTCGAGGGTAAGAAGAAGAAGACTGCTGCAGCTATTCAGAAAGATTTGGGGTCAGACTCAGGAGATGAAGCAACTATTGCAGCCACATGTATAAAAGGTTGTTCACTTTAGAGAATGCTGAAATCAAGAAGTAGGTGCAGGAGTTGCAGAAGGGGTTCATCAGACCTAGAACATCACCATGTGGGTCACCAATTGTTTTGGTGAGAAAGAAAGATGGCTCGTGGAGAATGTGCATTGATTACCAAGCACTGAATAAGATAACAATAAAAATTCGTTATCTCCTTCCTCGCATAGATGATATGTTAGATCAATTGAAAGAAGTTGTTTATTTTTCCAAGTTAGACTTGCACAGTGGATACCATCAGGTCAGAGTTGCAGAACAGGATGCATGGAAGACTGCTTTCAAAACAAAGCAGGGATTGTATAAGTGGCTGGTTATGCCTTTTGGCTTAACTAATGCTCCTGCTACTTTCATGAGATTAATGAATGATGTACTCAGACCTTTTCTTGATGATTTTGTTATTGTGTATCTGGATGACATTCTGATATTTAGCAAAACATGGGTAGAACATTTAAAGCATGTTAAGCAGACAATAGATGTTTTGAAAAGAGAAAAACTTCATGTTAAACTCTCAAAATGTGAATTTGGTAAAACATATTTGAATTATTTGGGTCATATAGTAGGGGGTGGTGAATTGAAGATAGATCCCTCTAAGGTGGCAGTCATTGTGAACTGGCCTAAATCCAAATCTGCTACAAAAGTGAGAAGCTTCTTAGGAGCAGCACAATATTGGAGAAAGTTCATTTCTAACTTTTCCTTAATTGTAGCTCCCTTACATGCTTTAACAGGATTGAACAAGGTGTTTCAGTGGGGAGGCAAATAGCTGAAAGCCTTCGACACCTTGAACGAAAAGATTAGTACAACATTTGTACTAGCACTACCTGATCTTCAAAGACCATTTGAGATCCAAACAGATGCGAGTGACTATGCCATGGGAGCAGTGTTGACACAACACAGTAAACCCATATGTTATGATTCTGAGACATTTAATTCTGCAGTAGTTAACTATCCTACATATGATAAAGAATTGTATGCATTAGTACAGAGTGTGAAAAAGTGGAAACATTACTTAATGGGCAAAGAGATAGTAATACACACTGATCATCAACCACTTCAATATCTACACTCCCGAACTAAGTTGCAGCAATCAAGACACTATAGATGGATGGGGTTTCTACAAAAGTTTCATTTAGTCATCAGATATAAAAAGGGCATACACAATAAAGTTGCAGATATGTTATCTAGACCCATTATAAAGGCATCTACTATACTTAAGCATAATTCTATGTTACATGAAAGCTACATTGAACAGTATGCTCAAGATATAGATTTCAAAGATGTATATGCAACTCTAAGTCAAGGCAAACGAGTAGAAGAATTGGATTATCATGTAAAGGACCGACTCTTATATCATTGTGAAAAGTTATGCATTCCACAAACTGAAAGAGTAAGGATAATTCGAGAAGCACACACTTCTCTAATATTAGGTCACTTTGGGGTAAGTAAAACAGTTGCACAGCTGCAAAGATTTTGTTATTGGCCAAAAATGAACGAGACAGTTTCTAGATATGTAAGAGGGTGTACTATGTGTGCTAAAAGCAAGCCCAACAATAGAGAACTCGGCTTGTACACTCCATTACCAGTTCCTTCTCACCCTTGGGAAAGTGTTTCCATGGATTTTGTTGGAGGACTGCCTAAATCTAGGAAAGGTCATGATTATTTGTATGTTGTTGTGGATAGGTTCAGTAAAATGTGTATTTTGATAACTTGTCTGAACAAACTGCAAAAATGTTCTTTCAACATGTATGGGTTCATTTTGGATTACCCACTTCCATTGTATCTGATCGAGACACCCGATTTGTGGGGAAGTTTTGGTCAAGTCTGTGGGAACTGATGGACACCAAACTGAAGAAAAACACAGCTTTTCATCCACAAATAGATGGCCAGACCGAAGTAGTCAACAAGATAGTGATCCAATTGCTTAGGGGATATTGCAGCAAGCATCCTAAGCTTTGGGATGAACATTTATGTTATGTTCAACATGCTTACAACAGAGAAAAACATTCTTCTACACAGAGATCTCCTTTTGAGACCTGTTTTGGTTTCACACCAAGGTCTCCTTTGGATTTTGTCTTTGGTAAAGACACCATAGTTGAGGGACACAGTGATGTGGACAGGGAAACTAGGTTCATTGAACAAATCCAAGAGATCCACCAGGTAGTACAGGAACAAATGGAAAAGAGCCAGGCCAAATACAAGGCAAGGCATGACAAGCATCGGATGGAGCATAGTTTCCAAGTTGGTGACCAAGTCTGGCTGTATATCAACAATAACAGGATGTAAGGTGAAGGTAAAAAGCTAAAGCCTATCAGGTATGGACCCTTCAAGATACTTCAGAAGATTGGTGAGAATGATTTTCGCCTTGATCTACCAGCTTACATGCACATCTACTCAGTTGTAAATGCAGATTGCTTGAGATTGTTTGAACCTTCACTAATTGAAGATCCCGAAGAGCACAATCAATTACCTTCTATTGGTGACCTGTTACCTGAATATCTTAATGAATTGCAGGAAGACATAATTCTGGACAGGAAGGTGAGGACGACACGCAGGGGAGATGTTGAGTACCTCAAAATTGGGCTCAAGGGTTCAAATCCGAGCAGTGCAAAGTGGATAGAGATTGGACAAGTGAGAGAATTGTACCCTCACTTAGTCGATGCTTGAAAACCAACTTTTGGTGGTCCAAAATCTTTTTCAGTGGGAAGGCCGTGATCCGAATTGGATCCATGGAAATTATCATAATTCTATGACTGTATCAAATCAGGACAGACTTCAAAAATTTGTGAACAAAGAGCTATCAGGAAGACCTCTGGATAGTGGCAGTTTGTAGCCAGCAAGGAACGACAAGGACCTCGGTCAAAGTGCATTGATCGAGGCCCATGGAGACTGCGTAGGAGGAAAATTGGCAGTTAGGAAGCCTGGATCGGAAAACAGAGGCCGTTTCTGATGCGCGATTAGCGCTTAGCGCATTGCTGGGAAAAACCCCTTGAGAAGGAAAGGCCCCAAGTGCTTGGTCACATGGGAAGCTGGGAAACCGTAGGGAAAATGCTAAGGTGAATGACGGGTCCTGTGCTCCAAAACCACCGGAATATCGGAGGCACATTGGGAGGTAAGCAGATTTGGGTAGAGAACGAGCGTTTCCATATATTGCACGATGTGTGTCCAGCGGATGAGAGAGAAAATCACCTCTCATCACGGGCTAACAGTCGGGCAAGTCAACCGTGTGATAAGAGCGAACATCGTCGGATCTGGGGGCTCCAGATCTAACGGTGGAGATTGCACTCGACGGAAAACTAGATATGACGGGGGAATTAAGTCGTGGGATATAAAAGTCTGAAGTCCAATTTGACCGCTGAGTTGGCAGATGAATCATTTCACAATGTAACTGAAATACTGAACCGTTAAGGAACAGATGGCGCAATTCGTGAGAAGACAAATGGCCACTTCCCTGTGAGACATTACACAGTGGCGACGACGCAGAGGTAGGGAACTCCAAGCGAACAACAACAGGCGATCCGAAGGGGCAGAAGAGGAAGCAAACAGTCAAGGACAAATTGGCTTTAAGCCATGAACAGATAGAGAACAGAACAAAAATAAAAGAACTATAAAATGGAACAATGAAAAAAAAGACGAAAGAGACAGTGAAGCAAGAGGTAGAAAAACAGAGAGCCGAGCTGACCTGCAGCATAAGGTAGCATTGAGAAAACAGAAGGCTTGAGAGGTTCAAGCAATCCCTGTGGGGATCTTTCAGGAATTGAGTACCACATTGGGCTCCTCCCATTAAAGACCAGAGAGGTCGAGACTTGGTAAGGAAAGAGTCTGCGCACTCTAGTGGCTTGGGGAATCCAAGAACCACCCTACTAAGCATCCTCTGTTTCAGGAGACTCAAGTTGAGCTCCTCATTGTAAATCTCTTCTTTAAAGACACAATAAAAAGAAGGCCACCACTGAAAGTCGTACTAGAGATGTAGTCCTGGAGGATAGGGTGAACTCCTTATTAATTTGTTGTGTTCTTGTATTTGCTTACTGTGTTTCTCTTACTGTTTTCCATTTTCCAGTGTCTGTGTATTTTGCAATCTGATCGATCCGTTGCCTAAGATAACATAGACACACACCAACACATGAGTCTATAATACCTTCATTCATTAATTAATTAATTGAGATCACTCACGAGTGACTTTTGGATCACCAAGGGAAATACATATTTAGTACCAAGAAATATTGGGAGGTTCCTTGGTTGGGTCGCATTAATAATATGTTTGAATAACATAAGAAATGTGGCATAATCGATATAGGAATTCATAAAATGGAAAAATCATCTTTTAGTTAAGGGCGATTTAATGTTAAAGAGGGGAAGCTAACCTGTAAATACCTTGAGATCATAAACACTTACAACTAAAAGGGGTGTAGGATTGAAAGTAGTAAAAACTTTCATGTATAACTACACTAAAGTATGCATGGTCAACAAGTTGTTGAAGCATACAAAGGGCAATAGTAAATCAAACGTGATGAATTATGATCTAATAATTATTAGACTCCAAAATCTGTGAGTTAATAGTCTGCTTTAGAACATTAATTAGAAGGTATTTTTAAGATGCAAATATGCATGAATACAATACTATGCTACTGATATTGTAACCAAATGAAATATGGAAATGATGTGCACTTAACATAAAACTTTATTGGATTCATAAATGAACCATGCTCATGGGAATTCCTTATAAACTAAGCACTATTGTTATAATTATCATAAAAAGATAAAGGAATGTTTGGCATGATTCTGACCTAGTAGAAAACATGTAGTTAAAACTTCTTTCATGCATGTGATACCATGAAGATGGTATGATGGGTTGTAGCACAGATAGTACTATGTACAACTGTACATACGGTACCCGTATGATTACATGTGTTACATGATTGAAATATAATATGTATATCAGTGTGTATAATATACCTTGTGTGCAAGGTATGCATAAAGACAGTGGGTAGATGTCTAGCAGGGCAACTGATTTGGAGGTTACACAAAAGAAGGAAAGTAAGATTGGTATAAGTAACCAGGGTTAATAGCAGTTTATCATACATACGATTATGATGAATATATATGATGAATATATATTCTTATGTGAATTAATATGTTATGACCCTGCAGGCATATTAATGTGGAAAATATGCTAACTGATGTATTGTATGTAGAGAAACTGCAAGAAATGGGTGTTAGACAAGAACAAAAAGGCTTGGAACAATGCAAGCAAAGAACATGGATTCTTTAGACAAAATATATGATAAGAAATAGCTGCTTTAGTAATATTAAGTAACAGATTATGATATTTAACATAGTTAAAATTTTGCATCTATAAATTGTCACAAATGGTTTGAAAACAATGTTGTAGGTAGCTATGAAAGGAGAGCATTCCTTAAGACCGATGTAGCTATGGAAGGAGATGTATTGGGAGAACTCCTTGTGTCTAATGTACATCGGAAAAATTGCGTCAGATGGCAGAGCCATGAGAGCTATTGATTCAGAAACCAACTACCTATGAATGAGGACATGATGCAGTGATACACTGAGGACGGTATAAAATTTTAGGGGGGGAGTATGTAACACCCCTCCCTTGTGTGCTAAATTATTTTAATACTAAGATGAGTTAAAACTAGGTGTGATATCCTCCCTTGTGCGTTAAATGATTGTAAACCTATGTTGAGGAAAGTTAGGTGTGATACCCTCCTTTGTGGGTTAAACTATTATAAACCCAAGCTGAGGAAAGCTAGGTGATATGTAATATGAAAAGAAAATGTGTTATTAAATAAATTAATAAAATAAATCACTTGCAGGGTGGAGCACCAAGAGAGAGGGGATTCTTGCCAAATCCCATTGAGGAATGGTATAGAGATGGATATTTCATGATAAATCTTCTATATGTGATTCTAGATAAGCTTGGATCGATTGGAGATCCATTGCATGGATGGGAGATAACTATCCATCAGACATAAAAGCTTTGCGGGAGATAAAGGCAAGATTTTATGAGGAAAAGCCTCGTGGGAGATAAATACGAGATTTTCCGAAAAAGACCTAGGAAAATCGAAAAATCCATAAAAGTGGGATGCCGCTAATGGAAACTAAATCATGAAAGAGGGTATTAAATACCCAGTGCATTGATCAACTGAGGATAGTTGATCCTTGGGAAGAACCTTAGCTCAGGGGGAATCAAAGGTGATTCATGGTTGGATGGCGGTGCTCCTCTCTCCAAGTGGTGTTTTAGTCGGCTTCATATGAGTGGAATGTACTGTATGGGTTCTTACCTTTATATTTTATTCTCCTGTTGAAATGATTAAATGAATTGTATGTGACTTTTATATATCATCAATGTTAATGGATTTCACGAGATAATTTTGTGGTTGCATGTGAAAGTTATGGCATATTAATGAAGTCCATGTTAAAATTAGTAGAGGTATAGACTATGTGAATTTGATGCGATAATGGTTATATTATTACTTTTTACTATTGTGTTATTTGATGATGAACAACTATGCTTGAAATAGAAAACATATACATATTATCTAATTCGTTTAACATGAAGTATCTATGCTATACATATTTCCTTATGGGGTGGGTGTAGTCGCTAAGATATATGTCAGTATTTGTGAAATTTGAACAATGATAAAGGCAATGTGTGGGAATTAATGATTATATTATTGTTTATATGAAGCCATTGTTCTGAGTTGGTAATATGATTAATGGTTGCAATAGTAGTGGAATTCGTCAATAGGTAATATCTTTGTTGCATGTGGAATGATTAGGAAATAAGGATTCTAATTGTATAAGTTGTTGATCATCGTTTCTGATGATGTTAGATTGGCTAGTTATCCATGTTGAACCAGGGGTTGGTCAGAATACTTTGATTATGTTGTAGAATTATAAACATAATGTATGGCCAATTTGGCCATAGTAAACTTAACATAATACTCTGCAAATGCCTATGCTGATTATCCAAGGAATGTGGTAAGTTGCATACCTAATCTTTCATTCATGCCTAATGATTGTATCTCTCTTAAAAGTTGTATAAATGGTAAATTCTTAGTCGTAAAGAAAGAAAAATTTTGTCCAATGCGAGCCTAGTAGCTATTTCTTTGGGTATGCTTAGGAGTTATGTTAGAACAATGTGATAGTGATTGAGAGGGTTGTTTGATCATGTTGTGTGGCTGCTTCACTTGAAACTCATTGCCTTTCAGAATATTCAGGGTTATTTTTTCCTCCGTCTGTTTGAAACCCAACTGGTTTTCAAATGCAATTTATCCACCTTGGCCAGATAGGGAAATGATGTCAAACATCACGATGTCAATTTTAGATCAAGTTCATACGATGTTTTTGTCAGTAGTTTTCATCTGTGGTTCATTCAATTTTAATCGGTAGATTTTTATATAAAAAAATATAAAAATTCCCCGTACAACCAAATTTTGTTTAATCTCTTAACATTAATAGTTGATGTTTCTAGAAAATCTAGTAGTTATTGAATTAAAATGATTATTATGCAAAGCACTGAAGAAAATAAAACTCTCAATTATCTTATTTCACTTATCTTCCAACAACATTATATATTTTTTTTAAGACGAGCACAATAGGGTTTTCAGATTACTCTCAAATATTCTTGTACAACAAAAATAATGTCCCTTTGCCTTCTGTATGAATTTAATTCAATATTCGTTGCTTATACTAAGATTGTGCATGCTAATATTTGTATTTTTTAAAGACGTTTTACACCAATTTAGTGGTTCTTAATCCCCAAGCCCTAGGGATTCTGCTATGGGGTTTTCATTTTCCATTGCCCGACCGCTTGGTGCTAACCCTCATCACTGGGAAGGCTCTAGGATAATCACTTAGGACATTACATTGATGATTTTTCTATAGTATTCGTCGAGTCTTCCTTATCCCAGGTGGTTGAATTACCATTAATTTTAATCTAGGAATAATTTTTTATATGTTATATATGAAGTTGTAGCATGTTTATGTAAGAATATGTGTATACATAATTGTCTTCAATAAATTTAATCTGGTTTGAGGTCCTTTAACTAAATTTGGATGATTTTTTTTTTTCTATTTTTGTATATTATTTTTCGAATGGTTTTTTTATTCTTATATATTATTTTTATTTAAAGTATGGCATGTTTTTATTCTATATTACCTATCAATTTTTTTGTCTTTGGAGTTTCATAAATTGATTTTAACTGAACAATCTTGCTATTTTTATATTTCAAGTTCTATTACTTTTATGCAGTATGATATTTGTTTATTTTCTATAACTTGTTAACAATTTTTGTTTGTAAGCTAGAGCAGGGCCTTTCATTTTCTATTAACTCGGGTTGAAATATGTACATGCATTTGATGTCCTCAACCCGCCCCACAGGGAAACCGGGTCTGTTGGCCATCTTAAGTTTTTATAAGCCATCCAAAAACAGAAAACAATAAGTCTATTTTTCCATGCCAGATGCACTAAACAGCCAAAGAAGCTACTAATGTTTCCTATCAACATGAAGATCTAAGACCAAAAGGGAGAGCTTACTCTCAGTAATCTAGCAAAAACCTTAACCAAAGCTAGAGGGATCAATCTACCATGTTTCCAGGCGGATTGTCTTCTTCCTTAGTTGCAGGAACTATCTTCTTCAACTGCTGCTGGATCTCTTCGAGCTTGCTGTCCTGCATAAGTAGAGTTATCTGAAGGTTCTTCATTTCTTTTTTCAAATTTGGAATACCCTAGGCCATCTCTACCATCTCCGTAGCCACCTGCTCCATTGCTTTAGCCAACAATCTCTTCATCACCCAATAAACATGAAGGGCTTGCTTGTGTAATGATAGGCATCCTCTGGTGTTTCCTGGGTCCGGAAGCAAGTATTCCCAATCCTCCATTTCAGGGTTCGACTGCTCCTGCATCGCCACTTCCTCTAATTCATGTATTATCCTACGTATGTTAGCATTGGTATCTTCACTGTATGCTCTTTCCGCCTCCTGCACCTTATGCTTCAACGTTTTCCTACCACGACGCTTTCCAACCGGTGATGAGGAGCTCTGTTCCGGGCTACCAGCTTGGCGACCTCTCTCTCTGCCCCTACGCCCCTTTCCTCGACCTGGATGGCTAGCTTTATTTTCCTCCATTGCCTTGCTTTCCTGACCTGCTGCACCAGAGGAAGTCCCCGAGAATCCTTCACCTCCATGCCCCTTAGTTTTCTTCCCCGGGTTCATAGCCTCTCCTGGTTGCATATCCTCTGGAAGCCTGCCCTTCCCCCTTCTACCTTTCTTCGTCTGAATATGGTAACCCTGATCCGGAGTTTTATCCCCCTCCCATCCCGTCTTCCCTTCCATACCCGACTGCTTCTGTTCATTTACTTCTCGGGGGTCAGGCATATTCCTCTCTTGCCCAGTCCAGTGCCCTTCCTTGCTCAAATCAGTTTCTACCTTTCTCATGCTTCCCTTTGCTATCTTTTGCTTGGTTTTACAGTGCATGGGAGGCTGGTCGCTCTCCTTTTGCCTGCCTTCTACAGGCCTTAAACCGCCGCCCGTTTCCTTACTCCTGTCAAAGCTATCACAGAGAGCACTGGCAGATTTCTCTCCTACACTCCTCTTTTCATGCCCGATTTCCTGATCCTGCTGCCCATCTCTACTTTTCTGCTCCTCCTCTATCTTTCGCATGCATTCTCCATATTCGCCTCCTCCTCCCCTTCTTAGTCCTGCGCCAACTAACCTGCATCCCATCATTAGAGCATCACCACTCTCACCACTTCTGCCTTTCATTGCTCTGTCACCACTACTCCTCGGAATTATACCTTGCCTGCGATCCATCATGTCATCCTGAGTTATTATGTTTATGCAAGGTGGCTTGTCATGCCTCCTTCTTGCCTTCGTAATGATCTCCCACGCCGCCACCTTTTTCAACCCGATCGGGGACTTGTTAACAATTTTTTTAATGTGTATAGATTTTTACCAATTGAATTAAGATTTCTATTTTTATTGTTCAAAAAATGATTGGGATGAATGATATTGTTTATTTATTTTTAATTTTTTTTACTGTCCATTTTTTCCCATTTCTAAAGTTAAAACATAAAAACTTATATATCTAGTTTTTATCACCTATATAATCTTATGTATTGTGCAGTCCATATTTTATATGTACTCTCGATCGTCTCACCCTCATCCAAGACTTATATGAGCTTATATGATCATTCTTATGTGGATTGATTATTTTGGAATATTTCTAAAATATGATGGACATACAAGACTTATATGATCTTATATGGTCATTCTTATGTGGATTGATTATTTTGGAATATTTCTTAAACATGATGGACATAAGAAAAATTAAATAGTTGACTTTGTTTATGTTCATCAAATTTCCAGAATATTTCAAAATTTCTAATCAAGTTATGCTAAAGTGAATTTATATAATTCAAATTGAAAACCTTAACCAAACTCATTAAAACTATTTCTAATTAAGCCTTAACAGAACTAGCTCAAATTAGAACTAAGGATAGGGTGGTAGGTTGAAGTCTATGTATTTTACCATTTAATGAAGGTAGGGACTTTCTCGAGGGGGGATTCATAAGAAAGGTCATTTTTTGGCATTAATGAATTAAATTAAATAGTATTTCTGCAATAAAAGTTTGATGATTTGAGCATTTGTCGCTAATGAAAGAAAAATGAAGTGCCCTTTTACCATTTTGACTTGACATTCATTCATTCATAAGAAATATAAACTAGTGTTCTGCATATCCATGTCATACATAATGGATTCAGATATATAACATGTAACAGATAAATTCTAACAGAAAGTAAATATAGATACTAACATAACAATCATACATGTGAAAGATACATTACATAATTTGAAAAGAAAGGGGGATTCCATTACTCCATTATAACACATAGATCCAATACATCCTTACAACCACAACATGAAAACAAGTCAATCATAATAGTATGGGTATGGAACAATTTATGTTGATAATGAGATATTATATATTGCAATATTCAAGTATCTTAGAATATTAATTAAACAATAAAATGTAGATATTTTTTTGATGTAGGTGCATTAGGCAAAGAACATAAAAATGATAAGTTATTAAAGTCAGACCAAGAGCCTAGAAATGTGATGGATTGATCACGTGGCAAGGCTAGAACATTTTAAAGTTTATTTGTGAAACGTTTTTGATATTCAGTTAAGATTAGTAAGGAATATCTAGTTAAAAGAAATGATTTTATATCTAGTAGGCAGTTAGGGCTAAGGGAAATTGGTTCACATCCGTGAACTCATTTCTTGGACAGTTGCTTTTAGTTTTTGAAGGAGGAAAAACATTTTCTGGAAGTTTTTTTTGATGTGGGAGAAACATACATTTTTCTATTCTCTGTGAGAGACTGATGTTAATGGAGATAGAAATTAATACATCCATGAGATCAATATGTGGGAATTGATCCTCAATCTGTGTGAATCTGTGCGAATTGGATGTAGCATGTAGAGTTAGTTCTTAACTAAACAACGTTCCTAGACAATATTTTTTTAATCACCAATTCGAATTTGTAAGTGTGTGTGAGATAGTTATTTGCATATGCATTTGTGAGGTTTGTGAGTCGTAATATTAATATCTAAAGATTGAAATTGATTTTTTCCTTAAATTACTATGTTGAATGAGGAATTCATGCATTGCATTCTCTATGTTCTTTACATTTGGATGATACTAAAATATAGACCTAGAGAACCATATTACAGTTAATATTTCAATCACAGTTTGAATGAAATCTTCTATATTGGAAGGAGTCATTTACATTAGAGGTTAGAGAATAAAAAGCACTCTATATCAAGCCAGTAGAAGAAGGGAAATTCGTAAGGGAAAACTGTCATCAAACTTGCATGTCAATTTCTTATCTAAGGAAGATGAAATTCAAAATTCTGCCATCTGGGTTTCATGCAGAGCAGGGTCTATTCAGTAAATTGCTAGCGATTTTACGAAAATATCCTTGGTTGGGGAGTTCTTAAGTGATATTTAAACTGTTTTTTTATAGACTACGTGACTAAAAAAAATGATTTCTTATTCCCTTGCACGAACGCTTGTGTTTGTAGAAATTGAAACTAAAAAAAACGATTTTTTGTTCCCTTACACCAACGCCCGTGTTTGTGAAATTGAAACTGAAAAACTATTTGTTTTTCCCTTGTACCAACACCTATGGTTTACAGAGATAATAACCATCAATTTGTGGTATCAGAGCCTTAACGTTGGTGGTCTCTACAATATAGAGAGATGAATAGGCGAGAAGGAAGAGCAGGATGTTGTGGAGGTAGACCCGCGAGTAATGAAAAACTCCGAGAAGACATAAGTAGACTACAAGTTCGATTAGAATCCATGGAAGTAGGGAGACAACGGGATCCTAAAGGTGGTGATGTTAGTGAGGCCGAAGAACAACTTGAAGAAGGAGCAACACCTATTGAAGAAGTTGTTGAGAGCAGTATTGGGCTCAAGTTCAAGGCCAAATCTTGAAATATCTATTTACGATGGAAGTTTGAAAGATAGGAATCTATCAGATTGGATCAATGAGATGGAAAAGTATTTTGAGTACAAGGAAATTGATAAGGATAAGAGATTCAAGTTTGTTGTGACAAGGTTGAAAGGCCATGTTTCACTATGGTGGGACAATGTACAAGCTGAAAGAAGGAAGAAGGACAAACCATTGATCAAGAGCTGGGATAGAATGGTGGCAAAGATGAAGAGTAAGTTCTTGCCAAAGTATTACCAACTAACTCCTTACAAACAAATGAAAAATCCTAAACAAAAGATGATGATAGTGAGGGACTACACCGAAGAGTTTTACAAGGTGAATTTGAGAGCAGGCTATGAAGAAGATGCCCAAGAGAAGGCAACAAGGTATATCAATGGTCTGAGGTTAGATATCCAAGATGAAATCAACATATTTTCTCCAAGGACAATAGAGGAAGCATACCAGTGCACCTTGAAGGCAGAAGAAAATATAGCTAGGAAGCAAAGCTCTGGTAGAGGACGTGGTTTTTCCAAAGGGAAAGGACAACCAAATGGAAGAGGAAAGCTTCCTACATAAAATAATGATGAAGGAAACTCAAATCAACAAGGGTAATCAGAGAAACATGGTGGCAGTAGAGGAGGAAGACCTTACCAGAGAGGCAGAGGTAGAGGAAGAGGCAGAGAGACTGACTACCGGTGTTACAGATGTAACAAATTGGGTCACCGATGTTTTGAATTTCCTTAGAATGACAATACGGGACAACGAGGTGCATACATAGCTAAAACCAAAGCAGCAGAGGCACAAGTACCTGAGGTGGAGAATGTGAAAAAGATTGGAGAGGTATTGATGATGCACAAAGTCTTGTTAAAACCAACAAAGGAGACTGCTGAAATAGTCCAAAGGAAATCCTTATTCAAGACAATGTGTAAGGCAAAAGGAAAATGTTGCAAATTGGTGATTGGTAGTGGAAGTACGGACAATATAGTCTCCCAAGAAATGGTGGAAAAATTGGGATTGAAAAAGATTAAGCACCCCACACCTTATAACGTATTGTGGTTGCAAAAATGACACCAATTATTGGTGCATGAACAAAGTGAAGTTGAGTTTCTGATAGGAAGGTATAAAGACAAGGTGCTCTATGACATAATGCCAATCAATGCTTGTCACATTATTTTGGGTCGCCAATGGTAGTTTTATAGGAAGGTGACACATGATGGAGAGAGCAATTGTTATAATTTCGAAAAGGATGGCATCAATAAGTCTCTTGTACTATCGAAAGAGGAAGGTGTAGCTAAAACAAGCAGCCAAAAAGCATTGCTATTTAGTGGAAAAGAGTTTCTACAACAGATGGAAGAAGAAGAGGTAAGATATGCAGTGGTTTGCAAGCCAAAGGTAGTACTTCTGCACACAGAAATTGTAGATTTATCTATTGAAGTTCAAGAGTTGTTGCATGAGTTTCATGATATTGTAGTTGATGGATTTCCACCCAAAAGAAGCATCAGTCCTCACATAGACTTGATACCAGGAGCAAGTCTTCCGAACAAACCTGCATATCAAATGACACCCAAAGAGAATGAGGAAGTGAGGGAGAAATTCCAATAATTGTTGGACAAAGGAATAATAAAATAAAGTTTGAGTCTGTGTGCCATACCTACAGTGCTAAGTCCAAAGAAGGGTGGAGAATGGAGAATGTGCCTTGAATCTAGAGCAATCAACAAGATCACCATTCGTTACATGTTTCCATTGCCACAGATGGATGATATGATGGATTTCTTGGGCGGGGAAACTTACTAGTCAAAGATTAACCTGAAAAGTGGTTATCATCAAATTTGGATCAAAGAAGGAGACAAGTGGAAGACAACTTTCAAGGCCAATGAAGGCTTGTATGAGTGGATAGTCATGCCATTTGGCTTGTCAAATCCACCTAGTACCTTTATGCGGCTGATGAATGAAGTGTTGGAGGAGTTCATTGGTAAGTTTGTGATTGTTTACTCAGATGACATTTTAATTTTCAGTCAAACTAAAGAAGATCACTTGAGACATTTGAGGTATGTTTTAGAGAGATTGCAGCAAAAAAATATATTAATTAACATGAAGAGTTATTCTCTTATGAAGAGTGAGCTTGTATACTTGGGTTTATCCATTTCGAAGGATGGCTTGAAATGGATCTGAAGAAGATAGAGGAAATTGTAAATTGGCCCTCACTTGAGAACCTTTTTGAGGTGAGAAGTTTTCATGGCTTAGCCAACTTCTACATAAAATTTATCAAGAATTTTAGTGGCATTTATGCACCTATCATTGACACCATCAAGAAGAATAGGAAGCCATTTTATTGGACAACATCAACAAAAAAACATTTTCAACTATTGAAGAAGAAGATCACTAAGAAGTTGGTGTTGAAGTTGCCAGACTTCAAACAACCCTTTCAAGTGAGATGTGATGCTAGTGGGGCAGCCATTGGAGTTGTACTGAGCCAAGAAGATAAGCCCATTACATATTTTAGCGAGAAGTTAAATGAGTTAAAATAGAAATACTCTTCCTACGACAAACAATTTTAAGTGGTGGTTCAAGCTTTGAAGCATTCGAGGCATTACTTGATGCCTAAGGAGTTTTTTCTATACACGGACAATTCTACCTTACAATACATTATGCAGAAGCATAAGTTAAATCATAAACATGCAAAGTGGGTGGAGTTCCTTCAAAGTTTCACTTTTGTTTTGAAGCACATTAGTGGGAAGGAAAATAATTTTGTCAATGCCTTGAGTAGGAGATGCTTAATCATGCAGGAAAGTCAAATACAAATTTTAGTCTTTGATTATTGAAGGACTTGTATGACATTGATGTAGATTTTAAAGAAGCTTTTGCAGCGTGTAAAAATCTAGTCAATAGGGGTAGTAGTCCATGGAAAGAGTTTATGTTGCAGGATGGGCTATTATTCCAGAACAGTCAGCTATGTATTCCCAATTTCTCAATGAGGGAAAACTTGGTCCAAGAAAAGAATAATGGTAGGTTGGTTGGACACTTTGGTGTTGAGAACACTTGGGCGGCCGAGTCACTTCCATTTTTGGCCTAAGAGGAGGGGAGAGGTACAAAGGTACATGAGTAAGTGTAGGGTATGTCAACACGTGAAAGGGAGAAGTCAAAATGTGGGACTATACATGCCATTACCCATTCCTAATAGACCTTCGGATTCGGTGATTATGGACTTTGTTCTAGGTTTACTGATAACTCAATGAGGTAATGATTCAATCCTTGTATTTGTGGATAGATTTACTAAGATGGATCATTTCATTTCGTGTTCCAAAACTAGTGATGCTACCCATGTGGCTAATTTGTGTTTTGATGAGATTTTTGGGTTGCATGGTTTGAAAAAAAGTATAATATTCACTGGACACTTTTGGAGGACCTTGTGGAAGAAACTTGGTGCTAAGCTAATTTTTAGCTCAGGCTATCGTCCACAGTCTGATGGGAAAATAGAGGCTGTAAACAAGAGTTTGGATAATTTTTTGAGGAGTTTAGTAGGTGACCAACCAAAGAAATGGGATCATGTGCTAGCCCAGGCTGATTTTTCCTATAATGACTCACCAAATAGGAGCATAGGAAAGAGTCCATTTCAGATCTTGTATGACATGCATCCGAGGGGAATTTGTGAGCTAAGAGACTTGGGAAAGCTTGAGCATAGAAGTGTTGATGGACAGGATTTTGCAACAACCATGAGTGAGTTGCATGAGAAAATAAAACAAACATTACAAGATACAATCAATAGCTACAAGAAACGATCAAATTTACACAAGAAAGAGGTAAACTTTGAGGTGGGAGATATGGTCCTAGGTCACCTAAGAAAAGAGAGGTTTCCAAGGGAGAATATAACAAATTGAAAATGAAGAAGATAGGACCTTGTAAGATCCTCCACAAGTTTTCAGTGAATGCTTATGAGTAGGAGTTACCTCCAGGAATTGGAATTTCACCCATTTTTAATGTAGCAGATTTGTATCCCTACATAGTTGATGATGCATATCAAGCTTCTGGTAACCTTGACTAGGATGAAGGAAAGGAACAACAATGGTTGAAACAAATGCCTATGGAAAAGAGTTTAGAGGCTGAACATATTTTGGATACATGTGTTTCCAAGAAGACAAGAAGGAAAGAATGCTTGGAATATATTGTGAACTGGAAGTATCATCAGATGGAGGATTATATTTGGATGGATGGAGTAGCACTACATAAAGCAGGTCATTCTATAGAAGATCTTATGAGCAGGAGCTCATAAAATTTTTCTTTCTTAGGGAGTCTAATGCGGGTGCATTAGGCCGAGCACATAAAAATGATAAGTTATTAAAGTCAGACCAAGAGCCTAGGAATGTGATGGATTAATCATATGCCAAGGCTAGAACATTTTAAAGTTTATTGGTGAAAATATTTTGATAGTCAGTTAAGATTAGTTAGGAATATCTAGTTAAGAGAAATGATTTTATAGCTAGTAGTTAGTTAGGGCTAAGGGAAATTGGTTCACATCTATGAACTCATTTCTTGGAAAGTTTCTTTTAGTTTTTGAAGGAGGAGGAACATTTTTTGGAAGTTTTTTTTGGTGTGGGAGAGATTTACACTGTTTTGTTCTCTATGTGAGACTGAAGTTAATGGACATAGAAATTAATACATCCATGGGATCAATCTGTGGGAATTGATCCTCAATTTGTGTGAATCTGTGTGAACTGGATGTAGCATGAGGAGTTAGTTGTTAACTAAACAACGCTCTTAGACAATTTTTTTTAATCAGCAACTCGAATTTGTAAGTGTATGTACATAGCTATTTTTAGATTCATTTGTGAGGTTTTTGAACTGTAATATTAATATTTGAATATTGAAATTGATTTGGTCTTTGAATTACTATGTTGAACGAGGAATTGATGCACTGCATTCTCTCTATTCTTTACATTTGTATTAGACTAAAATATAGACCTAGAGAACCATATTACAGTTAATATTTTGATCACGGTTTG
Organism: Pinus tabuliformis; assembly: GCA_031772625.1. Taxonomy (NCBI): domain Eukaryota; kingdom Viridiplantae; phylum Streptophyta; class Pinopsida; order Pinales; family Pinaceae; genus Pinus; species Pinus tabuliformis. The sequence continues at coordinate 657,162,258 of CM062808.1, forward strand.
CATCAAATCTTGTGTATTGGAAGTATTCATTTGCATTACAAGTTCGAGAATACAGAGCACTCTATATCAAGCTAATAGAAGAAGGGAAATTCGTAAGGGAAATCCGTCATCAAACTTGCGGGTCAATTTCTGATCAAAAGAAGATGAAATTTGAAATTATGCCATCTGGGTTTTGGGAAAAGCATGGTATATTTGGTAACTTGTGAGAAAATTTCTAAAAAGATCCTTGGTTGGGGAATTCAAAAGTGATCTTTAAACTGTGTTTTTACAGACTAATTGACGAAAAAAAATGATTTGTTGTTCCCTTGCACCAACGCTTGTGTTTGTAGAAATTGAAACTGAAAAAATGATTTGTTTTTCCCTTGCACCAACACTTGTGTTTTCGAAATTGAAACTGAAAAATGATTTGTTGTTCCCTCGTACCAACACTTGTGGTTTGCAAAGATAGCAACCAACAATTTTTATAATTAAAAATATGAAAACTAATATAAAATATTTTTATTTAGTAATCACTTAAGAGCATGCTTTAGATTTTGAAGTCATGATCACTTAAGATGATTATGTTATACAATGTTTGACAAGACAATGGAATAAAATAGAGCATTATGAAGTGTCATTAAGTCGCACTTTGATAAGCACCATGGTCGCCACTAACTAAAGCCATAACACCATCCACTTAGATTAATGAAGTCATGGTACACCATCCAATAGTTGAATTCTACTATCTAAGAACTAAGAATACATGTGATACATCATAGATGAGCCTAGATGACTGTTTGAGAAGAAAAATGAGTGAGTGTTTTGGATGAGTGAAGACCATATGTAAGTAAAGAAATTCCAATTATTTCAACAACATACACCCTTTCAGGTGCCTCTTCAAGTAGTTACCACTTAGGAGGTAATACATCTCACTTTATATCTTTCCATATAATGAGTAATATTCTATATATAGAACTATAAACATGAGAAAATCAAATAGGACTCAACTTATACACATTAAGATCTGATATATGCATCTAAAGAAACCCTGGGAAAGAAGGTAAGAATCCATTTTGCATTCCAAAATTAATGCACCCACTTAAGTCCATATATTGATTTCTTCAATTCACATAATAATAAAGGATATTTGGCATACCCCTATGGTTGCTCCATATAGATCCCATCATCAAGATCTCCACATAGAAAATCATTTTTCATATCCATGTGGTGTACCTGGTGATGGGAAAAGAAGATGGACAATCATAAGTGATGGAACAAGAATATGGACAACCATTTAAGGAAAGGTATATTACACTATGTTAATAATACATACATGGTATTTATTTACTAATTTTATAGTGACTTACATTAGTGAGCATTGCATAAGGTGGGAAGGAAAAAAATTGACATCAAAGGATTGGTTATCCTAGAAACTTATTTGGTGGTATCGATAATATTTAAAGGCCTTTTTTGTGGCTTTGGATCCATGAGTGGTCATCTAAGTTGTGATGTAATTAATCCTATTTCACATCTTGAAATAGGTATCGCACAAATTTTTGGGTGAGGTCATGTTTGCGTCAATCATCATATCCAAGTGTCAAATATAAAATTATAGGCTAAATTCTTCTTGTGAAGGATATTTAACTTCCATGTGGAAATAAATAAATATTCGCCTGAAGGGAGAAAATATCTCAAATAAAGAGGAGACATACTTTTAAATTGATGTTTGATGAGGAATAATTTAATGAATAGTGCATTCTAAACTAGGATGTTAATGGCATCTCACTAAATTCTTATTCGTGTTTGGGATCTAGTTACTCATACTTGCTATTGAATTTGAAGGATGCTCGATATGTGTTGCAATATGAAACTTAGAATATAAAATGATGTTTCTACTTTTTGCTCTATTCGAGGTTGAGATTTATTCTTGATGAAATTAACCAACCTAATTAAATATTTTATGATATATTCCTAAGAATTTCAATGAGACCATTTGTTAATACATTTTCCCAAGGGAATTGATTTGTAAAATGCCATTATTATTCCACTTGGGAAGTTCATATCTCTCTCTCTCTCTCTCTCTCTCTCTCTCTCTCTCTCTCTCTCTCTCTCTCTCTCTCTCTCTCTCTCTCTCTATATATATATATATATATATATATATATATATATATATATATATATATATATATATATATATATATTTCAGCATTCTCCCATAATCTAAAAAAATAGATTTATTTTTCATCATTCTCCCATAATCTAAGGCATTCGCAAAAAATAAATATATTATTCATTTTATTGAATTTATTTCTTACAGGGTTCAAAAAACCTATTAAGCATGGTCAAAAAATGGACATTATGCATATAAGTTTCCTGTTATTCAATCCAGTACAAGCAATGATTACCTATGTGCTATACAATCTTGTGATGAACAAAGTCCTCCAAAGGAAAAAGTAATGTACCTGGAAATAAAAAAATTGAATCATTTTATATTGCACCGATAGAAGGCTTGGGAATAGCTAGGGAGTGATCTATTGTACGGGCAAATGCCAATTCAAGATTTTTGTGTGAATGATGAATTGGTGTCAAGAAGCACTCCATCAAATTTATTGATGGACATTATAAGATATCTCTAATATGTATGATTTTTTTAGTTATAAATGTAGCGTATTTAATGACCATTTGTCCTTTCAATACTATACTAAGTGTGCCGCCACTGTGTAACCACAATTTGATGAAATATTAGGAGAATTATTGGGATTTGACATATTTTAGAAAATTTTATATTTAATTCCCAAAATGTGCACTTCATCATTTGTGTTTTTTGTCTTGAGTATATTTGAAATGAATAATTTACACCAAATAATTTTTAAGAAACCCTTAGTTAGATTTATTTGTCTTATTAATTTTTTGAATTCTTGATCATTTTAAATAATAATTTTAATGATTTTTAAATGTGTGAGGTAACTTGGGTTTTATTAAAAATGATACTGCTATATATATCTATGAATGAAGGGTTTGGATCATCACATAAGCAGTCACCAATTGATTGTTTGAGGCGTAAACATGATAGAGCATCAATTGAGTCTTGAGCATCAATTATAGGGTGACTTTGTACGCTTGTTGATGATATTGGTCGTGGATCGAGCAGGGTATCAGATGAATCAGGGGAGGGACGTCGTTCATTACATAATCATCGTCGTATATATATATGTCTATGTGAAAACTTAAATGATATTCATAGAATAATATGTACATACAAATTGAATTAATTTTTGTCAATTTAGCCTTATTAATTAATAATAAATTCCATCTTTTTTAGGAGTGTCTCTCACTATATCGATGAGAGTATCAGATAAATCAATGGAGGACCATTGTTCACATCATCATGGAATGGTATATGTATGTTTATATGAATGTACTTAAATGATAAATAGGTATAATCATGTGTAATACATATTGGATATATTTTTGTCAATTTAACTTAATTCATTTATAATTTTTTTTTTTTTAAAGAAGCATCTCTCACTAGATCATTGAATGAGAGTGCTTAGCATTCTCTTAATAGTCAATAGGATCAGTCAACTCATGTACATGGGCGTGATGGTTCTCAACCATATTCAGGTGGTCAGGAATCTCAATCGCATCATTGTGATCCTCATTTTGGTAAATTATATATCTATCTATATATATATATATATATATATATATATATATGTTAAAACAAATTTGTACACGTAAATAAATTATATGTACATACACATGTAGATGTCTATCTTGCATGTGTATAAATACATTGACATGTTTTAATGTTTATGTAATTATATTGAAGTCGGGGGTGACAACGTTGACCGAAGTCCACATAGGAAAAGTTGGGTGATTCAAGAAGAATAACATATGCCAACTACAACCTATTTGTATGATATTCCTAATGAGCTTCATTGGGAAACAAATATCCAATAGTATATATTACATAGGTGCACAACTCGTTATTCAAAATTGAAGAAAGATCTTGGGATTTTGGAGCTCCCAATAGAGTTTCGACAAAGCTTAGAAATAGTTTTTCACTCTCTAAGTACATTTTTTTATATTTACAAGAACCTTGGGCCAACAACTGATGGATTTATAGATATGATGAGGCACGGAAAGGAAACAATGATTTGTCCTGATAAATGGGTCAAGGTAAATAGGAGGGTTACAAAATCACATGCCAAATCTATGTTTAATTTCAAAGAAGGGTCGAAAAGAAGAATGCTCAAGGTCCAATATTTCAAGCACCCTGAAATAGCTCACCATTTATATGATAGGTTCCGTGCAACGTATGGAAATCTGCCATGGAATGATGAGGTTCCACATTACTTTGAAAGAATATTTTATGCATAATTATTTTTGGGTATGAAACCTGATTATACTAACCTTCCTTCTGAATTATGTGGTACTGGGAAAGGTCGAACATATGAAAGCAAGGCTGCATTGAGGGATAATAAATTTCCTCATCCTTCGCCTCCTTTGGTACCTCACCCTCCACATCTGGTAACTTTGTGGTTTGATATGGATGCCACTTCTAAAATTGGTCAAGAAGCAAGGGATGACATTATAGACAACATATAAACTGCATTGATTGGAATTGATGTTGTTATAACTCAAAAAAGAGAACGAGTTGATGCACGCGCTAATTTTGTATTTAAATTAGACGTAGAGATAGATAATATCAATATTTAAGAGGCTAAAGAATATGAAAACGATTGTCATGATGGTTGGAAATACCTAATTGGTCATGAGGAAGAGGGCATGGGATTAGTATGTGTTAATGTTTATGGTGGATATTTTAATGTAATGTAATGTATGTGTTAATGTTGATTCACGTACATTTTCTAAAAATTTTAAGATATAATATAACATGAATGTATCATATGTTCACGATTTGTAGTTAAGTCGATTGTTGAATGAAAATTTTGATAATATCATAGTGTCAGGTTCAGGTTCAAATGAAGATATGTTGAGAGATGTTAGTTTTTTTTTAAGAAGATGTTGATACTATTAATTTACTTTTATTATATCATTATTGTGAAGGCATATTTATAAAACAACTAATTACATATAATTTAATGTTAACAAATTCCATTCCATTTGGAATTTTTGACACAACTCGACTCCCTTCCTCTTTATTCGAAGATGTGTCAAATATTGGCTTGTCACACGTATTAAATATTTCAATTTTGTTTTGTTATAAATTGAAGAAAGTTTCGTCAAAAAAGGAGATATTTATCTTATAGTTTTAAAATTTTTCAATTTTAGGTTGGTTGAGATAGTTTCCCTTCTCCAAGGACATTAGTAATGGAGTCATCTATGGGGATAGGATTGTCTAAACAATTTGAAAAACTTGTTGCGATTTTTTTAATACTACAAGTTTATGCATTTCTATGTGCAATTTAATTTTTTAATATATACATGTACATGTATTGTACATGGAATCCATGAGGGTGAAATGCAGGGGGGAAACCACAAGGTATTACATGTAATTTGAAACTTGAGTAAACTATGGGGATTGGATCGTCTACAGAATTTGAAAAAGTTGTTAATTAATTTTTTTAAGATGATGAGTTCATGCATTTTCATGTGCAATTTTAAATTTTTAATATATACATGTACATGTTTTGTACATCGATTCCACGAGGGTGTAATGGAGGGGGAACACCAGGGGTATTGCATAGAATTTGAAACCTTCTATAAAACAAAATTTGTGATAAAATTCTCATTTAATTTTAATACATTAAAATTTAATTTCAAATTTCACCATATTATGTATATATGCATATTACACATGTTGTGTAGGGCACCCATGAATCTGATGATAAGACAAGGATGTTGATAGATCAATATTTTAGTGAGATTCTCTTTGATGAAATTTTTTATTTGACAGTCTTTTTATTATATTTGCTTTTATAATGTTATAAATTTTGGACATATTTAAAGTAAAACTCTTTATTATGAATTGATCTCTTTCATGCATATTTTTATTTTACAACTTTTTATTATATTTAATTTTATAATGATATAAATTTTGGACATATTTTAAATATATCTATATTATAAATTGATATTTAATATACTAATTTTGGAGTTTATAGATTTTGGATGATGATTAATATAATTTTAGTAGAAGATAATATGGATTTGGGTTCAAATTCTTAGGTTTTGCCAAGTTGTTTTGTTAAGTAGTTTAATCAATAGTAAAATTGAAAATTACAAAACATGGTACATTTTGAATGATGCATGGTTTGATGCTTAAAGGTTTTACATTTAAGTTCCTGAATATGAAGCAATGAAAGTAAATTTGCATTTCGTTGTTACATTTTGCTCGATGATTCTTATAGTGTTAGTAGAAGATAATATGGATTTGGATTGATTCGTAGGTTTTGTAAAGTCATTTTCTCGATTTGTTTAATGAATAATAAAATTGAAAATTACAAAACATGGTAGATTTTTCATTCATGAATCTTACCATGGTGTAGATGTCTAAAACAATCATAACTTAAAATTTCATTATAAAGCATGGTATACATTTTTCATTCATGAATAGATCGTCATCTTGTATAGAAGAGCTACTATGGATGTAGGTTTATACTTAACTTTTAATATAAAGTTTTTCAAAGAAAACATACTATAAAATTGCATTATAAAACATGGTACATTTTGCATGATGCATGGTTTGATGCTTAAAGGTTTTAAATTTAAGTTCATGAATATGAAGCAATGAAAGTAAATTTGCATTTAGTTAGTACATTTTTCATGATTATTCTTATAATCTTAGTGGAAGATTACATGGATTTGGGTTCATTCTTAGGTTTTGTGAAGTTGTTTAATGAATAGTAAAATTGAAAATTACAAAACATGGTACATTTTGCATTCATGAGTGTTAAAATTTTGTATATGTTTAAGACAATCATAACTTAAAATTGCATTGTAAAATATGGTACATCTCTAAATTTTACATTCATAAATAGATTATCATCTTGTATAGAAGAGATATTATGGATGTGGGTTGATACTTAACTTTTAATATACATTTTCTCAATGAAAACATAATATAAAATTGCATTATAAAACATGTATGTTTTTCACGATGTATGGTTTGATTCTTAAAGGTTTTACATTTAAGTTCACAAATATGAAGAAATGAAAGTAAATTTGCATTTAGTTGGTACATTTTGCATGATGGTTATTATAGTGTTAGTAGAAGATAATATGGTTTTGGGTTGAATCTTAGGTTTTGTGAAGTTATTTTGTCAATTTGTTTAATGAATAATAAAATTGCAAATTACAAAACATGGTACATTTTTAATTCATGAATCTTACCATGGTGTAGATGTCTAAAACAATCATAACTTAAAATTGCATTATAAATCATGGCATACATTTTTCATTCATGAATAGATCATCATATTGTATAGAAGAGATACTATGGATGTGGGTTGATAGTAAAATCTTGATATAAAAAATTTCAAATCAAACATACTATGTGGGCCTAGTTTTTTTTTTTAAGTAATGAATTTTTCGAATATTAAATACTATGTGTGGAGCATGCATTGTTAGTTTTAAAAGGTTTTGTATGCACTGCATGTATAGGACAAACATAATAAAATTCATTTTCTTGAGCTATCAAGATGTACAAGAGATACAAAACATTTGAAATTGATGGTAATGTGATTTTAATAAAGTAAATAATGTTACTAAGATAGAACTATAAATATTTGAAAAGATGAAATGATGACATAAAAAAAAATGTAGTGCAAACATGATAGGTGTATAATAAAAAACAAACAAGAATATTATGATATGCTACATCCTTACACTATAGTAGTATTTGGGATATTTGGATTTCCGTTTCACTTAACAATAAAGTCATCATATTAACGAAAACAATGTCGTAATACCTAGTAGTAACTAGAATGGAAAACTTAAGAGTGCACAAAAAGAAAGGCTAACAATTTACTTGAAATATTTCTCAAAGATGAATATAAGCAGAAGATATTGTTGGGAAGTTCAATTAAAAAAATTCTAATGGAATTCCATCCTCAATGACCCATTCATTTTCAAACTTTGACATTCTCATTTTTTAAAATTTTTATTTTTTTCTTGATTGAACTTCTATGAACTCTATGCACCCTGCACACACCAAGTGACTATATTGACAACTTATAGAATTGGGTTAATAGTATTGAAAGCAAACATGACTCTCGGTTTGATGAGTTTCTTGGAAAAAATATCCTTTCAGTATAATAGACCCTCTTTTATATTTAAAATCATTATCAACATATTCCTCCAATAACTTCATCTTTCATTCAATGCACTGCATAAAATAATACTTAACATTCTTTATGTTTTTAATGGGTGCAACTAGAAGAAAAGCATCTCCTGCACAATAAAAATAAAGTGTAAATTCATATAATAATTAGAAAGAAATTAATTATCAACATGTACTTGATTTTATTATCTATTTAGATTTATATTTTAACTATTCTCTACATACATATACATAATCATTTTAAAACAATTAAACACATATATCTATAAATCCATTGAAAGAAATTGGAATGTTTCCTTCTCTAACAAGATTAGAAACTCGATCACCTTTAGATGACACTATAGTCTCCTTTAGTTCCATCTCTTCGAAGCTTGCAAGAAAAATTTTCCATTTTGTATTAAGTTCTATGTGTTTCCAAGCTTTCAAATACATATTGTTTTCAAAAACATAATTGAATTGTGTGTCCTATATGAAAACAGGACAAAAACAAGGTCATTTTCTTCTATCAAATGCAAACATATTTTGGTACTCTTTTGTTTTAATTCAACACAATTTTTTAGTCCCTTTTACTGTTTCATCTTCATATGTAATTGATCTATATACATCTTGGACTCCAATATGCCAAAAAAAACTAGAGTAAATTCAAACAAGAATCATAGAAAATTTTAGGGGTGAATCTTAGCCCATGGGTGAAATTTAAGGGATTTTATATTTTGAAGGGGATAATTTTGTATATTATACCACTTTTCTATGGTTATTCCAACAATTATTTAAAAAATAAATAAGTATTTTACTTTAACCATGAAAAATAACCACCGTCAACCTTCTAAACCCTGAGTAGCCTAGTTTGTAGGTCATAATTTCTACAATAGCCCTTAATTCTAGGTCATATTTGCTCCAATTGCTCTGATTTCTAGGAACAACCAAGGTTGGATTTTCTCTAATCGCTCTGATTTCTAGGAACAACATAGGTCAGATTTGCTCCAATCACTCCGATTTCTAGGAACAACACAGGTGAGATTTTCTCCAATCGCCCACTTTCTAGAAAAGGCACTGGTTATGGGCTATTTCACCCTCTACCATTCCTGGAAATGGAAGCTAGGGACCAAGGTTGAGTTCACCCTATATTTTAGGGGTTTACCTGTATTTCCTATGGTTAGTATCAATCTTAAAATCCTTAAATTTGTATTCTCCCTGTCATTACTGCTTACAAGCCAAACATCATTGACCGAAATCTCATATGTTAGTTTATTAGTTGATCCCTCTAGTCATTGGATGAATTTCCTTACGTATAAATGTTTCGAAAACTGTGGAGAAATCTCATAAACTATGGAGAAAACTAGGTCAACACAAGGTCTCAAAACCAAATTACATTCCTCCTCATTGTTGAGTTGCCAATAAACAGGGGTCTTGATGGTCAATGAATAAATTTTGTTTGGAGATTCTTTCAGAAGGAAGAGATTATCCATCTAACCCTCAGTTTCACCATTCATTTTGTTAGACATCAACTATTGAGCAGACCAAAGTGGAAAACACCATCATCAGGCAGGCATAGATCAAGTTACAAATTCATATTACCTTGTTTCTCTAGTTATTAGTATGCTTGATGGAGTAAGGTGTGTTATTCCATTTATGGACTCAAGAAACACCAATTTGGAAACCATTTATAAATAGGTTGAGTGTAGCACGATTTCTCAAATTTCTATTTCAACCTCTACCATTCCATTTCTACACTTTACATGAAGGGGACTTCTTTTTTTCACAAACCTTGAATTGGTGCATTAGACTAGGGAAAAAGGTAATTATAGATTGGGTGCTAATTACATAGAATTCATGTATGTAAATAATGCACTTAATTTTTTTAGCGATTACAGAGTTGTTGGACCTGTGGATTTATAGAATCATATATCTCCATTCAGTTTAAAGACTAGACCATCCTGGAAAGGGAACACGGGTATGTTATTTTATGATGTTAGCTTAGTTTATGGTATTTTCAGAAAGTTGATATTTTATGAATTATATTAGTTTATGTAGTGGAGTTTAGAATGTGGTAGTGGACTTATTATCTTGTGGTTTCTATATTTTCCACAAGCATAGAGAAAAAGGTAGTCACTTGTCAAAAAATATATAATTAGAAAGAGTTTTCTAATGGAGAATACCCTTGAAAGGAAGGTGCCTCGTTAATCTCAAGAAACAGAGGAGAAATAAGTAGCTTAAAATAATGTTAATTTTCTGAGATTTTGGTTGTTCCTTGGCAGAGATGATATCAATGTTGTCTTTAACACAAAGATGAAAATATTACCAGCTACCAACCAACCATGTAAGACCTTGCAAGAGATTTCAAGCCCTTACAAGTCTAAAGTTTGAAAAATACATATCAATAAAATATTTAAAAGACCAAGAATAATGACCAACTCAGAAACTCATTACTCTATAGTGGTACAAAAATACTCCAGCATGTCACTTGAATGTAAGGATTTTCCAGTCTATTGGCCTCTCAGCGTCAGAGGTAGGCCTCCATGAAATCACTACAATGCATTCACCTTCAGTTCCTCTCTGCCCACCAGTTACTATAATCTCATTAACACTGGCCTTTAATGCTAGACCCCAACAATTCATTGAATCTTCCCTGATATGAAACCTACCCGCAACACTCCATGTGTTATTCTCCTTGTTATATCTCTTAATTTCATTTCTAGAATATTTTAGGGGAGTTCTCTTCATATGTATTATATAGTCTTTTCATGTATTCTTATTTAATTTTCATGTAATTTGTATTATTGGTTTTACCATTACTTCTAATGTAGCTGAATGTGATGAGGAAAGTGTATATGAACATTTGATACTCTATGAATATGCTTGGAAAGTGATTAGTCTATTGGAATCGATCCTGACAAAATTTCTCGGTCAGATATCAGATGGTAGTACTGAATCAAAAAAATTCTGATAAAAATGCCTTGAAGGAGTCATCCATATGTACAAAGACTTGGAATGATTAATTTCTAGAATTCATGAAAGTATTGAGCATGTTGGATCCAAATGCAGGGCTCCTTGCCCTTGATACAATTGCGTTTATTTGCAAGATTCTGGATTGTCGTCCCTGGTTTGAGTTTTCTTATCTTAAGGTAATATTTTTATCTAAACATGCCCCTAAGAAAAACATTTCATTTTACATAGACGGTTTCTATGTTTTGTATTTTCTTTGTCTCGCATTTAATAAACTATATCATATCAATCTATGAATTAAAATTACCATTGCTAAGATTTTTACTCCTATTCGAATGCACTTTGTATTAGGAGCGATTTGTGGGATATGAATAAGAAACAAGTCTCAGTTTGGGTGTGCTTGACTCTAATCACGTAAATGATCTTGGCATAGGATTTTATTTTACTTTTTTGTTTTCATCTTTTACAAATTAAAAATTTGATTGGAAAGAGGATATGATTGTGTAAATTCAACAATTGATTCTTGCACAAATCAAATCAGGATTAGCTAAGGGAGGCTATAATGTGGCTTTAAATCTATCATGATCATGAATGGTAAGGTTGGGGAGGGGTGGGGATGGCTAAGTTTTCTTACTATTTTGTTTACTGGTTTGGTGCCCAATTGTTGTATTTTTCAATAGGTGTTTAACGTTGTAACACATTTATCCCCCATAGATCAACACAATGGTCTTAGTGCCATGAATTCCTTGCATATGGTGGCAGACATTTGGAGCTACAAAGAGCTTCAGAGAAGATCTCTTTCTTCTCAAAGAATGTCTTATTTGGTAGGTAATAAAACTAACTATATATTTAAAAAAGACGTGCAATATCTTTCATCTTTCTCATGGATGTTAGTACACAAGATGGTTTGAAATAACTTTTAGTTTCAAAACCCAATAATTACATCTATGATTGTGCTTTTTTCCCTTATGTGTCCCTTATAGGAAACGTTTTTCAGATCCTTGATTTCCTTCTCTAGAGTGGAATTTGAGTGTTGACATGTTTCCTTTGGGGTTGCATCTCTCGATCCTTCATTTTCTCTTTTTGAATGACGACAGGTCCTATTCTTGTAATTGTTGTCGAGTTCATTCTAGCATCCCTAGAAGCATATGAATTTCAATCCTTTGGGTTGAGGTAATCCTATATATGAGTTATTACTTCCTTTTCCATGTATCAAGTCCATTTAATGGATCTTTTAAAGACTCTTTGAATTTGGATCCTTTTGGGATATGGTCTTAAAGAACCTAAAAATAATTTAGCTCTATGGATGAAATTTTTATTTGACATTATTTCCTTTTCATTTAGAGTTTTGAGGTATTGGGTTTTAATTTTTCGATTTCAAGGAGGAATTCACTTTCTTGATCTATTATTCTTATTGGGGAGAATTTTATTGCTTGGTATGTTGTTCTTTCTTTGGATAATTTTCTTGCTTGGACTATTGTTATTTTTCTGGAGAATTTTCTTTATTTCTTTGTTTAGCTTGGCGATTTGGAAGTAGGTAAGATTGTTATTTGCAAATGGTGACCCAATCATCCAAGTGTTAAATTTTGGGGTTACTTGAAAGTGTTTAGACCATGCTTGGGGTGATTCATGAGATTTGATGTACATGGTGTTTGTTTAATCCTAGATGGTCTGAGATGGTTTGGTACATGAGAGATAGTCCTTGATGGTTTTTTATAGTTGAGATAGATTTTTCATTATATTTTTTTACCTTATATGGTTTTTGGCTTAGTGTTATTCCCTAGGTATTGGAGTTCTTTTAACAATATGGTGGACACCCTTCAGTTGGGGACTGTGAAGTATCCACCTGCTTAGAGAGCACCCTACATGGGATGAGGATTATTGTGTAGCTTGCAGGAGGGCATCAACCATTGCTTGTCATCTGGTAAATTGGATTCTTGTTTGTAGGATTGGAGATGGCTTGGGTATGACTAGGAATTCAACAATGTTCTTGCAAGGTTAGCTAACCCAATCGAGTACATTTCTTAGGAGAATGGATGGAGTCTATGGAGGCTTGTCATGGAGGGATGTTAACTTTCCTTGTGTAGGTACATCACCTTGGAGAATGACACATACCTTGGAATGCGACATATTACATGTTGGCCTACATGTGCTTGCTTATAAGGGCTGAGGCCCACATTGTATTGTGGTCTTCCCTTACCTCTCATATAAATAGGAGGGAGTCATACAATTAATATATGTTCATTCACTCACCTGTATTCACTCTTGCGATATGACCTAGAGAAAAGTACATCCTAGACTTTGTTTTTGTTTCTATAGTATTCACATGTGATCTCTCTATCTCTCTCTCTCTCTTTAGAGTCTTCACATGTGCTTGATATATTTCTCCAGAGTCTTCACATGTTCTTTATTACTCCCTTTCTCTCACTTCAGTTTCTAGGGTTTCTTGGTCTTTGTTATGGGAATAATACAACCTAGGGTATGGGTTGAGCACCCCAATAGAGAAGAGGGCATACCCCAACAAGAAGCAGACAAACAAGAAACCTTTATACTTAAACTATTGAAGTATGAAGAAGAAGTATTACCCGGAGGTCCTATGTTTGAGATCATTCCCGTAGGGTCCAAACCCTCTGCTTCCTCCAATGCCTTAAAGCCTACAAATCATTCAAGAAAAGCATATACAAAAGTAGTAATAGAAAACCTGTTCATGATATAAGTGTTAGATCATATAAGAATATAAGCATAAAACATGAAATCATAGTTAAATTAGATTAAAACATGAATTGAAGCATTAAGATCTAATCATCAAGAACAAGACATGGCTTATTTGTTGATGACAACAAAAGAATATGGAAGAATACAACTTGATCCTTCTCGGGCTCCAAGCGAAACTTTCATCCGAATGCGTCCAACCCAAGCCTCAACAATCCTCTTTCAAAAGAATACACATGGATGACATATAAAGGAGATGGACCTCATAATGAGGAAATAGGGGTTTTCTAGAGTTCGGAGTGCAGGAGGCACAAGGATAAAATAAGACTTGATCAGGGATAACTTGGATATAATATCAATATACTATCTCTCTCTCCCCTTTAGGCCTTCTCCATGAGATGTATTTCTATGACTTCAAAATTTATTTATTTATTTATTTTTTCAGTTGGGAAACAGTTAGGCCACGGGCTCCTGTATGTAGGTTTTCGTTGTAACCCGTAAACCTCGCCCAAAAAATAGGGATTTTACAGTTTTTCATATTTTAAATAATATACACAGGTTGGGTATATATGAACCCACGAGTGCACACGATTTTTACAGGGCAGAGTCACCAATGGAATTTAAACTAATGCTTTTGAATATTAGGACCAAGTCTGATGGGAAAGGGTTGCCCAAGGCCTTGACTAAGAGCATTAAGTATACAAAGGTGGTAAATGATGCTATAACATATGCCCCCTAATATATGAGGTTGGAAGGGGTACATGATGGCCAAAATGTATTGTGTATAGAAATAATCATGCGAGGACTTGGGAGGAGATCACCAGATTCTAGCCTACCAAACTAGTGAAAGAGATCAGAAAGAAATCTCATGTCCGAGGCGGGCATACCCATGCTCAGAGATAGTAAAGCATGTCTGCATGTCAAGTGTAGAGTGGAACCAATATGTATACAAGTACAAAGGAAACTGAGAAATACATAGTGGATCATCTGATCATAGCTGTAAAAGTACATATCAAGGCCATGTCACAATATCACATATAGAAGAACTGATCAATGATACTGAAGTAGATGTCTGATAACTGAGGACACAAAACTAATTCTCAAAAGTACCAAGTCAAAAAGTGGAATAATTGTACTGCATGCAACTCAAGTGCCAACATATGGGGTGTTGTTGTGATGAACTACAACATATAAGGTGGGTGGTGTCACTGGCAGTAAACTAGAGAGACTGACATGTGAACCATGAAATGTTATCACAACCTAAGGTCTTCACCAACCGCCATGGTACATTTCTACACTATGGGAATAAAGGGAGATGAAGTTGACCATGTGAGAAATCTTTTAATTATCGGTGATTGATGTATACCATTAACAAACACGAGACAACTCATTGATAATGATGATGAGGGTTAAGGTACCTAGTACAATCTAACAAGTGTAAATAAATGAGTTGAAGTCAAACACTTGAGAGAATCTATCAATCAGGAGACATTGATGTATTCTCACTGTCGATAATGAAGGAGTCTTCCACTAATGACTGCAAACCCTAAGGTAATGATAAAAGGGCTCTAGAGCTTATTCCTAGAGCAACGAGTCAGAGTTGAAGGGAAAAGATCTGCTGGAAGGTAGGAATTAAGGCATCCTACATCAATCCACCGCGAGTGTAACTCGTAGACCAATAATGTGGAAGGAATCATATGAAGAAATATGAAGTAACCAAACTAAAGCATGTTTATGGTTTTTCACAATATGTGGCTAGCACACGATAGAAACTCTCTGAACCAACCAATAATGAAATTTGACACAGAGGTGAGGAATCAACCAATAGGGTCAAATGGAAACCAAGGTACTGCACGAATCCCAATGTGTGATAATGTAAGTTGACGTCGAAAACAAGGGAAACCACTCAGTCAAAGACCCATAATATTGATCAATGTTGAGCACAAGGTCACCTATCAATGATGGAAATAGGGCTAGGGTGCGGCTCTAGGCCTACTGTTAGAGAAATATGTCAAAGTCGATAAGAGTAGACCTGCTAGCAAGAATTCAATAAAGACCTTCTCAAACTAGCACGAGAAAAGGACCAAATAGGTGATGTGATACTGAACATAAATCTGACAGAATAGGTATGGTTGTTTGAATATGAGTCAAGAGACACCACAAAACAACCGACTCAGGTTTACTTCCCTCAAGCAAAAGAACGACTCAACTGTGACTATATGGAAACATATGATAACTTTCTATAAGTTTGTCATGCAGGAGGCATAAACAAACTCTCCATATGATTGGAAGAGATAATAAACTGGAGGAGTACTGACTAAATAACAAGGTTATCGCTCTCTTAAGTCAAAATAAACCCCATCCTGATGTAGGAAAGACTTGTTTTAAGTGCTTTGTCCAAGGGAAACACAACTGACTCTTGCTGCCAACAATGATGGAAGTAAAGTCTCGTTCCCACTCTTTTTGGAACATATTATTTTTTTGTCTTTTTGATATATGGAAAGATGAAAAATAGTAAACGAATGCCTATGGTACAGTTGAGAGAATGAGTGTCGAAATACTGATGTGCTAGTTCTTGGGAGGGGAACATTCCTATGCTCAATGCAAGGTGACGAAACTGGTTCTTTCCATGGGCAAAAGGTGTCAAGCTGCAAAGGCTAAGTGATTGCAAGGTTAATTTTGCAAAAAGCCATGGTCAGAAAGTGACGTATACATGAGTCCAAGTGAAGTCGGCTTAAGGCCAAAAGGTACAAATAGTCAACATGCAATGCAGTAGTACAACTCAACATGTGGGAGCCTCTAGGGTATAAAGCCAGAAAGACAACGAAGAAGGAGAATGAAGCTTCATCACAAAAATTCATGGTGGGACTAAAGAGGACTCTCGAGCCTACTCAATATTTGGAGCATGGGCCACATATGTTAGCGGGGATCTAACTAAGAATCCCATGTAGAGGAAGGAACTACCATCATGTCATGATTTTATAAGTTGGCGAGTGAAAATGGTTTTAAGAATCATAACATAATGGGGTCGACCCTAAGGCAATATATCGCAGTATGGAGGCTAGAATGCATAATGCAATGAAAAAGTGAGCTTTCCTAACCTATATGCCAGTGAAAAATAATGATTCCTGCCATGATGGGTCAACATTCATGGAATTGAAACAGTATACAAAATCTCAAAGTCTTCATTTTAACCTGAAAGATAACCTATCCCAACACTCAAGGCTAAAAGGTCACGAAGTTTATAAAATTATTAAAGATGGGTTTTTAAAAGTTTTCAAATCACAAGTTATAAATAGACCTTTTGGCCCAACAAACCTCATTTTTGTTTTGAACAATTCAGAGAAGGAGCTCTGGAGCGAAAAACCAACAACCACAATCCACCGACATTCTCGGCCTGGACAATTACCAAACGTCTAGGTATTCCTCAAATTTGATCCATTAATGAATTTGTGTGCATTTGAAACAATTTTTTAAGATATTTACCATAAAGAATTTATTTTTAAAATTTTTCTTTGCACATACGCGGGTTGGTCATATCAAAGCCGCATATGAGTAAGCCATATATGCGATTGTGTATGAAGTGAACCCGCGTGTGGGCAGTAAAAAATTTCAAACTAATATTTTTAATGGATGAAATTGTTTCATTTGTAGGATGACTATCACATGGAAATAAAGAGAGAATAGTGTACTATACAATGAAGTAATGAATGAACCACTGTCACTAGATGCATTGAGAGGCTGTGGATTGCTAAATCTTTTCAAAATGCCAAATATGAAAACCAACACATGGTTGCTGGAGATGCTCATGAATTATTGGGATCTAGAAGAGGATGCTTTTATGATTGATGAAATTCCCTTGCGAGTTGAAGTAGAAGATATCTACTTCATCATTGGACTTTCCCGAAGAGGGGAGCTAGTTGACTTTCAAGGGAAGGTCCAAGGAAATCTCAATGTAGATGATTATATTCGCATATATTGCCTAGAAATAATGAGAAGGTAGGGACACAGATCCCAATAAAGAATTTGGAGAGTCTAACCCTCAAAATTCTCCTTTTTATTATTGTGAGGGTAGCAGCTTCAGCTTCACTTCACTAGGCGTCATGTGTTACAATGAGCCTAGCAGTGGATTGCCTCACCATAGTCCTTGATTGGTGTACAACCCTCCTAATCAATATGAAGAAGAAACTCACTTCTATAAAAAAAAGTAATACCAAACATTTTGGGTATGCTACCATCCTTTGCACTTTATTCTTTGAGAGGATACCAGGGTTTCGACCCAAAGTGGTCTCTAACAGCTGTAGCTCAAAAGATCCATGTATAGGTAGATGGGCTGATTTGATGAAGAGACTAGGGTGTGGCGAGGTCCCTAGAACAACTTTTGATGACGATTTTTTTCCTTTGGTGGCAACAAGAATTCATTTCCATTGAGGACTACACCTATGTAGGTATGGAATTCAAAGGGGATCCATATCTAGTGCTTCCACTAGATGTTGCATGGGGTGCCATAGGTAAAAATATTTTTAAGTATTTTAAAGTTATTTGATTTTTTTTTTGGGATTTCAAAAAATTATGAATTGAAATTATTTTTGATGAGACAAAGATTCTTACAAAATTATTTGATCATGATACAGATGTGGGACTAGTAAGACCTGAGGGTCTACCCAGGCATAGGAACTATGGAAGAGACATAAAGAGTGCTGCAACGAAGAATGAGAGAATCCTCCATACCGTACAGAGGAACTTGGATAGGTTAACTCACCAGGTAGCTATGGTGGAGATAGAGGATCTACCAAAGGCTATGGAGAGATGTGTGGTAGGAGTACCATGAGATTGGGTGCAGCTCTTCCGGCGAGTGGCTAATGCCATCATCTTCTTCCGAGATGCTCATTTGGGGTTGGACCCATAGATATAGATTAGACATGTTCAGATTTTGATAGGCATGATCGGGCTTAACCCCTAATTTTGTAGGACATTTTTGTCCCGATTTTGTATAACATTTTGAACAAAAAATTCTATCTATATAGAGATGGTTCATAATGTGATGATCATATATACAAATGATGTTCTACTATTTTTTATGTTTAATTGGATGAATGATTAATATGCCAATCTAATGTGATAAGATTAAATGATCTTTGTAATAAACGCACTCTCAAAAATTGAAGCTATAAATAAGGATACCTCACATGATAGATGTTGTTTAACTGCAAAATCACCAGTTGTGAATCCAAGTATACTACTAACGAATCAATACAAAGAGACATTGCTTCAAATACTAGGTTAACCACAACAATATATTCGACAACAAAATTTGAAGTAGGGAAAATACATACGCCTCTTGAAATCAACAACTGACCAGATGGATAGTAAATTACTGAAGGCACAAAAGAGAAGTTCTGGGTACGTCGACTAACACCATAGACAAACCCTAGATATATTAAATCATTCATCGATACTTGCCAAAGCAGATAAAAACATATGGATATCACTATGAAACCTATAGACAGATATGCACAAATATATACAATATCTACAACCAAAAAAATGCTAGGAAGAAACCTAACCATAATACTTTTTAAGATAGAGCCCATTTCTGAGCTCTGACAGCTCATTTCCATCAAAATCAACCAATTCGTAAGATCCTTTTTTTAGGACCTTTTTAATGACAAAAGGATAGTATCACATGGGTTTAAACTTACCTGTCCCCAAGGCATCTTTATATTGGTCATAGACCAAGAAAAGGTCGTGTTCAGAGAAAACCCTAGGACGTATAGCCTTATCGTATTGGACTTTCACTCGCTTTTTATGAGCTTCGTTTATTGTGGCAGCATATCGACGTTGCTTGTCAAGATGTTCCAAATGAACGAGGCATTCTTCAAGACTAGAAGTGTCTGGAAGAAGTTCGACAACTAATTTAAGAGAAGGGATTTTACATTCCACAGGGCATATCGATTCCAAACCATAAACTAGTTGAAAGGAGTGAAACCTGTAGCGGTCTTAACCGACATCTGGTATGTCCAAAGCGCAAGATATAAAGTGATATGACAATTGGATCAAGCCTTATTAATTGTCCTTTGTAGGAAAACTTTTAAGGACTTATTCATGGCTTCATCCTTACCATTGGCTTCCTCGGAAACCAAACTTTACAGTCAATTAAGCCATCATCTTATTCTAGAAATGACTACCATGGTTAGTGACAATCTCTTTTGAAATACTGAAACGAGAAGTGACTTGGTTGAAAAGGAACAGGGTTTTTTTTTCACCATCATTCACTACAGTAGGCATTGCTTCGGCCCACTTGGTAAAGTAGTCCATTTCTATAATAATATACTTATGACCCTTTGTTGAAGGTGGGTTACAAGTTGTAAAATCAATTCCCCATTTTATGAATCGACCGATAGTGATAACATGAAAAAGTGGAGTTGGATGAGTGCGCATTTTCCATGTATAAACCTGACAAGGATGGCATTTTTTTACCACTTCAACACAATCTTTGAAAATCGAAGGCCAAAAATACCCTACACGCAAGACTTTTTGGGTTGTAGAAAACCTCGATAGATGACCACCACAAGCTCCATTGTGGCAATCATTTAGCACCGACTCAACTTCTTCTAAGGTTAAGAAGCGTCTGAGGATTGAATCAACCTCGTGACGATATAAAGTGT
This sequence comes from Pinus tabuliformis, assembly GCA_031772625.1. NCBI lineage: Eukaryota > Viridiplantae > Streptophyta > Pinopsida > Pinales > Pinaceae > Pinus > Pinus tabuliformis. Next base: position 657,182,871 of record CM062808.1, read on the forward strand.
CACTAATAATAATATAACCTTTCGCTAAGTGACACAATTTTCTTCGCTCATCCTTTGAAAAAGAGAGGGGAAACTTTGAAGTCTGAAGATATATAATAATATCTCCATACCAATGAGCTTGTGAACAAACAAGAAAATTATGTTCATTAGGGAACGATTCCTCATTAACTATTTCTTTTTCACAAGGCAACTCTGAGACTAATTCTGCAAATACTAACGATTCTTTAGATTTGGCTGACAAGAACTTGAAATTGAACTCTTGTAAAATAATAATCCATATGTTATATTTTCCCCCAATCACTCACCTACTCAAGACAAACTGAAATGGATTGGCAGCTGCCAAGACAAAAGTTTCCCTAAGAAGAATATAGTGTCTAAGTCACTAGACAACATGAATGGCTACCAAAGCTAATTTCTCTATAGGAGAATATCATATTTCAGGACTCACTAAGCCTCGACTCAGATAATAAATCACGTGCTTGTGGAGAGAATCATCTTCCTAAACCAGAACCATACCAATGGTTGATTCTGCTGCAACAAGATATAAGAGAATATCCCTGCTATAATCGGGTCGACTCAGTATTGGAGCAGAGGTCAATGCTTTCTTCAAAGCATCGAACGAACTCCTTTTCAGTAATCACATAAATCCCTTTGCAATCTTAGCGTAATTAATGATAAATCTCCTCAAGAAATTGGATTTTCATTGGAGACTTTGAAATTGACGAATGGTCGACGGGGGAGGCAACTGAAGTATTACCTCAACCTTGAAAGGATCTACATGAATCCCTTTAGTAGGTAAGATGAATCCCAATAATTGACTAGATGTGACAACGAAAACACATTTATTTGGATTCAACCGGATTTTGTAAAAACGACATCGCTCAAAAACCAATCTAAGTTGATGAGGATGATCAATTCTCTTTCGAGAATGAGCGGCTAGATCCTCCAAATAAGCTTCGATGATATGTTTGATATCGTTGAAAACGTAGGACATGGTTTGCTGAAAATTAACTCCAACATTTTTAAGGCTAAAAGGCATATTTTTTAATGCAAAAGTACCCCAGGGGTAGATAAAAGTTGTCTTATGCTAATCTTCAGTATGACTGGTAATCTAATTATAACCTGAGAAACTGTCCATGAAGGAGAAAATCTCATTTCTCACAGATTCATTAGTGATCTTATCAATAAAAAGTATGGGGAAATTACCTTTAAGACAAGCCTTATTTAAATCCCTAAAGTCTATGCATATGTGGATTGTTCCTTGTTTCTTATCAACTCGGACTAGATTCGAGACCCACTCAGTCAACAGAACCGGGTATATAAAACCCGCCTTGAGCAGCTTCTCAACCTCAGCTTTAATAGCTTCCAATTTCCTACGGTTTACCAGCCAAAGCTTTTTCCATATAGGCTTCACATTCGCATAAGTATTGATCTCATGTTGGACTATTGATGGATCAATTTTTGGCATTTCCTCATAAGACCAAGAAAACACATCATGAAATTGTTTAAAACAATCAGTATAGATTTGAATTTCTTTAGGGGAGCATTTGACACCGATGAAAACATTCTTGATTATGTTGGGATTCCTAGAGATGTTCACCGGAATAGTTTTCTAAAGAACAAACATATTACCTCTGGAGAGAAACCTGTACTGGAGCCAAAGGGTTTAAAACTATGTGAACATCATCATTCAACAAAGGAATAGATAAAATTGAATATACTTCACACAAGTTTGGGAGAAGATATGACCGATGATGCAAATCATCCAACGATTTGTCTATACCTGTCATTGCTTCTAGGATTGTTTCCTCAGATGGTAAAACAGTATCAATGCAGTACATAGAAGAAGTAGAGTCAAGAGTCCAAGCCGGATCCACATCTCCATCCAATTTCTCCGGTGAAAAAGGAGTAGGATCAGAATCTGTAGTGTTGACAATAAATTGATAAGAAATTTTAGCTACAAACATAGGATATGCCATCCCACCCACTTTCCTTGCTTCTAATATGGTGGTAGAAGAGGGTAAGGTCCAAGGATCCAAAAAATAATGAGTTTCAAAAAACTCTCTTTGAGAAGGAATCTTGGACGATGAAATGGAATTTATTCGAGTGATAAGAGAAGGAAGATCAAAAGTACTCATCAATGAGGAATACATTCCAACTCCTAAATTCTCAAGAGGTTGCTTGGGATTATTCACCAAGGAAATAGAGGAATCAGAGGATGCATTGGATTCTTTTGGAGAATACTCCATCTAATCAACAATAACAATTCTCCCTTCACGGGGAAAGCATAGGATGCAAAATAATGATGATATAATGGAATCCATTTCATAAATCAAATTTTGCCCCAATAGAAGATTATAATCCAAATTTGCATCAACTATTTCCACCTCTATATTGACAACCTTTCCCCTAACAAAAATAAGAAAGGCTTGACTAATTCCATGCGGACTATGAGAATGACCATCAAATTCCATCAAGAGAGTAGGTGAAGGAACAACTTGAGGAGATCCGATAGCTTTCCAGCATGTGATAGACATGACACATGTGTAAGCTCCCTCATCAACTATAGTTTGAAAGATATTGATCTTTTGATATGTAGATTTAATTTGAAAAGCCATGTGATGAGATAGTCTCTTCTTAATATTTGACATGTCAAAATGTAACAATAAGAGAGCTTTTTCGGATCTATAGCCTCGATCATAGTGAGTAACATACTCCTTTGTGGTGGACACTACTGGATTACCTCTAATGAAAACATCGCACAAGGGATTTGGGCCAGATCTTCAACAATGGAGTAGTTCTGGGCAGCCTTGGCATTAGGGTTAATTATTGAATGCTTTGGGAACAACCTTAGCCATAGAGGATTCTGGTTCACCATAATTATGTGACCTTGTAGCAACATCGACATGACTACTCATCATATATACATTCGATGGATTTCCCCTTCCTGGTTTCCCCTTGTGGGGTTTCCAGTACTAGGGTTCGCGCCATCAAACATTTGTTGCCCTTGGGGAAATGGGTTAGTTAAAATTGCCTGGGAGCTAGAAGAACTATGTTCTACTAACAAGTGTTGAGCGTCCTGAATCTTAGGGAAAAGATGAGTTAAATGGTCTCCATTGCATAATTTGCAAGGGAACTTAACTTTCTTTTTAGACTCCTTTTTACCCTCACTAGTATTATTACTCAGTTTGTTTCCATTACCCTTCCCATCCTTATCTTTCTTCTTACCCCATCCATTCTTATTTCCATTGGATTGTTGATTTCCTTTGGGGTTGGAAGATTGGGCGATGTTACTAACTGAAGGTTGGGAAGGCATAAACACTAACGATGATGCTTGAATTGAAGACGCAATTTGTAAAGACAACTGTTGTAATTAACCTAGCAGGTTAACCATACTACTATCGATCGATCCAACAATTCCATCAGCCTAGAGGCCTCGCTTCGGTTTAGCTAAATCAATCTTGGATTGAGGAGCATCAGGAAAAATCTTCTCAAGAATCCTAGACTAAGAATATATGAGTTCTAATTGCTGGGCTCTAAAGATACCATGTTCTTCAGTGAACACTCTAGAGAGTGATACACCCTTAGATATTTTTGGCTGTAAAAATTTTAGAAACCATTAGATAAGGAATTCATTAGGAATATAGGCTTTAATGAGCCTCTTCCTTCTCCACCATTCCTGATTATGGTCAGAAATGTGAGTTTCCATATCTTGGTGGAAACTAGACAATATCTCAATTCCAACATCATATCGAATGGGAAACTGGAAATGGTTCAAAAACATCGTAGCCAACTCACCAAATGAGGCAAAGGTATCCCCATTAAGCTCTATATACCATTTAGCTGCATTTCCAGTTAAGGTGCACTGAAACAATCTCAACTTGATTGAATCGTCAATTAGGGAGTTGGAGTAACACCATAAATGAAATGTTGTTATATGGTTAGCTAGATCCTCCTTAGGCTTTCCTTCAAATTTTGGAATATCCGATGGAAGTTTGGTAGGAACTGGAGGCCACGCCAGATTATATCGGATAGGATCATTTGTCAATTTTGATAGATTTGGAAGATTTAGGGTTTCCAGGAACGGTAAGCGTGGAGGAGCTTGAGAATTCCACCCACTATGAGAAAGATTCCCAACATTGTGAAAATAATATCTTTGATTTGTAGAGGCATTAGGTTGCCAAGGCTTTCCTGTAGAAGAAACTGAACCTTAAGGAAAACCTTGTGGTCCAGAGAAATTCAAAGTTTGACCAACTCCTGCCAAAAAGTTACCATAACTAGGAATATTTCCCCCAAGCGAAGTATTAAAAGGAGTGGATAGCCCTTGGTAAGGTTTCCATGAATTAGCGAAGGGAGCAAAATCCTGAAAGGAACTTATGTAGGAGTAAGGCATGTGCCCCTGTTGACGAAACGAAAATTGATTCCCAGTTCCTACACCACTAAAAGCAGGGTTAGTCCACCCTTGAAAAGGATTATAACGTTGACCTTGAGAGGAAAAATGAAGAGATCCTAAAGAAGGATTATAATAAGGAATGAGACCACTCCGAAAATGAAAACCCTGAAAATAGGTTGAACCAATATCCATAGAAGTCATGGTCATGGAAACAACGAATGGGATTGATAGAGGAACTGAAGGAATTACATAAGAAGGCATTCCAAAGGGGAAGGAACCATTATGGGAAGAAAAAGCTTGGTTGCCCCCACTCGAAGATGGAATGTAAGCACCAAATATTCTAGCACTAGGAGTTATAGTAGATATAACAATAGTACCTCCTCCTTGAACTGAAAGAGGAGTATGCTCACTAGTAGCACTCATAGCCAGATTCGTGCTCCTGGTAGTGGCCATTGAAGGAAAATGATGATAAAAACCAGGGCTGGCTGACCTGTGAGTCGGGGTCCCAACGCATAAAAGAACGTCTGGATAATTAGGAGGAAGAGGTGAAGGAGTCACAGGTGACTCAGGAATCTCTTCAACCTCAACTTCATCTTCCGATTGGAAGAGGACACTAGAAATGATAGGGGTATGCATATCCAAATAATGACTTGCACTAGGTCTACCCTGTGAAACTATACCCTGATGCGGAGGATCAATATCTGATGCGTTCACTGCTACTGATTGAAAATCACGAGTATAAGAGGGCCCGACACTCGTAGGTAAGATCCCACGAAGCCTCCTAGACCAACGAACTGGTCGATCAACCACTTTTAATTATAATTATGAGAACTTGTAAAGATTCAAAAAATTACAAAGCTATGGAAATATAGGAGCAAAGATCACTCACTAAAATATCTCTAAAGATACAATCAATCAAGCTACTTTTAGGAATATCTTCTCTGGATGATTAGGACCAGACACCAAATTACAAGAAAGTGATATAAAGGACCTTCCAAAGATAGTTTGGGATAATGGCGGCCCAAGCCTACCGGCGAAGGTAACCAAAATAGTTACGTTGACCTCCAGTAACAATTCTTTTCGTGTGAAAGTACCCAAGCTTCGCAAGGGCACCCTATAGAAGTACTAATGAGAGTGATTCAACATCTTCCTCAAGTACCATGGGTATTCCCCCCTGCAGTCACCTATGTGGTCCCTAGGAAAGGAAACTATGGACACCAGTTTGTATCAGCAGTCAGGTGAAACAACCTTTAGTCAGGATCCAACAAGTCGAAGAGGGGTTATCTCTGCTTCCCGCCTTCACTTGCCCTCGTGCTTAACTCCCAAAACAGAAGAGCTTTCCTCGTCAACTTCACGATGCTGGATTTCACTCTTTTAATCAACTTCTACATTTTAAATTTAGAGTGGCCTTGGACATTTAACTCTCCACTTGCCTATTTCAAGGCCCTAATATGACCTAGACTAGTTGATGTTACCAATGACAAATCAAAAAAAATTCTAGTTCAATTTAAATTAGGCGCTTGATATTTAATGGCTTTTCTTTAGGTCAGGGAAGATGGAAGTGCAACTTTATGATGTTATGGATGCAAAATAAATCAATATAAAACCTAGCTATATGCACATGCAAATTTTTTTATTTCGATGAAAAGAGATTTCTACAAGGTTCTACGAACAAACTATGAAAGAAAAAAAATATTTTTCTTTTCTTAAAATACACGCTCACACATTCAAAATCTACAAAAAGGACGAAAAAATCTTACAGTGAAACTATCCTAATGCAAACTAAATGTCTAATGCAAGATTCAAAAGACTACTCTAAAAACAAGAAAATGTGTTTCTTAAAACAAACAAGAGGTCAAACTTGACAAGAGGAAGAACAAATTCACTGACAAAATCTTCCCAAAATTAAGCGAATTCAACCTAAGGAGAAGAGTTCACAATTTCTCAAAATGATAAAAAGACCAAAAACAAAATGAAGAAGGAAAAAGAAAGGAAACAAAACATTGCTTTTATCTTTTTCTTTTTAAGGACACAAAAGAGTTTTCGAGAAAGAAAAAAACTACTAAAGGCTTCAAAATAAAATTCAGGCATAAAGAAAATCAAACTTCACAAGCCATAGATATCACAAGAATTATAAGACTTGGAATGTCAGGAGGCTACAAAATGAAATGAAATGATCTGAAGAATAGCATACAAACTCTAGAAAACAAGAAAGAATTCAAGAAAACCAAGAAAACTTTGCAAGATTGCAAGAAAAAACCAAGAACACCAATTTTCGGGAAAGCAAGGCAAAGTAATGCAAAGGCTGGGTTATAAACAAATTGAAACCAATTCTTTGTTCCAAAGACTCATAACATCTCAGAAATTCATCGAGAAGCCTTGAACCCAAACATGAAAATAAACACCTTATCAAAAAGCAAACCCTAGGTTAACTAGGTCTTTTCACAAACAGAGATAAGAAACTGATAATATGCTAGAAGAAGAACTTTCCAAGGCAATCAATGACTAAACAAAAACAAGAAACATCATAAAAAACCCTTTACTGGCCTCAGAATTTGAAAATTTCAAATATAATTAGGCATACGCGACTATGCAGTGATAGATCCGCGTGTATACGCAACTTTTCTCAAGGAAACACGCGTGTATGTGTGTTTCTTTCGACAAAAATGTGTGTATATGTGACTGTATAGATTGAAGCTCGTGTATAGAAAAGTCAGTAAGGAAAAAATAAAAATTTAGGTCTGATCCAAAAGATTAGATTGTTTGCCTAGGTTGAAGACAAGTCAAAGATACTGGAAAGAGATGGAACCAAACAAGAAAGCCCAGATCAAGCAAGAAAATAAACCAAACTAGGAAATACTAGAAGTATTACCCAATGGAGTCACCAATTCTATTACGTGAATGATACACCCTAGGTTATGGGTTGAGCACTCTAATAGAGCAAAGAGAATACACTCACAAGAAATGGACAAACAAGAATCCTTTATACTTAAACTACTGAAGTAGGAAGAAGAAGTATTACTCGTAGGTCCTACGTTTGAGGTCGTTCTCGTAGGGTCCAAACCCTCTACTTCCTCCAATGCCCACCTGCAAATCATTTAAGAAAAGCATATACAAAAACAGTAATAGAAAACATGTTCATGATATAAGTGTTAGATCATATAAGCATATAAGCATAAAACACGAAATCATACATAAATTAGATTAAAACATGAATTAAAGCATTAAGATATAATCATCAGGAACAAGACATGGCTTCTTTATTGATGACAACAAAAGAATATGGAAGAATACAACCTGATCCTTCTCCATCTCGAAGCAAAACCTTCATCTGGATCCATCCAGCCCAAGCCTCAACAATCCTCTTTCAAAAGCATACACATGGATGACATATAAAGTAGATGGACATCACAATGAGGAAATAGGGGTTTCCTATAGCTAGGAGTGTAGGAGGCACAAGGATAAAATCATACTTGATAAGGGATAACTTGGATATAATTTCAATATCATATCTGTCTATTCCCCATAGGCCTTCCCCATGAGGTGTATTTATATGACTTCAAAACCATTTTTTCATTTGGGAAACAGTTAGGCCATGGGATCCTATAGGTAGGCTTTTGGCGTAGCCCGTACACCATGCCCAAAAATTAGGGATTTTGTCTTTTTTATTCATATTTTAAATCATATACGTGGGTTGGGTATAGCTGAAGTCGTGTGTGGACACAATTTTTACAGGGCATAGTCACGTATGGAATTTAAAATAATGTTTTTTAATATTTGGACCAAGTCTGATGGGAAAGGGGTGCCCAATCCCATGACTCAGAGAATCATGTATGCAAAGGTGGTAAATGATGATATAACAGTCTTCTTGGAGTATCTTGGAGGTCTAAGGTTACATTTTATTCAATGGATATGGGATATTATGGTTTTGTGATAAGCTTCTAGGGTGGTATTGTGAAGAAAAAGAGGAGAGGATGCCTCTCATGGGAGGAAGTGTTAGTGACTTTGAATATTTGATCTTTGTGGTTGTTATGGCTTTGTCGGTTTTCCCTAATCAACGACTTGGGTGCTGAGAGGGTTTGTACTAGCTTTGAGAGAAGTCTAGGGTATGTATGTGTACTTAATATTAAACATATTAATGAACTTTCAAGTTGTTTAAAGATTGTGCAATTTTTGGATTTAATTTTGAGTTATATATGTTCTTTACGCATTGTAATTTACAACCATATATGTTTTCTTTATTCGAATTTTGTAAAAGAATTTTTTTTTATTGATTTGGAATTTAGGTGAAGAATATAAGGGTTTGATTTTATAGTTGTGACATTGTTGTTGTATTGTTGTTATTACTACTATAAGAGAGTATTTTCAGATCTTGTGATTGGCTAATAAGTTGCCATAAAAGGGTTGAAATGTATCCCTTTATCTTGGTATCTTTTCTCCTTGAATTGTTGGGAAGTTTGGGTTGTATAGAAGTGAAACATTGTCCTCTTTTTGTTTCCTTTTTGTACCTTGTTTTACAATGGCCTTAAGGCTGAAAATTCATAGGCTTAAGATCCATGATGCCTTCTAGGTTGAAGGTGAAATTTCTGTGTTGTGTAGAATTTGGAATTCCAAGAAATTTCCATGTGAAAACCTTGCTTATGAATGTATAATGGGCATCAAACTAGTATTGCAAATATTGCACAACAAGGCAGATAGATGAGAGGAAGTGCTTAGAGTCAAATTCTCCAAGATGCCTTTAGGAATTTCTATCTCAAATTCCCACTAGTAGACATTGTGGGCTTCCTGAGTTGGAAACTTGTCGAAAGAGTAACCTCTTTCATTACTAATTCCCTTTAATGAAGGCTTGGAAATGGGGAAAACATCAATGCTTGGGATTACGACATAATGGGAAACCTTCCTTTTTTGCAAAAAGAAGATGTAGTGAATTTACAACCCTGGTTAGAAAAGAAAGGCATCAAACCTTCTACTTCCATTATTTCAGTTATGGGCTCACATTTTCCAAATGTCCTCCCTAGGAGAGGCCTTTAAAATCATAACAATATTTTCATATTCAGGTATTTTCTCCCATTAGTTAACTAACAACTTTGATTGAATTGAAGTCAATAGTTCTTTGCCAAAGTTTTTTCTTTCTATTGTGATCTTTGATGATATCAAATATAAATCTAAATAGTTTTCAACCTAAGAAAGATCAATTCATGCCAAAACTCTAAGGGGAAGTTAGGGAGTCTAAACCATGCTATATTAGATGATGGCTATTGTTCAAAGGGATTGGCACATTTTCCGACATCACCCATATACCTCCTTCAAACACGATATCTGTTTTTAGGAATAAAAAAGAATACCATGAGAAATCCTTTTGAGTGGATTCTTATGGCTTTAAAGTGTTAAACCATTCTAGGCCCCAGTGTCCCAATTAAGCTTGATCCATTTGGATATAATATCAATGTATGGCCAAATTGTTACACGAGCAAACAAAGAGATCCATTGTTATGTTAAGTACACATATTATACATTATTGCATGACTTTAACGTTGGAAATAATACTTAGAGGGGGGTGAATCAGTATTATCAAATCAATAAATTTTTCATTTCATACTCAGATTTATATACGCTACTTCAATGAAGGTAACACACGTGTACATGCAACTTTTTTTAAATAAACCAAAGTATATCCAACAAACTTATGATTAAGCTAACTCATCACATGTTGATCTTTAATCAGTGCATTAGTACTTCATTAACCATATAAACAGTAACCATGTGTAGTATAATAGAATAAACCATCACACAGAAGCAACACACATGAACACCAAGATTTAAGGTGGAAACCTAGTGCGGGACAAAAACCACTTCCTGTTGTCTTCTTTTAATATAAGAAAACCCTGTTTACAATCCTGTACTGGTGCAGACTCATACTAGTACGTAGGAACCCACCTACAGAAGGCTACAAACTTATCTCGTTCTCCAACTTCTATTAGAAGGGAGCTACAACCCCCTAGATCTTGTACTAGCCGATCCGTTTACTAGTACATAGGTGCCAACCTACAAAAGGCTATAACCTTCACTCGTTTACCAACTGCTACTGCGTTAGGTTCCTATACCAATAGGAGTCATAATTTTGAATGACTAAGGTTAAGCCTTGTAATATTGTACATACCTTTTCTTTCTGCAAATGTTTTCCATATTATAAAAGATTAAAAAATGTAAAGAGGGTATGTTTTAAAAGAAAAATCAAAGGACAAAAGAATATGAGAAGGTCAAAAAAGATGAAAATATATGAACCCCAAAAACAAAGAGACCATGAAAGTGTGCAAGTCCAAATGCCATTACTATTTACTTTTTATGCATAATAATGATTGTGTGCAACTTGTTATTCATGCCACAATCCATGGTAATCAAACTATTTAATCTTGGTTATTCCATGCTTTGAATTTTATGTTTATAGATTAGAGAATAAACTATGACCAAACAATTTAATCTTGACAGATCATAGTTAGATAGAGAAAATAAAGGGAGCTCATAAGCTTAATCTGAGCCCTTGGATGATATAAGGTTAGAATTAGATAGATTACTTTTCAAAAGAAAAATAGATGAATAAGGGTTTGCTAGCCTAAATTCACCCTAAGAAATGAAGAAAATATGTTAGAGGTAAGAAATGGGTAAGTAGAAGAAAGGTTGTTGAACTACAAAGTTACTTAGATCAAAGCACATACATCATGCTTAGATACATCTTTCAACATGTATGGTCAACTATGAAGGAAAAGACAAAGGTTTACAAGTTCATATGATTAACTCCCCTTCATCGCTTTCCCCTTTACTTACTAATTTCCTATCTACAATATGTTCTAAGTACTTTTAATCCTACAAGTCAAAGAGGCTCAGAGAATTTCTCTGACTTCTAGAGGGACCGGACCCTCAGATTTATGACTTATGGAATCAAGTGCTAGAATCCCCTTCAAAAAATCATTCCCCCTCATCATCCTAAGAAAAACTCCTTTCCTAAGGTTTAAACCCAATTTACCTAAGGAAAGTAATACCCCCTATGTAAAACCCTTTCGCACAAAATACCCACAAAAAAGCTTTTATCCTAAGTATTTGGCATATAAAAAGAAAAGTACGACAATATATACCTTTTACCCTTTTTACTTAGGAAAAAACCCACACTCCGCCCTTTTCATATTAATTATTAACATTATTATATAACCCCGATATAACCCTTTTCCCGTATTAAATTAAATCCCTATTTAAATACCCCACCCCTTAGTTTCAATAAAAACTATAGAAATTACCCCTTATCCCACTACAACTTTACTTAGTTTACCTAACCTCGGTAACTTAAGTTAATCTTGCATCGGCCTCACCTGACTCCCTAATCCCTCATTAAGCTCAGCCTGATCACTTTAAACCTACGATTAATCCCTAAACTAATCCCATATCGTCGTGATTAAACCCTTGGGCCCCCATCAACTCCCGATTATTCCCCCCCCCCCCGCGTAGCTCTCCCACCCGACTACCATCTGATCGCAATCTCGTAGATCCAATGGCCTAAAGCCATATTGGCTGTGCCCGATGGACTGCATTTACCCGCTCGATAAGGTGGTTTTCCCCCGACCCCTAATGGCTACGTGTCAAGCTCCGATGTAGATCAGGTGACCCCTCTTCAAAACTGCCCATGCCATAAAAGCAATGCGACGACTCCTGAAACCGCTTCCTTGCCATTCCGATAAACCGCCCGTCCTCCGTGAATATGAAACTTTATGCCATTTTCAAAATTTTTCCCACTAAAGTTTTAAACACTGAGAACTCATGTTTTCTCACCTTTCGCCAGTTTTACAGTGTAAAACCCATAAAACCCTCATCGCCACCCTTGAACATCTATGATACGATTTCACCTATGTTTACGTTCAGAATGATGCCACTACCCCTCCCCCAAGCATTCCCGTGCCAGAGATCCATCAAGCACCCTTCATGCAGACCGGTGTTTTCTTAAATATTATTGAGTTTTTCAGGTTATCAGACTAAGATTAGAGCTTGGACAAACAGTTCTGATACTAGTCACAGAACCTATTTACTCCAAGACTCGACCAAGAAACCTGTTAAAAGCATAAACTCAAAGAAGAAAACTATTATACAAGGAACTGAAGATGAAAACCATCACACACAGAGCCGAGGAAAAGACAACCTATACAGAGCAGTGACATTCAAAACAGAGGAACTAGACCAGAGATGTAGTGAGAAGACAAACAAACAAAACACACTGAGAAATGATCAATATCCACTTCCGATTACTGATACACATAAAAAACATAAGAATTTATTGTTGAAACACACAGTAAAAGGTTAAATTGTAACAATAAATAGAAATACACTGTGAAAAGACAGGTCATTAGAGTGAAAGAGTATCAGTGACAAGGAGTATCAGATGAAAGAGAGAAGTAACTAAAGCCTCCAGTGTGATGAATTCAACAGAAAAGAGCATAAAGAGCTAAAAAAAACCATAATAGCCAGCAACACCACGATAAAAGGGACAACCTGAAACAGCTCATTAGTTGCCTCTATCTTCCCACGAGAAGATATTTCTATTTCCTAGATTAAATATCAAGTCAGTTTGAGGTATTTGTAAAAACACCTTAGCATAAATGCTTCACAATTTGAAGTATGTAGTGTGGATTCTTAGACATTTGTATAGTTTTCTTGATTGAAAGACTGTAAAAGCTATTGGAGCATTGACTGAGCCAGCAAGCTAGATTGGTGAATGAAGACCAGATATTTCAAAGGATTCATGTGCAGAGCGAAGTATAGACAAGTATTTTCTCACATTGTTGTTATCTCTTAAAGTTTTCCATATTGTTTATTTAAATTTGAATGCCATAACTGGAAGTATTATATCATAATTTGTTTAATTACACTCTGCTATAACAATTATGCAAATATATGTTTTCTATAGATAATCTAAGTTAATGAATTCTTAATTTCTCCTTAGTTTAGGTTGTTTCTTTTAATCTATAGCAAAGGATTCTTAATTTCCCTTTGTTTCCAATTACCCCCTTGTTCTTCGTTTCAATCCTGGTTTGAGAATTCTTAATTGCTCTCTCACCCTGGTTAAAACATTTTCCATCCCCTTGGCCTAAAGACCTACACTCTGTTCCACTATCTTTCCCTTTGAACATTCCCTTTAATGAGTTGATCTAGTTATGTTGCCCTTCTTTTGACTCCATATGCCCAATGGTCTAGAGACATCATTCTATCCATCTGTTTCAAGCATTCCACCACCCAATCTTCAATACAAATCAAAACCCCAATTGAACATTTATAACTAGCCTAATATTAAAAGAAACAAAGCTAAATCATATAGAGAGAGCCCTCTCTGAGCATCAGGAAGGCTAGGTCTTGATCTCCAAAAGTGATTAGTGGTTACCCAGTTGATCTCCTTCTTTAACCTTGGGAAATTACTGGGTGATAACATACTGGAAGAGAGATACAACCCCCTGGCTCTTGTACTGGCCGATATGTTTACCAGTACATAGGTACTGGCCTACATAAGGCTACGACCTTCTATCTTCCTCCAGGGACCACATTTCATTAATTTTTAGACTGTATACTCCTAGATCACAACACCACAATCTGAAGGCCTCGTTTCATCAAATATTCATACTGGACCCATCAACAAGATTAAAGCTCAAAATCAATCACCATTGCTATACAACCAATCACTGAAAACCCGTCATCACTAAAGAAAATCACAATCAATCAATTTGAACATTCAGAACACTATCACCAGAACACAGTCACCAGAACACAGAGTAGAACCCATAACTCTGCATCAACAACCATAACCAACTGCAACATCAAATATAATATTTCATAATGTATACACTACTTTAATGTGCTGAACCAACATGTATACGTGATTTTACCAAAGCTAACCAGCGTACAGATCTGGAAATGCTAACTTAAAACATCACAACTATTCCAGACTTTAGTCATACCCATATCAGAACATTTATAGTGTAAATCACGTGTTAGCATTCAGATCTATACTATCCATGATCAAACCATATAATAATAATTCATTTTAGGTCTCATGATCTTGATCCATCATTAGATCTCATCCCCCATCAACTGCTAGGGTTCATCCTTAGTTCAGATAACCAGAAACCCATAACATGCATATTTTCTTTTGATCTCACTCTTCATGAGATATTCATTACCTGCACAAATATCCCTTTGATCTTCTCCTCCTTATATAGTTTTAGGCCTTTCTCAATACCTTAGACTAAAAAAAATTAGGACCAATACCTCGGACCAAATACCTCAGACCAAATACCTTGGACCAATACCTCGGACCAAAACCTTGATTTTCCATCCTGTATGCACTTTTCTTCTTTCGAGAGTACATGTATATGTATACAATCTTTTTGTTCTGTGTACCTGCGTGTACATGCTACTTGGAAAAAGTGAACTAGCGTATACCTCTATTTTTTCAATATTTTTAGTCTGATCTGTAAATATTTGTTGTTAATCCTTTTGCATTGTGAACTGTCATCTATGTGGGTTGCCATCAAGGACAACACCTATATCATAATGCCAACAATCTCCCCCTTTGGACTTGATGGCAATAAAACAACAACACCAAGACACTCTCCCCCTTCGACATCAAGGGAAAAGGGCGGACCAAGATATTCTCCCCCTTTGATATACATTATGTTGTCCATGCTCCCCCTGAGTACATGTTGAAATCTCTAATTAAGCTCCCCCTTTGTACATGCTGAGATGAACTAAACCATCCATGCCCCCCCTGAGCACATGCAGAGTCTGCAAAATTATTTTCCAAAAGATAATCATGACTCTATAACTCAACTATGTGAGTATGACCTTCCTATCACTAATGAATCATACATACATCAATCTCCCAACCAAGTGGGGATACACCAAATGTTTATACATGACTGAAATAGCAATCATCCTTCCCATGCATAGTGGGGTTACAAATTAGGTCTTTTTATGACCTTTACATCAAATGATATACATGACATTTATAACAAAGACCAACAATCTAAACAAGACCATGATAGTCATCAACAACTATCATACACCATATATGATCTGCACCATCAGCATCTGTCAGTAGCATCAAGATCAACAGCCTGTATATTTCCATCATAAAAAAGAGTCACCTGAATAAAAAAACTATGTGGATCAAACAATATAATTTTCATCATGTACCAAGGTCTTCTAATATAATGCCAACAATGCATTATTAGAAACACATGCTCCCCCTGAACCTGTTCCAACTGTTTACTATAGATCTAATCATTGCATTTGTTAGTAAGAACCATCAAGGCTTCTTCATCAACCAATTATTTATCAACTTATTAACAACTTATGAGGGCCAAAACACTTCCACATATCATCAACAGACTCTAACCATCATCAATCAGAACAAAATAAATAAATGATAATTGACTGAACCATATCAGACCCCTTTTCCTGAGTCTGTCCCACTGCTTTTTCTTCAAAACACCATATACGTGACTATGCAACTTCTAACTAACATATATACACAACTTCTCTTCATAATAACTACGTATGAGAATTCGAATAATGAAATTTTACACTTTTATCTCCCCTTGGGTTTGTTATTTCTATAAACTGATCTATGCCACATCTTTCTGACAACAATTCCTTGTTCTTCAATACCTTGGGTTGTGATGATGTTTTCTCCTTTTGTTATGGTGGCTGAAATTTTCTCCTTCATTCCTTTGATTTATGTCCAAACTTGTTACACGCATAACATCTTACATGTTTCATATTCCTTATATAGCAATCAATAGCTTTGTGACCAAACATATTTCAAGCAAAACAATATCCCTTAAAGTACTTGGAAACTGATGACCATTCTGTGTGACAGTCTTGAACCATTCTACTTCTGTATCTGGCTATAACATGTCCAAAATTATGACATTTAAAACATTCAACATTATTTTTCAGAGAAAAGAAACAATTATCCCTTCCATAGTTAGGTGGAAATGTTTTTCTTTGAAGTCTTTCTTTCCTTGGTTGTTGATGGGGTTGACCTTTTATCTCCTTGTTGAGCATTTCAGATTTTGCATTGGAGTTCCTTACCTCATCTTGTGAGCTAGATTCACCTTCATGAAAACCAAGACCAGTCTTTATAATAGGCGAATGCTGAACTTTGATGATTTCATCTAACGTTTCTGATCCTTTAGCAAATCTAAGATTCAGAGTCTTTGTCTTTTCAAGTTCTTTTCTTAGACTTACTACTTCACATTCTAACACTTCATTGTGTTTGTCCTTTTCAATGAGTTGATGTGTCACTGTGTTTATGACTGTATCCTTTTCTGCCAAACTGATTTTGAGTTGATTGATTTCTTTAAGGAAATCTTCATTTTCTAAGGCATCATTTTCATACGCCATGAGTAGTTTAATTTCTTGATCATCGTCATCACTATTAGACAAGCCATCACTATCATCATGAGTATAATAATTTCAATTACCTTCTGCATACATCTTTCCTTTGACATGAGGACATTTAGTAGCGTAATGACCAACTCTACCACAAGCAAAGCATTTGAATGGTAGCTTACCTATGAATCTTTCGGAACCGCGTTGAAGCTTCTTGACAAAATTTACATCATATTCTTATTTTGAAATGTGTCTTGATTCATTGTGCTCTTCCTTTTCTTTTCCCTTTGCTGATGCTTTAAAATCGGCTTCTCTCATGTCCAATGGAGCTCCTTTTCTCATTTCAAAGGAATTTAGGATTCCATGGAGTTGAGTCACAGTAATAGTTTGAAGATCCTGTTTTTCTTCTATGGCAGACACTTTTGACTCAAATTTAGAAGACAAAGATCTCAAAATTTTCTCAACTAAAGTAGCTTCCTTTATCTCTTCACCCAGATTTCTCATATGATTTACAATCCCATATACTCGCAAGAAATAACTAGAAATTCTTTCATCACTATGCATCTTGAGAGTTTCATCCTGGATTCTGAGAGTTTGTAGTTTAGCACGTTTTACTTGGGAGTCACCTTCGTAGCTCTGACTTATTCTGTCCCATATTTCCTTGACTATGTTGAGCTGCATGAATTTGAAAAATTCTGATTCTGATAGACTTCCCAATAAGGTGTTGACAACTTTGTCATTTATTTCATATGTTTTCCTTTCTGTTGGATCCGTGGGGACTGCTACTGGATATTGATATCCTTTCTCCACAATTGCCCAAACATCATCTCCAAGTGATTGAATATATGCTCTAGTTCATGTTTTCCAATATACCAAGTTGTTCCCATTGAAGATTGGTGGTCTAATAGATTCCATGCCTTCGTGATTGTTCATTTTGAAAGATCTCTCTTCAAGAGATCAAGATTCTTTTGAAGGACTTGCTGTGATTCCAATTGTTGGAAATAATACTGATTGGGGGGTGAATTAGTATTATCAAATCAATAAATTTTTTATTTCGTACTTAGATTTATATATGCTACTTTAATGAATGTAACACACGTGTACACACAACTATCTTTAAAGCAACCAACGTATATCTAGAAAACTTATGATTCAGTTAATTCATCATATGTTGATCTTTAATCAGTGCATCAGTACTTCATTAACCATATAAACACTAACCATGTGTAGTAATAATAGAATAAACCATCACACATAAGCGACACACATGAACACCAAGATTTAATGTGGAAACCCAATGCGGGACAAAAACCACCTATTGTTGTCTTCTTTTAATATAAGGAAAGCCTGTTTACAATCTTGTACTGGTGCAAACTCACACTAGTATGCAGGAAACCACCTGCAGAAGGCTATAACCTTCTCTCATTCTCTATCTTCTACTGGAAGGGAGCTACAACCCCCTAGCTCTTGTACTAGTCGATACGTTTACTAGTACGTAGGCGCCAGCCTACAGATAACTCCAACCTTCACTTGTTTTCCAGCTGCTACTGGAAGGGAGCTACAACCCCCTGGATCTTGTACTGGCCGATATGTTTACCAGTACGTAGGTGCTGGCCTTCAAAAGGTTGCGACCTTCTCTCTTCCTCCAGGGACCATGTTTCATTAATTTCCAAACTGGATACACCTGGAACTCAACACTAGAATATGAAGGCCTCATTTCATCAAATTTTCATCCTAGACCCATCAGCAACATTGAAGCTCAAAATCAATCACCACTTCTATACAACCAATCACTGAAAACTCATCATCACTTAAGAAAATCACAATCAATCAATCTGAACATTCAGAACACTATCACCAGAACACAGTCACCAGAACATAGAGAAGAACCCAGAACTCTTCATCAACGACCATAATCAACTGCAACTTCAAATATCATATTTCATAATTTATATGCTACTTTGATGTGCCGAACTAGCGTGTATATGCACTTCTACCAAATCTAACCAGCGTACAGATCTGCAAATGCTAACTTAAAACATCACAACTATTCCAGACTTCAGTCATACCCAGATCAGAACATTTATAGTGTAAATCACATGTTAGCATTTAGATCTAGACTATCCATGATCAAACCATATAATAATAATTCATTTCAGGTCTCATGATGTTGATCCATCATTAGATCTCATCCCCCATCAACCGCTAGGGTTCATCCTTAGTTCAAATCACTAGAAACCCATAACATGCATATTTGCTTTTGATCTCACTCTTCATAAGATATTCATTAATTCCACACATATCCCTTTGATCTTCTCCTCCTTATATAGTTGTAGGCCTTGCTCAATACCTCACACCAAAACCACTTAGGACCAATACCTTGGACCAAATACCTCGGGCCAAATACCTCGGACCAAATACCTTGGACCAATACCTCGGACCAAAACCTTGATTTTCCATCTTGTACATGCTTTTCTTCTTTCGAGAGTGCGTGTATACGTATACACTCTTTTTGTTCTATGTACCTGCGTGTACATGCTACTTGGACAAAGTGAACCAACGTATACCTCTCTTTCTTCAATCTATGGAGTATGATCTGTAAACCTTTGTTGTTAATCCTGTTGCACTGTGAACTGTCATCTATGTGGGTTGCCATCAAGGACAACACCTGTATCATAATGCCAACATTTAATGCTAACAAGCACTTTAGTGTTCAATTCATATTCATGTTGGTAAATGTGACTTACATGTAACATCAAAAGCAGAGGTTAGTGTGAGGTAGTTAAACAACCATAACATCCTAAGTTCCTAAGGGTGTCATATGTGAGAGAGTATGATTCTTTTGTCTTGTATAATTTCTCTAATATCATCCATAAATATAATTTTATATGTTATCCACATTATCATTTGATGCTTATTTATTTTTTTTCACTCCAATGTTAACATCAAAGCAGGGTAAATGGGGATCTAATCATAGTTTTGTGCATGTATGTAGATGAGTTCAAGACAATGAGATTTGTTAATAGGTATCAAGTTAGGTCAAAATGAAGCAATTCTTGAGATCATAAATATAATGAATAAGAAATGTCGGTAGGTTAGATGACATAATTTTGGTGAAATTAGAGTTTGTGCCTGAGAAAGATCCATTTTTTATTCATGAAAACAACATTGTATTTGATATGTTATAGGATAGATGATAATATACATTTTAATTTTTTTTATCGACACTTTCAGAACTGTAGGTCTCTGTGACCTTCTATCTAGAAGACCCCAAAATGGTTTTTATAACCTAATTTTTACAGTCATATTTAGGAACTTTTGGTCTCTTCTTTTCTAGAAAGCACCAAATTTACATTTAGATTCACCTAAAATTGGGCCATTACATAAATTTATAAACAATTCATAAGATTAAATTCTAGAGAAAAATATCTTAAATTCTCTTGTGAAAATCAATGTAGGGAAGGAACTGATGCTGGAAGGAAAAATTCATCCTTAACTTTTTGTACAAACATTTTCTTTCATGTAGTGATAATACTTCTTTAGATAATCTATTTGATTGTTTATTGAATTCTCTATAGATGCGAGAGAAAAAAAAAAAAAAAAAAATCAGAAAATTTCATTATGACCTCAGAAATCTTCTTCATGGTTGGGCTCAACACCATATTTTCTATGTCCAATCCTTAATTAATTAGAATCTTCCATTACTTGGAGTCTGGCATTATATTTTTCAAGTGCATGTTGCAGCAATAAACTTAAGTCACAAAATTCTGATATACTATTCGTCCCCTGGGCTATAGAATACTTGAAAGAGATCATTGGGATTCACTTGAATGTAAAACATTTCCAGAACCACATTTACTTGGACTTCATTGGCAAGAACTGTCAAAGAAACCTTAAATCTTGTCTTTCTCTATCTCTGGGGTTTATAAGATTCTTTAAGCTTTTACATTTTCAGGCTTCCATGATCCTCTGTAGATAAAACTAATTTTATGGCCAATCTGTATTGTAGTAATATCCTTATCTTACAATATCATGTTATTTTTTTCAAGCCAAACCCCCTGTGGACAAATCATGGAAGAACCCAATGGGAAACAATTCCTTTATACTTGTACCAATCCTCAAAACATGTTGATAATGATTTTCATTTCCACCCATTGTTTCCATTTTAGCTCTATTTCTCATTCAAAACCCATTTAGTATATGAACAACGCACAAATAGGCGATCCACAGATTCCTAATTGGTTTTACACAATACATTTTCTAGGCTCATGCCAATTTCTCCTTTGACAATTATGACGAGTTTAGATTTTGTTTGACATTTCAAGCAACAAAAATATCCTAGTTTTAAGAGGACTGTTTAGTTTCCACATTCTTTTCCATCACCATTTTTTCTCCCTAACTTATTTTTCCTCTATGTAGCTACATACCCTAGTTTAGTTGTATAATCCCTCAAACCTTTGTTTTTGAACCACGTTAATTCATCTTCTTGATCATTGAATTCCATAGCATGGTGTTTTAATTCGTAGGTATGTTTATTCCATTCTTTAGCATTTTCACTTGGGAGGTATAGATCATTTGCATGCTTCCAGTCTTATCTCGAGATTTATCATGCTCAGGGATTTTTCATCTGCTAAACTGAATTTTTTATCCTATTGAAATGTAATTTATTATTTTATAAATGATTTGTGAAGTCTTATATAAATGATTCTATTGTTTTTAGTATTTTAAAATATTATTAGGTAATGAAAGCTAATACTAAAAGAAAAAGTAGAAATTGACAAATACATGAAGGGAAGAGATCCCTACACCCTACAAACATGACAAGAATGAGAGATTTATGAATTGTGGAAGGTCTAGTGTCTAGACATTATTCAACGCATATACAATGCTGCAAAAACATATTCCAGTGGACTATTCATCACCCATGTGAGAAGTAGGAAGTGTATTTTTCAAAATCGAATGATCTAGAAGAGAAATTGTGGTTGAATCACTTTTCTTGCAACAATATAAAAATATTAGTGCTTAATAACCTAGTTTCAATAATAAAAAACTATCACTATTTAATCCCCCAGTGGAATTAGTAAGGGCATAGACATAACAAATAATACCATAAGAAATAGGTTTCACCCGTTGATGGAGTCTGAGCAATTATTGTTATTTAGCATAGGCATTTGAGGAAGTTTATTTTCTTAGTGCTTCATTTAATGTCATCAAGGAGTCCAGTGGCTTTACTAGTACCCTTAAAACCATTGGAAGAAGAAGAAATGTCAGAAAAGCAGATGGTCATCAAGGGAAATTTACATGGAGAATTGAGAATTTCACAGGTTTAAAAGACATCCTTAAGAAAATGAAATAACGGGTCTATGTGTCAAGAGTAGGAAATTTCAGGTTGGAAACCGCGACTGTCATCTTATTGTGTATCCTAGAGTTAGTGTGCAAACATGTTATTGAATTTGCAACACACGGAAACAATTTTTAAATGATAGATATCCTATCATTGTTACTCTTTGGTTTTTGTTGTTGTCTAATTTATTGTTTTTCTATCTAGTTGAAATGATATTAATTTTTCCAATTTAAAGTGTTTGATATTTTGTTGCGGTTTTAGAGTTCACCATTCTGTCCTTTCTTAATCATCATTTTGGGTGTTGTTTCTTTTTAATTTATTCAAAAAGTATTTTTTATCCCGATGGTTATCATCGAAGTCATAGGGAAAATTTCCTCATTCCCTATGAACTTTAGTTTTTAAATATGTTGTGGTTGTAGCGATTGAGTCTCTTTCAGATTTTATTACTTTCCTTTGCCCCAATCCATCTATCTTTTTTGTTCTTTTGTATGGTTTCTTCTATCATGTCCTTCATTTGTTATCTGTCTGTGAGATCTTATTTCCCAATACTATTTTGGCTTCGTATACATGGAGGTTATGTTGATAAATATGCCATAAAATGGTTTCCCTCTCAAGCTTATGTTATTTATTTTCACAAAAAGAGAACTTGTAATGTTTCCATTAATGAAAAAACAAAAATTTACATTTAAAATGTTCATGGGACTAGAGGCACAGTCTACAAAGTTAGTCCTCTCGAGATTGGAAACGACACCTCCACAATAAAAATAAGTAGAGCCTATCAACTTAAATAGTAGATATGTTAAAAAAACAACATAATTTTAGCTATGAAAGATTATTTCTATAAAAAAATTGTCTCTTTGAAGTTCATCTATTGTTGGAGAGAGAGTTTCCTCTATTTCATCTTTGATCACCCTAATCGATAGAGGTCCATGACCCCTGCTCCAATCTTGTTTAGATAACTTATGTGCATCTTGATTTTACTCTTTGTAGATGTGATTGAAGATTTTGATGTGAATGATGCCTTAAGATCCCTTGCATGATTTAAGCTTCCATCTAAAGTAATTCCATCTACTCTATAAACAATCTGGAGTCTCGATGTATATCAATTTCAGTGATTCAACTCTCCAATGCTAGGGCTGTCAGTGTAGATACAATTTTGACTTTTTGATGATTGTTTGTTCTTACTCCAAGTACACGTTCAATAAGAATCTTGTGAGGATTTGCAATGTCAAGGATTCTTGTTTTGGTCCATAAATAAACCATATGGTGTGGTGTAATTGATGTTGGATGGAACATTTCTCATTTTCTTACACTTTTCCTTGGCCATTTTGTAATAGGTTCCTTGCACCCTCTGGAAAGTGTCCAGGGGACTAATTTTCTAGTCTTGAAAAGCGACTCATTTCTAGTGAGACAAATAATACAGAGAATGAGAATAGGGAGAGAGTGGTTTATATTTACTTCCCTATATTGAAGGCAACAGGTTAAAGTCTCATCCACAATTTCTTCTTCCCACTTTCCTTTCCATTGGTTAATGTTTGGGCCAATGTTTCACCAAGTTTCTGGGATAGAGGAGTGCGGGAGAAGGGATATGCACATGGGTGACATGTGGAAGAACACCCAAATTTTGGGAAATTAAGGGGGTTGGTGGGATGATAGGGACCCCATATTTGATTTAATAAACATAATAATGGTAAATTATCAATTCATCCTAGGAAAATTAATCATTGGGAAATGTAACTACTCAATAATAAAATAGTACTAAAATCAAATCTGTAAATGATATAAACATGATTTAAGTTCTGGTTAGAAATGAAATATGTGGATTCATAAATATTCTGGAATCCACATTCGATGATGTATGCTTTCAAAGGTTGTTTCTCGCTTCTGTTTGGTATGTTCACACGCAAAGGACACATGATGAATGGTTTTGGATTCAGACAAACACAGTCCACAATGTGAAGTCCCTGAATGCTATGCTTAGCTAAATTCTCTGCAGTTAATACTTTCATTTTAAACCACAACCAACAAAATACATTTTTCTTGATGCCAAATGAGTCCCCAAACAACATATTTTTGAACTTGAGAAATCAACTCTAATTGATGTCTATAACCATTTTTGACACCATAATACTTAACCCCTCATCCTTGAATGTCGTGGATTAAATTTGAAGAGAATTTATGAGTGAGAAATACAGTGGTTGAAGATGAATTGGAGGATATTTAATATCCCCTTCTATCCATTGTTTGGATGTTGGGAACCATTTCGATGTCATACAAAGTTTTCATATTTTTAGAGACCATCCATTATTTTAGTGGAAGAAGATAAAATTTCTTTTTTAAATAGATGATTACCAATTATGTTGTTCTTCCAAATATATTTAGATTCTTTTACTTTTGATCCATGTGAATTTGGATTGAATTATTGGGGAAGTTTCCTTTATGACTGAGATGTAGAGGAAATCAGTGAGATTTGCAAGTTCCCTCTTCATAGTATAATAAGCTAGAGAAATTTAGATGGAACATATGCAATTTAGAATGGCTCTTCTGCAATACAACTGCTACAATAGGTCACAACTTCATTTTGCAATAATTCTCAATTTTGGATTTCAATGTTATTTCATGTTATTTTCTTGTAATGATATACCTTAGACATAAAATATTGTGCGAACAATACCTTGATACCATTTTAAAATGTAATCATGTAGGAGTTATGTGATGTTTGAGAACATGGGATGAAATTTTAGTTCAAATATTAGGGTTAAATATTTTAAATTGTTACAATTTTCATTTGAAAGAGTTGGTAGCCAATTTTAAAGTTTCAAACACTAAGTGAGGGACATCCATTGACAATATTAGGCCACAATAGCATGTTGCTTCTAGTTTTAGATGTTATTACTATTGTACAATTTATCTACATCTCTTTGTTGTAGAGAATCAATTTGTTGATTGTTTTATACCATTCCTTGATGTCAAAAAAGTTAGCAAGAATGGTGAGTAAATTGCATGGGCAAAAATAATTTACAGAGATTGCAACTATATTTCAGATTTGATGTTTATTAATGTGCCATAATTGATATTTATTAACATATTGTAATTAATGTGATTTGCAGAGAATTTCATGGAAAATTTGTGTGTTCTAAAAGAGGTTTTGCCAACTATGGATGACACAAGTGTTATTAAAATTCTAACTATGTTCAGTTCATTGCTAACTTTGTCTACATTGGATATTTGAGTGGCTATTTGTGATATCCTGAAAGGGCTTTCAAAAGTTGACCCTTCCTTGGCCTTGCCTGTAAGATAGTGGTTCTTGTTTGGTTTTGTTGAACCAGAGTTTGATATTATTTAATGTCCCATGATCTCCATTTACAATGCCTTTTTTTTAATTAATTGTTATATTGTTAATACATGTTATTCATTTCTAGCTTGAATTCTTGTTGCTTCCTTGCAAAAGAAACTAGTAAGTGATTTAAATGAAATACCATCACTAGTAGAAAATGATGAAATTAGTGACTAGGTGACTAAAAACGTTAGTCACCGCAATTATTTCAAGTGAATTACTACTAAATTTCAGCAATTTTAAGTGACTAAACTAAAAATGACTAACTTAAATGACTAATTTAGTCTAGGGATAAAATATACAACTAGATAATAAGTGACTAAACTAAAAGTGACTAACTTAAATGACTAATTTGGTCTAGGATTAAAATATATGACTAGATAATAAGTGACAAAATTAATAATGAATAATGTTACTGACTATTATAGTCTAAGAATAAAAATATGACCAAATAACAAGGATATGAATTAGTCATTTATGTTAATAATTTTCTATTGTGTCACTCTAGAAATGGTAAATTACAATTTTGATACCGAAGAGTTACATTTCACTACAAGGGTCTGTGAATCCATCTGTAGTGTTAAAATTTAGAGACAAAGGAGTCTCTAAATCCATATACAATGTTAAAATTATGATTACCCTTTTGTCTCTAAGTTTAACACTACAGATGGATTCAGAGACCCCCTCCTTTTAATCCATCTACAGTGTTAAATCTAGAGACAAAGGGGTCTATGAGTCCATCTGCAATGTTAAAATTTAGAGACCCTCATCTGCAATGTTAAACGCTTTAGAAATGGAAAATTGCAATTTTGATACTAAAGTGTTACATTTCACTAAATTTTAATGCTATAGATGGATTCAGAGACCCCCTTGACCCCCTTAAAGGAGGTCTCTGAATCCATATACAATGTTAAAAGTTAGATATTAGATGGATTCAACGACCCCCTCAAAGGGGCCTATGAATCCATCTATAATGCTAAAATTATAACAATTTTATACAATATTATTGAGTATAAGTTTACAATATATAATAGTTTTACACTCCTTTTGGAAGGAGGAATAAGAAAGAGAGTTTGAAACTGATATTGAAGGGTTTTAAGAGTTAATAGGAATTTGTTCCTCACATCTTAGAGAGACAACACACTATTTGTTGTGGGGTTTTTGTGGTGTTGTTACATACCATGGTTGATTATTGCACTAGATTCATTGAGGCAATATTTATTGTACTAATTTGAATTCAAAGTATGTTGATTAATTTAAAACTTATCAATTAATATAAATGTAGATTACTCTAAAGCCATATTATTCTATACATAATTCTACAAACACGTGCAGGGGTTGCAAAGCAGAGCTCAGTTTTCAATATTGCACCTAGGTAAAAGTTGGAATATTCGCCCCTTATAACAAATAGAGGAAACTCAATTAGAAAATAGTTGAATTATTTAAATTTAAATATAAAAAATGTATGTGCTTATGTATTTTTAGTTGATAATAATTAGCATATTCTTATTTATATTCCCTCATTTAAACTATATAATGTAAAAGAAAAGGTATTTCTAAATATTATGATCCCAAATATGAAGATGGACACTCAACCTAGTTTTTATTTTCAAGCCAACAAGTAGAAATTGTGGAATACCATTTAGTTTGGAAATTATCCCATCCCAAGTCTTAATTTTATCTTTCCTTCTTATTTGTTTGTCCAAATACATTATCCCACCAAAAATATGCATGCCCTTTCAACTTTGTGAATATATGCTTCACTCTCTTGGGGTCCTCAATTTCTCAAACTCAAGGGATTTCTCCATCTTCCCGATCTATTAAATCATCTAGTCTTATTTCCCATGGGGCCTCTACTTTTCACTCTTCATTACTCACATCATGAATATCTACTACAACCCTTGTTTTCTTAGCTTCGGAATCCATTCTAGTTACCACGAACCTCAACATCTAGGGGATTTTATTCGTGGTTATTTTTCCCTCTACCCTATGCTTGTATTCCTAATTCCCTTATGTGATATTTTTCAATTCTCCTTGTTATAGCTCCACCAAACAAATTCCCTTTGATGACATTTTTCTTCAATTCATATGTGGGCTTCAAACCTACTTTGATACCAAAATAATGCAGCCTAAATTAGTATTTACATAGGCAACAATAATCATGGTTACAAATCCACTTCAAACATAACACATGATAAGCAATTAAAAGCACACACAAAATTTTATATCCTAAAAAAAATAAAATATGACTTTACTCTTAGAAAGACATGGAACCCATGTCAAGACCCCTTAATTCTTATGTTTAGATAAACACATTTTTTACACTCAACAATTCATTATAATTTACACTCTCAATAAATTTAAAAAAATATATATTTTACAACATTTTAAATTTCAACAAACTAATTTTTAATCAACCAATAACTTAAAAAATGTAATAATTATAAAAAAATAAAATAATAAAAATCTCTATAAAATTTATAATAAAAAGAAAATCCTAAAAAAATTAATATAAAACTACATATTTATCTATCCTTTAATACCAATCAACCAACTTTTATAAAAAATAAATATGATCACAAACACTCACGCTATAAAAAATTTCCAGAACAAATTCAAATTTCCCTCAATAATCTACGTCAATGAATTCATTTGATCTTAATCATCTAAACCCTCAAAGACTTGGATAAACCCGACCAGAATAATACAATGAAATCCTCATATGCTCATGTAAAATCCACCATTATTCCACAACGACCTCGGAAAACATGACGGAGGTCGTGAACAGGAACGGAAAGCAGCGGTATAAGGATCTGACGGCTGGTTTTCCTCTGGTGAATGCGATGAATAAAAAGCGATGGAAAGGAGGTGACTGGGATTCAACCGCTGGTTTTCCTTTGGTGATCACGATGAATTTCCTAAATGGTAGCAGAATCGACTAAGAAACCCTCTATGGCATTGCCTTCATCTAGTATGTGGGTGATTAGAATCAGCCATGGGTGTGCTCCTTCATTCCTTTACTTATCTCCCCTTGGATGCCCAGAGGATGCTTCAACCATGGTAGTTGATCCTCTACCTCAGCTCATCCGAAAAGGCTATCAATATCACCCTTACCACAAATCTAGGGTTGCAGCTCCTCCATGTCCACACAACCAGGGCCGAAGAGGTGGTTAATATTGTGATAGTCTTGTTGCACATGTACTTGCTATTGAAACAAGGATTTTCTATCTACAGTTGGCTTGGATCTCTCGAGCCCTATTGCCAAGGTACCCATCGCCATGGTATCGTGCTCCAGATCACCAACTGACTAGCCTCGGCCTACGCTCTTACCACCAAGAGCTTGGATTGAGCTTGGCATACAAGATTATAGTCCTCTATTAGGATTTCGAAGAGGTATGTGCTATTGATATCTCTATTGTATTTTTTAGAAAACTTGCCTCTAAAAAAATAATTTTGGAGGTCAACTCTCTTGTGGAATTTGAGAATTAATGAACCCAAAAAAACATTCTAGAACATGAATATTTTTTTGGCATTCGAATGTTGGATCTGTGTGCATTTCTGAAAATGCCTTAGCAAACACTATCTTTAAATAAAGACTGCCCAAGGGTAATTTGCAATGACCTTCCATGATTTCTTTCGAAGGACGAGCCCGAACAAAACATTTCAAGCCATGGATCATTTCTTTGGCTTTAGAATGATGGATTCAGAAACATTGCACTCATAGGAATTATATTGCAACCAACTTCATCTCAATGTGTATAACATTTACATAATTCTTTTCCTATGCTTGGGGACATGAGTAATGATAAAGGTGATTTTAAACTTCCCTTTATGTGAAGGGAAAATTTGTGAGAGGATGTAGATCTTCCCCCCAGCCACCAAATAGATGGATAATTTTAATGATTTTCTTTCGACAAGTGACCTTGTATCGCTCCACTGTGCTATGACAAAAGAAACACTACAGATTCTCAATATTGAAACTTTGCAACACATAAATCCAGGTAATGGATCTTTCTTATTTCAAACTATTTCTCTTTGACATTATTAGTTTATTACATTCTCCAGAACATAGTATTCAAAACCAGAACCGGTGACCGGACTAGTCCACCTATCAAATTGGGTTTGAAAAAAATATCGGTCAAACTAGGACTGGTTAGATCTTGTTAATTTTAGGTTAACATGTTCTTTTCTTAGGACAGTTACTTCACAGATCCATATTAGCCCAATTTTCCATTACAAATCACATAATACATCATTATAATGACAATAACTAAAGGAAAAACATAAACGAAATATGCAAAAGACAAGCCAAGAAAAGATTACACAGGGATATGGCACAAGCCAGGGAAAACCCTTGATCAATACTTCGTCTTATTAATAATATCAAATGTTCAACAGAGAGAGAAAGTACAATAATTTAAAGTCAAAATGACTTGCCAATTTGAAGATCCACTATGATTTCCCTTGGACAAGTGAATAGCCCAAAACTGCAATATCATCATTCTGTCAACTGTGGTGAGCTAAGGTCTAGTTAGGGTTTCTTACAGATTACTATTGTTCCATTCAATTGATCAAGAAACCCTCATTTCGGCTACAGCTTTCCATGGCAAGCAAGAGGTTGTCCATCACTGGCCCTTAGAACTGATATGAACCTAATATATGCTTCTCAACCCTTATGTCTAACCTAGTGCATGCCTGCAGACCTACCTAAAGTAATGGCTCTGAAGTGCAGACACATAAAGGGAGAAATTCTTCCTTAAATTGACCATAGATCAGCTCAAAGTCAATACCCAAACATGACCTGACTTTTTAAGGTTGAATTCAGACCTGTAATGACAATATTACCCATACAAGTTGCCCTGAAATTTCATCAAGTCCTATGATTTTTTATCTAAGGAATCATGACCTAGTTGCTAAGGAAGAAACCCAAAACAGGCAGCCCTTTGTCCTCCTTAAGAGCTTAACTACCTTAGATATAAATTGGAGCCTTTTGATGTATCAAATGAGGTTGAAGGCACCTCTATATATACAAATTTTTTAGGGTCAAAAGACATGACCTTTGGGGTTTATGATGATGAGGCCGACCTTGACAATTTGTACATGAGTGGACATAAATTCAAGAATGCACTTCTTCTTATCCAAATTTGATGATCTTTAGGTCGCTTTTGGTCTTCTAGAAAAGAGGAGTTGAATGAAATAATCATCTCCAATAGATTTGTTTTCCAATGATGGAATTTGTCCCTAGTTGTCAATTTTAACACTCCCTCTCAACTAGGGAGAATTCCACTTGGAAGTCTATCATGCCATCCGGTCATCATGAACTATCCTAACATCACGTGCCATTTTTGTATCTTATCTCTTCTCTACTCTGCTGAACACTGATAACAATAATGAAGAAGAATCATTTGAGAGTGAGTCACAAGACCTTACCACTCTCCATCGACAAAAGTTGATCCATATAACCAGATGTAAAACTGTAATCACACTTGATCCAAAGTGATCAAGTTTGTTGAACATCATTCATCCTAGACATACGGAGTATGACAGTACACGATGCATCCACCAGTAGTGCTATGGTCCCAAACCACTTTTCCCAGCTCATTGGCTAGATGATAGGTACCTCCCATGTGTCCTAGACTACATGGGTAGGATGATGTAGGAACACTAGTAGAGAAAGAATATATCACATCCTACTCACAACCACACTTAGGGAAAGGAGAATCCACATCCTACAAACACATGTCACAACCATATGTAGGGAAAGGAGAAACCACATCCAACACGCATGCAAACCAAGAGTAGGGAAAGGATAAACCGCGTCCTACATGCATGCCAATCAATTATCATAGGAAGGATCCTACACGCAGGGAAAGGGTGAAAAACATCCCACTGATATGTCAACCATCAATTGTAGGGAATGAGCATCCTACATATGGGGAAAGGATGAACCACATCCCACCAACATGTCCACAAGAAGATGCCTAAATGCATCTCTCACTGGGGTATCTGTAGGAGAAAGTGAACCACTTATCCTGATCATATGCCATAGGAGAAGGTGAACCACTCATCCTACTCATATGCCATAGGAGAAGGTGAATCACTCATCCTATGCATATCTCATCAATTGTAGGGAAAGGTGAACCACTTACCCTACACACATCTCAACCATCATGGGGTATCATAGGGGAAGGTGAACCACTCACCCTATTGTCGCTCATAGCTCTCAAGAAGTACCTCAGGCCCTTAGGAGCTCCCAGAGCTCAATGTTCAACCAGGACCCTCCTAGTAAGGTCTATCCACAACTCCTAGCCTCTCTCTGAAGAAAGTAATATTCTTATTCAATAATGATGAATCTAGGTAGCTTTCCAATGCACCATAAAGTGGTACCCAATATATGTGGAGTATGAATTGTCTGAAGAATATCACAATATAACACGTGCTCAAATAGATCACTAAAGAACTTCCTCAATCGAAATGGTTTCATAATAAGCCATGCTTGCTGCTTTATACAATCAACCTCAATAGTGCTTTCAAAGCAACCGAATCAAGAGATATAGTACTCGATGTTTTCTCTCCATCCATCATTCTGCCAACTGAGCCAGCATCAGAGTATTCATGGAATCTTGGATTTCATTTGTGTACCTAAAATTATAGACAATAGAGTAATAGAGATATCTTACTAAGTAGCTATCAATATATAGATAGAGTCTTCATAGCGAGGCATTTATCTAGGACACTGGGGATCCCACAAGATATGCATATGCAGACCAACAACTTCTTCATCAGATCTTAAGTGCATGAAATAGATTATCAAGGCTAGGTCAACTCCCTCTTACTTTGAGAGGGTCATCAATCAGATATCATCAATATCTGCACCTTTATGGCTCGACTGTAACTTACTTTGGATATATATAGAAAAGTGACCTTGCCAAAATATAACCAAAGTCATGATCATGCAACTTCCATGCAGTCTTTCAAATAACAAGGATATATTTGAGTTATTTCCCTTATCAATAAACATTTGGCAAGAAGAGTCATCAAGTCATACTACCAAGGATTCTATAGCTCCTTCTGAAGACTTGTTTCACGTGATCATCTAACATTCAATTATGAGCTTCTCAAGCAAGGGATGAAACTTTTCATGAGGCAACTACAATAGTAAACTTCAAGGAAGCTCCAGGTCAAAGAGAAAATTTTTGAAGATTTGTCATGGTTCTTCTTCAATCAGGGAGAAAAAATCCTCCCATGAGTTTATTTCAAAATATCTGAATTATCCTCCATCTCTAGGTGATAGATGTCAAATTCAACACCTCATCTGCTTATCGTGCTCGTATAGAATATTTCATGCACTTTCTTCAAGGCACCTCATCTTTCATGCTGATAAGGGTTGTTATTGAGATCTTCTCCAAAGTCCCATGCACTTCTTCACTTAGATGTTCTTTAAAAAAAAAGGTTTCAAGAGTGTTGCACCCCTTTTCAAAATCTAAGGTGCTGCAATTTCTTTTATGAGAAGATCCCTGTAGCTTCTTCAAAAGATAAGCTATCAAATGTTTCCATATGTCTTGTTCACAACTTCGATTGTGAACAAGGCTATAATATAGTCATCAATTTATTGGGGCTACAACATATCATTATGGCTACTGGACTGTAGTAATATCATGCATAATATTGGACTTGAAAAGAGATCATAGATGATGTTGAGTTGTAGAGAAGTGTCACACATAGTAGAACTGATGCCACATATCATTGTGAGGTAACCAACAATATTCACTGTACAGGGTTCTATGATAGCTTCAGGTCTTCAAACTTCTAGGAGCATGATTCCTTTCAAATGATCCAAGATCTTTCCTTACAAACACGTATTTAGCAGAAGCTTTGCTATCCTACTTAAGGCTTAGTATAGAAAAACTAAAATAGGGTTAACTGTGTTATAATTATCAAATGATTTCATCTCTTGATGCCTATAGCTACTATAAGTTAGAAAATTTGCAAAAGTCAGCTCAACTAATATAAGAACTATAGATCATGTCACTGTAGAGAGGTCAAGACTTGGTTCACATTCAACATTTATCACTGTATGATGTACAAATGCATTAATGCTCTAGAGCCTTACTAATGATCCATCGACATAGGGGTCTTGGCTTATTTTTCTTTATGAGTTGAGTTACAGTTGAGTCTAGAACAATACGAGAACTAAGCTTCTTCTTTTCTAGGCTTTGAGAGGAAGAGAAGCTCAGAAGTACAACAGAGAGATATAAGAAACAAATGTCAACATACTACCCAAGGCCATGATTTATCATAGCTTTGATCAGAATTTCCATACTTCAATAGCTTGCCAAAATACCACAATTGTTTCAGGGCTTGCAAGAATGACATGCATATACCAATAATGACTAAATTTATGTATATATCTTGATTGTTGATGCCAATATTGCTTTACCTGCAAATATGATGTCATTCACATAGTGTAGAAACCATGTCAATATGTATACGCAATACCATAATGTCTTCTTATAATTGGAGTATCTATTCTATGCATACAATATGGATCATCTTACATGGTTGAGATGACATCCATACCATATGCAAAACTCAGATCTGAAACCATACACTAATTTCTATATGGTTTTTTCATACCAAAACGTTGCGTGCTCTTTACATATATTGCTAGAGACATACTTTCAGTGCCAATGTGTCGAGAATAAAAAATTACATATGTGATGAGCCAAAAGAGATACAAGGATTCAGAACCATGCGAGGTGCCTAACAGTGATAGGATGCACCAAACGATATGTCTGAAAGGATCGAGCCAACAGAGTGAAGTCATATACAAGGAGATCAGGTTACTTGTATGATGATATATACAAAAGGGAATGTGCTAAATGAGATTGAGTGATACTATTTATAGAGGGATCATGCCAACTGTAAGATGCCATATAAAACATGGATACTATGCTAAGACAAAGATGTTGAGTGAAAGCAGGACCTCTAACATGTAGGAATAGCGATACTTTTGTGTAGATGAGATCTATGAAAAATTGCAGAGGGAAAGGTATAGTCAAAAATATCAGATCCAATACATGACAACAAAGTCTCTCAGATCAATGGGAGGATCTCATAGGGAGATATCTCCTGGGCTATTCTTTTGGGAAAAAATTACCATACTCTAGCTATATGCCTGATGTTTCGGTCCTAAAAAAAGTATTATAACACTTCAAACAAGGCACCACAGTGGTTCAGAAATCATAGAAGATTTGTTTTTTAAGACATAATATCCTTCCACAAGTAAATGCACAAAGGAGACTCCAAACTCAGTTAAAAATAGAGTGAATTTATCCTCCAAAATGAGCACATAACTACTGTAATGAACTCTCTGATTAGGTTTTCAGCTTAGTCATAGATATCATAGTGATTATGCCCAGAATTTGATTTAATGCCACAAGGAGCTCAGTCCAGGTAGTGCTTCTATCTTTTGATGTGATGAAACCATCTTAGTGATTGTGTTTTCTCTTGCTTGGGCTCATCCTCACCTGAGCTTTGATACCATGCTAATTTTAGGTTAACATGTTCTTTGCTTAGGACAGTTACTTTAGAGATCCATATTAGCCTGATTTTCCATTAGCAGTCACATAAGACATCATTATAATGACAGTAACTGAAGAAAGAACACAGACGAAAGATGAAAAAGACAAGCCAAGACAAGAGTACACAAGGATATGGCACAAGCCAGGGAAAAACCCCAAGACGGGGAAAAACCTTTATCAATTAATATTATTATTAATATCAAAAGTTCAATAGAGAGAGAAAGTACAATAATTTAAAGTCAAAATGACTTGCCAATTTGAAGATCCAATATGACTGCCCTTGGACAAGTGAATAGCCCAAAACTGCAATATCATCATTTTGTCAACATTAGTCAGCTAAGATCTGGTTAGGGTTTCTTACAGTCCACTATTGTTCCATTCAATTGATCAAGAAACCCTCCTTTCAACTGCGACTTTCCTTGGAAAGCAAGAGGTTGTCCATCATTGGCCCTTAGAACTTATCTGAACCCAAGATAGGCTTCTCGACCACTCTATCTAACCTAGTGTTACACTAAAAAATGTCACCATGACTATTTACAGTTAGGATGACTCTATCAACAGTCATGCTACCCTCTTAGGCAAGTCTTATGCCTCTGCTCTCCATGTCAAACTCCAAAAAAGAGAGAAAGTCTTTCTAAATGTATTTATCTCTGGGGACGCAGGTTCTCTCAACCTTACCTGCGGGGATGCACCCAATGTTCACAAAAGCTGCATCTTTGGACGCTCTGTATGTAAAGGGGCAGGTGCGTCCCCCTGTAAAGGTTAAAATGCGCAAGTTTCATCTTTAAAAAGTCACTTGTGGTCATTTCTAGAGCATTCTAGAAGGTTGTTCGACGTGTATTGAGCGCCTCCAGATGGTTCATGCACTCCTACCAAAGAGGAACTTATCCCATCAATAAGGGAGCTATCCCATCCAAAGAGGGGATTATCCCATTGATGGTGGACCTGATTAACTTCCTCTTGATCACTATAAATACAGGCATTGGGCCAGAAGGAGAAGGGGTTGAAAGCTATACATTTCTAAGGGTAAATGCTGCAGGAATTAGGACTCCCATTTAGAAGCTTGTGAGGAGAGATTGCCATCTTTACTTGTTCTATTTGGAAGTGGGTGAGCTTTGTCAAAGTAAAGGAGAACTCTTGATGGACCCTGGGAGGGACTTGCACAACACCAAGGCTCAGGTTGTATTTGTTCCTTTTGTTACCTATTAATGCAAATGAGTCCATTCTTCTCAATAACTTGTTATTTATGAGTTGTTTCATGTACTCCTTGGTCTATGTGTTAAATATGTTTTATTCTATGAGATTATCAAGTGCTATTTAATCGTTTGATTGTTAGTGTATGCAGGTTTCAAAGTGAAGGAGGAACTCATCCGGATCAGCGGAGCTGGACTGCTACAACAGCGTTGGATTACAGGTAGGATCTAAACACTTGATTTCCCGTATAGTAAATGCATGTTTAGAGAAGGATTGCTCTTGTTTGTCTTGTTTGTCACTAGAGAGTCTTAGGCTCCTAGGGAGGTTGGTTGTGTCCGCACAATCGACTCTTTCCGCCTGACACCTAGTGCATGCCTACGGACCTACCTGGAGTAATGGCTCTAAAGTGCACACATAGAAAGGGAGAAATTCTTCCTTAAATTGACCATGGATAAGCTCGAAGTCAATACCCAGACATGACCTAAATTTATGAGGTTTAATTCAAACCTGTAATGATAGGATTACCCATACAAGTTGCCTTGAAATTTCATCCAATCCTGTGGTTGTATATCTGAGGAATCTTGGCCCTAGTTGTTGAAGAAGAAACCCAAAATAGAAAACCCTTCATCCTCCTTAAGAGCTCAGATACCTTAGATATAAATTTGAGCCCTTTGATGTATCGAATGAGGTTGAAGGCACCTCTATATAGACAAATTTTTTAGCGTCAAAAGACATGACCATTGGGCTTTATGATGATGAGGCCGACCTTGACAATTTGCACATGGGTGGGCATAAATTCAAA
This sequence comes from Pinus tabuliformis, assembly GCA_031772625.1. NCBI lineage: Eukaryota > Viridiplantae > Streptophyta > Pinopsida > Pinales > Pinaceae > Pinus > Pinus tabuliformis. The sequence continues at coordinate 657,219,954 of CM062808.1, forward strand.
AACACACTTTTTCTTGTCCAAATTTGATGATCTTTAGGTTGATTTTGGTCCTCTCAAAAAGAGGATTTCAATGCAATAATCATCTCCAACAGATGAGCTTTCCAATGGTGGAATTTGGCCCTACTTTCCAATTTTAATAGATCTCAATGAACCGAGCTTTAAAAAAATACATAAAATAATTAATTTTTAATGAAAAAACTATTTTTAAGATTTAAAACCATGATTCCAAACCAATAAAGAAAAAATATGCAAATTTTTCTCATCTATATACCATGCAAAGGTGAATATATCAAAAGGGAACTGAGTGCACTACATATCAACAACAAAATACATAATCAATGAGGCTCTAAATGACCTTTAGAGTCCAAAAACAATGCTACAAGCTATGGGGCCACTAACCTACTACAAGTCTACATATCAGTGATCAACATGATCACTCCTCATCATGATCAAACTCATCACCACTACTAGACATGGGAGCATCAACATGAGCTACATAAATAATCTGGCTTAGAGTTTGAGGGCTCCTAAGACTCCTCTGCAACCTCAGTAGTAGTAGCAACAAAACTAGACATAAAAACTACAAATCATTGATCAACATGACCACTCGTGAAACTCATCATTGATTCAACGCTACTAGAAATGGGATTATCAACAAGAGATACATAAACATCATCTAGCTCAAAGTCTTCAGACTTGGATTGCTCAACCTTTTAACATGCCTAACCAATGATTTTGGTTTGAGTGAAGGGTTCATCCCCTCAACCTTATAATGTGGTAGAAAAAACTTAGCATGCCTAACCAATTATTTTCCTTTGAGTGAAGGGTACATTTTTGTTAGGGCCATGGTAGAGGAGTTCAACAATCAATACCACCAACATCAACGAAGTTCAACAATCAATGCCACCAACATCATCTTGCTCAACCTTGGCGGTTATTTTTAGCAAGACCTGTTTCTTGACAATTGAAGTGTGCAGTTCTGGTCGTGCTCTCATCTCAGCTCATATTTGGTTTGGCATCAAAACTTGAATATTGGTTCCTTTGTTGCTAGTATATGTCCAGGCTCAGAAAATTTCTATTGCAGAAAGGATTGCCTACTTTCTTTTCCACTGTTTGTTGTTCTCTTGTACCCTTGTGGGGCTTGAAAAACACCAGCATTGTCAAGATTATTCTGTCAGGGGATTCCTCCCTTATCATGGACGTTAATAATATGTCCAGTGGTGATATTGATTTTTTGAAAACTTTCTTTTTTTGTATTGAACTCACATTCAATCTGTTCATGCCTTCCTGTACTTAGCAGTAGTCTCTGAAGGCTCATGGGTGTTTTAATCCACAAATCATTGATCAACATGACCAGTCGTGAAACGCATAATTGATTCAACACTACTAAAAATGGGATCATCAACAAGATATACATAAACATCATCTAGATCAAAGTCTTCAGACTTGTATTGCTCAACCTTTTAACATGCCTAACCAATGATTTTGGTTTGAGTGAAGGGTTCATCCCCTCAACCTTATAATGTGGTAGAAAAAATCTAGCATGCTTAACCAATTATTTTCCTTCGAGTGAAGGGTAAATTTTTGTTAGGTCCATGGTAGAGGAGTTCAAAAATCAATACTGCGAACATCAACGAAGTTCAACAATCAATGCCACCAACATCATCTTGCTCAACCTTGGTGGTATCTTTAGAAAGACCTGTTTCCTGACAATTGAAGTGTGTAGTTCTGCTCGTGTTCTCATCTTAGCTCATATTTGATTTGGCATCAAAACTTGAAGATTGGTTCTTTTGTTGCTAGTATATGTCTAGGCTAAAAAACGTTCTATTGCATAAAGGATTGGCTACTTTCTTTTCCACTATTTGTTGTTCTCTTGTACCCTTGTGGGGCTTGACAAACACCAACATTGTCAAGATTATTCTGTAAGGGGACTCCTCCCTTATCATGGATATTAATAATATGTCCAGTGGTGATATTAAATTTTTGAAATTTTCTTTTCTCGTATTGAACTCACATTCAATCTTTTCATGCTTTCGTGTACTTAGGAGTAGTCTCTAAAGTCTCAATAGAGATGGATCATTCTACTAAGGTCTAGAGAGGTCTTCTTTGATGTGTCTTCTGCTCATATATCTATAAGACAAAAGTCAAAGAAACATCAATATGCTATTTCAACATTGTCCAAACACTTTTTGTTGTTTTGGATAATAGTTTCACTGAATTTCTTATGGAATGGCCCTTCTCCAACAAATCAGAGAGGAATTTATTGAGAGCATTAAAGGAATGGAACATTGGTGTTGGCTTAACATTCCATCAACCTCACTAGTGGATTTCCATCCTGTTGGCTAGTATCAGATGATTTTTAAGTGGACAAAGTACTTCAATCTATGACTGTGTTCTATCATTTGATATAATTTTAGTTAGAATATGAGCTGTAAAACCATGAAATTTGTTGTCATCTTTATGGTACTAGATTGATTAAAACTTCTTTATAGAATAAAGTGGTGGTACAATATCATTGTAGGGAAATTTGGGTTGGGAAGAATGGATAGCTACCATATATATGCTTTTAAGGTCCGCGCTTCACCATACAAACACAATTCAATAGCAAAACATTGCCACTTAATGTGATTCTTGCCACCAAGATCAAGAAGTGCATATGGTATTGGGAGATGGTACATGTTTGAAAATGTCACTTACAACTTTCTAGGAAATTGGGAAATGACATGACACAATAATTGATGTGTAAATGAAAAGCCGCTCTAAATGCATTGTAAAGTAACTAGTCTGACATAGGAGTGTAGGAATAAGAAATGTTTTGAAAACAGTACACATACAATTGCCCAGATTTACTATGGGAACAAGTTTTGAATCAACTTGTGTATTACAAAATCCTCCACATATATTGTGAGGACTTATCTAACATGTTAAGTTTTGGAGCCACAACCTCTTTTATTTTGGATTTCTAGGACTCTTCTCAGGATTGAGTAGATATAGGCGCTGATACTGTCTTCATAGAAAGCTATTTTTGTAGTATAGCACATGAAATTCCATCAGGGCATAAATAATCTACTCTTATTTGATTGAGCATATATATGGATGATCATCAGTAACTCCAAGTTGCCATTAATTTAGACATATACTTTTGGCACCCTCACATTATGTTTGACATTTTCCTATGTGACATTATGTTTGACATCTTCCACTTCTTTTGTTGCCACTTTTCTATTTGCTAATACTCCAAGGATGGACTTAATAAGATCCCCTTCTTCATTGTCTGATGGTTTTCTGTTGTAAGCAATCTGGACATAACCAGTCCAGGATAGATTAGATTCCTTAGTCTCCAATTTTTTATGTATTGACCTTTTGATCACAAGGACAATAGTGCCATCAACATTCTGTACAGGCAGGCTATCAATGCTTGTAGGGGTTTATGAGAGGGATAAGTTGTTATTCCCTATAGAAATGAGTGATTTCCTTTTTTGGTCTTAAGTGCATCCTCTGCAGTGAGAACAAGAGTCAAAGAACCATTCTTATTGTACACAAGTTCTGCCTTACCACTAGAATATATAGATGATGAGTCATCGTTATAATCAGGAGAGCAAAAATCAAACCCAAGGCCTGAGCCACAACCATCTTGATCATCCATACCATGATAAGTACCATCATTACAAGGCGCAGACTCCAAATTCTTGACATTGTCCTTCTTTTGCCTTTTCCATCTCTTTGTAGAAGATGTCCCGTCATCATCAAAATTATTCCATCATGGAATACAAAACCAAAGGGAGCTGAGAAGGTAAAATGTTCCAATGGAAATTTCCTTTTCTCATCAAATTTACATTTGGAAATTTGGGTTGAAATTAACTAAACATGAAATTTAGTTTTAATTGTGGGTCTTTGTGCAATGTTGTAGAGCAGCTATGTGAACACATGTCAATAAAAGGATGGAAAATGTGACCTCATCAGAGTTTACCACATCCAATACCCTTTTGACAGAAGAATTTATTGGCCTCACTACACTTCTTACTTTGTACATAACCCATCATCACTAAATTCCATGAGACTATGCCTCTTTGATACATGCCTTCAAAATCAGTGTGAGCAATATCGACAATTCCATAATTGGTGTATATATATATATATATATATATATATATATATATATATATAGTGCATTCCCCACAAAATAATGCCCCTTCAATCTATTCTTTATTATATAGACATGGACTTCCTGACCTTCTTGTGGGACTAATAGATCGACATATTCAGGGAGAATACTTGCAAAGGTCACAGAGTTGGGCTTCAATCCTATAACGTATAAATGATGAAAGAGATTCAAAGCTTCGTGATGGAGACCATTTTGTACATATGCAGCAATCATGGCGCTCCATAACACTATCTCTATTACAAACATTTGTGGAAGAACTTGTGTGCAACTTCATTTTTATCCAAACTTGGAATACAACTTCTACACGGCCCATTGTGTCCCATTGTGGAAAGATAGCAACAGAAATCAGGATTGGCTCCATGTTAATCATGTGCTATGATTTTGAATTCAGTGTAGCATAATTGATATTTCACAGACTACCTCTTGTTTATGCAAACTGATTTCTATCATTTCCAACTAGAGTTTTTATCGATGATGATTCAGAGAATATAAGAGCATCAAAGACCTCTCCATGATCTTTTGTACTCCAAAATACATTGAAGAGTACAAAACTAAAATCAAATTGAATCACATAGTTATTGACAAAATCTTCTTCAGCTCTTTCAGAGTGTAAGTAAACCCACAATTTTCTATCTCCATAAAATTTCACACAAGGATCACGCTCATAATGCAGGTGATCCAATTCTCCACTAAAAACCTGATTAACTTGTGCATATGATACATCTTCTACAATGTACTGAGAATCCCTGATAAGTGTACAAACATCTGCCCTTGTGCCAAGGCTCCCAAGAAATCTAGCAGCTGCATCTCTCACAAGGCATAATATTGTCACATGAAGGGGCCTATCAAGCTTTAGCATAAAATGGTCCCGAGCCTTTGAGGTAGGTTTTCCAACACATCTCCTAAGTGGAGCAACAATTGCCTTGCACCCATCTACAGTAGTGTATGAGAAGGCCTTGTCGAGAACAGAGTATCAAAGAACTTCTTCCCTATGGAAATAAGCTCTCATATTAGCAGAACTTGTGGTGATAGTGATTAAACTTTTTTGAGCTCTCAAGTCACGAAAACTTTCCTTTTCATCTATACATGTTGGCATTGATGGTGGTGGTGGGGTAGGCAGAAGAACAATCTGCTAAAGAGTTTCTTGCCCTTTTTTCATCAAATTTGCAAATGCTTCCACCAATTTAAAATCATCTTCTGATAAATTCCCCATGCTTCTGGAGAACTCTGGACTTCCATGGACTCCTACCTTGGGGAGATAGATACGATCATACCATTGGACCAATCCATGACCCGCTCTTGGTAGATTTATCATATACTACAAGGGGCTTCCAACCCTTGACTCCTGGAAGTATTGTCTTTGAAGAAAAATTTTCTACCATATCAACTCCCAAAGGATGCATAAGAGGGCTTCCAATACGATGCATGCACCTATACTTATAGATTCAAAATTTTCATCAAACCCAAAGAAATTTGCTTCCATGGGCCATTGGTCATACATATCCTCCATGTCAAAACATGAGCATATGTGTCCTCTCCTAAGAACATATGTGTACTTGTTAAAGGTAATTGTAGGATGGGTATGCACATGGAAAATGTATGCTTCAGTTTGTTGACTGATAGGTAAGAAAATGTCCACTATTTCGAGCTATTGTTGTCCCGTAAGGCCCCTTCAATTCTTAAGATGAAATTTCGAGATCAGGCCTTGTTATTCACTGTAGCTTCAAGATCACAACACGACTTAAGTCGTTGAATATGCTTGACAACTTCTGGTAAAGTAGATTTATCTGATTCTTTATTGTTGTGTTTAATATGGAACCTAATGGTGCCTTTACCAGAACACCACATTCCCGCAATAGCTCTCAACATAGATATTTTACTGCTTCCATTTGGGCTCATTATCAATGAGTAATCTCCTTTAGTGTTCCCCAATGACAAGCCTTCAATAAGAGTCATAGTGCACTATGGTGTTTGTATTGTTAAAAGTTTTCTGCAAACTTCAAAAGCATTAGCTCCATTGCATTGATCAATCTCCAAGCAAGCTCCCTTTGGTTTGGAGTTTTCTACCAATAGGCTATTGCTTTGGTCCATAATATCACTACACTTGCCTAAGAAATCCATGACAGGTAACTGGTGTACAATTAGCGAGAAATCCCCTAACACATGATTGGGAACAAAATAGGATTGATTTATTACTCCAAATTCGATTTTTGCCAATGAAACATATGGGAGCCACAACAACTGCGGGTAAAGGAATTACATCTCCGACCCTTAGAATCTCAATAGGAAATAAATACCTCCCATGTTGTCTTGTCCATACCCACCGTGTTTTCTTGGAAAGGAGCATGGGGCCTCTAGGATCAAAGAGACATGGCCATTTTAGATGTTGAGAATAAGATAAAGGATGATGCTTACTATCTCCAAAGATAAACTGAAGTCTGCTAGATACAACATCATTATGAGTGATTAACATTCCAGGGTAGCATTCCAGATAAATATCACTTCCCACAAAATCCAATACTGGAGCTACTTTGTCTGTCTCAACCCCTGGATTTGGTTCCATCAGAATGTAGTTCGATGCAACAATTGTATCTCCAGATGGAAAGTTATTAAATCCTAGTTGCCTGATGCTAAATAAGCTTTTTAGTAGGATTAAATCCATGCCTTTTTGCCTTGGGAAAATTCTATAGATCATGTATTTTCCCATTCAAGCAAAATGCCCTCTGGGTATAGCTTTCTTCAGGATCACTATCCACTATGTCCTTGCTCCCATCAGATATGTGTTTTAAAGCAACTGCATCTAAATAAATTATTTTCAAGTTTGCTTCTGTCTCTCTTCAACTTTTCTAGTATTCTTAACTTCCCTTTTATCTTCTCCTTCAAGATCTTGCATTTTAAGTTCGTAATTTCTCCTTCCTTTCTTTGATAATAGCCACACTTCCATTTGCTCTAATATGTTTGCAAAGTCTCAGTCATAATCTTCAAATTTTAGATTTGGGAGAATTTTACCCTTGGCCTTCAATTATGGTCCTCAAATTCCTTTCCTTGGTATCACCCACAGCAGGCCAGAGTCATGTTCTCATACCACTATAGTGTACCCAAGCAAAAATTCAAGAAATTGTTTTTACAATATTGGAACTTCTTCTTTGACACATTTATACAAACAATTAGCATGTGAAATATCGAAAACACGAGGCAATGTGAACTTTAATTAAGAATGTTTTCCAATGATTACAATGCAATTTGAGGGAAAAACTTGGAGTTTGCTTTAGTTGACAAGAAGAATTAAATTCATGGATCCTCTAGTGTCAAGATGTCTAGAAATTATACTTCATGCAATCTAGAACAACTTTCCCTTTTAGGAAATAAAATTCATCCTCCAAGAAGTCTGCTACAAGATTGATATTATCAATGGAAAATTACTAATCCACTACATATGAATTCAGCCTCTTGGACCAACCAATTCATCCTTCAAAGATAGCACTCCAAATTAAATTATGAAGAAAGTTAATATGCCAAGGATGTTGATCACTTTGTGCCAATGCCAAACTCAACCATAGGAATACTGTTCTTCAACTGAAACTTGACCTCTAGAAATAAGAGACACGACCTCCACAAATAATGATGCCAAACCAGTGAGAGTTAACAAGGGAATTTGCAATTGTTTGTTGAAGAATTTGGTGCTTACTTAAGACAAAAATGTGGCGTTCTTTCACTAATTAAACTCTTCTTCAAATGTCAATGAATATACTTGAAATTGAACAACGCTTTTGCGCACAAGTTTTGGGTTAAACATTGACAAATTTGTCTAAGCGAATGTCTTGTGAGGATTAATCTTCCCCCCCTAGAATGTTGGATATGCGGCCTTGATGTAGGTAAATGAAATCCAGAAATCTGATATGATTTTTGTGATGAAACTTGGGTCTTTGAATGAACAGTCGCTACAACCCATGAACATTTAATGCTGCACGAACTAGATCCTGAAGTGGCTCTTGTGTTTCAAGGACACAAGGATCCCCCGGATTCATCTGCACCCGCTTGACAAATTCTTGGAAAGGAATAGAGGATGGGCTAGCTTGTCTTTCATGTTCTGGATAACTGGGATCTATACCTGTTTTACACATGTCAAGATGGCCATCAAGGCAACAATTTAAGAACACACAATTTTGATCCTCAGCCTTCCCATCACAATAAAATGTGAACTGACCCTCCTGGTTTGAGCTCTCTCTTCCCATCACTTTTTTTAGAATGATTGACCACCTCTGAAATATCTTCTGCAGAGGGGAAAAGCATAGTTTTTCTAACAACAGAGATAAAATGTATAACAGAGAATGAAAAACTAGAAGCAACTGATGGTATATCCATAGGGGGGAGCTCCTTTGAGGGTTTTGTGTCTGTGATTACTTTATAAGCTATAATAGCTTGTTTAGAAGACAAGGTTGCTAAGGATACAATATTATCCTCCTTCACTTGTTTTTTCCCATGCTTACTTTCATCTATCTGTTGGTAGTTGGGCTGATCATTATTGTGCAAAGCATTTAGCTCTGACACCCTACCAAGGATTTCAACACCAACTTTTACTGTACTTGCTTTTCTATTTCTAGGCTTGCATTCATCTCCATCCAAGCACATAAAGGGCTAGGCACTACCTTTAATTCCATTAGAATCTGCCATCCTATCAAGGATTTTGGCATCCTCTGCCTTCTAGCACCTCTATTCAATGGCTTTGCTCCAACCAATTCCTAGCACAAACCAAACCTAGGGTTAACATGCAACCCAACCAATCCTTTCCCTTCAATAAGGACAACAGAATCTACTTTTGACATCTTCTTCCCCATTTTCTTCAATGGCTTCTCCTTGTCTGTCTGCTCATGTAAACCATACTGTGAATTGCCAACTGATCTATTTGAAACTACCCCAACAACTATTTCTGCATCCTCTTCCAAGTTAGTCTTCACTCTTTTATGCAGAAACTTATCTTCACCTGACTGTAGATATAAACTCATTTGAGCATCATTGTGAATGCTTGAAACCAGTTTTGTATCACCAATTTCATCAACATCCTGATATTCTTTTGTCCGAGATAGAAGAATTTCATCTGTCTCACTTTTCTCTGAGTCCTTGAATTTTCTTTGAAACCTTTTTGGAATCTCCATATGCTCTTTGGGGTTTTCTGAACATACTAATTCTTCAGGCTCATTATCAATTGGTCTTTGATTTCTTTTTTTTTTCTTCCCTTCATCAGATCTTGGGTTATCCAAAGACAAGCTAACACCCAATGCATATCTTCTATTTTGTGCAAGTGCTAACTGAACTTCTAGACACTCTACCTAGTGCTCTCCCAAGGATTTTTCAATTGATTTTTTTTTCTTTGTTGAGACCCTCAATAGTTTTTTTGATGATTGATTGAATGCTCCATTCTTTTTTTTTAAGTTTCTTCGAGTTTTGAATATAGTCATTTTATTGCTAATTGCTAATAAACTATGTTGCTAATTGCTACTAAATTTCTTATTACTTTAGAGAAATTTTGTGTGCACAATTAATACAAGAGTCGATCCATCTACCACTTACAAGTGAAATGTTGAACATGGAGAACATCTCTGTCAACTTAAGTTATTCATTACAACCTTAAAATCACACACAATTTGATGAGATATGTCGGATACATAGGCCATTACATAGTGATTATATGTGACTAATACTCAGAGACAAACCTCCACAAGCACATTCATCCCATGGAAGCTCAAAGATTTGTCTTGAATACAACTCCAACCATTTCCAAAAATTTGGAAGTTCTTTAGGGGTCAAATATGTTGGGAATCTGAATTTATTTGTGCAGCTATTACTCTATATGACAAGAATTTGTGGAAGTTGTGGCATTGAAAATGTGCTCTACTAGTCGCAAAAGATGTAACAAAATCCATTATCCATAAGAAATTGGAAACTACCGTGTGTTCCCTCTCCACCCCTTCGTTTCTAGCAGTATCTAGGTTGATTCCTTCTACCTGTATTCATACACTCCACACTATACATTCTCTTTGATACTTTCAGCAACATGAAATCGCAAGGATTAAAGTGATAACAATACACAGTAAAACAAAGATATACTCAATTGAAAGAGAGTATAAACCTACATGATTAGATTTGTCTTCATTGTATTTATTCTTACTATTAATGGTTGCTTCCTTAACTGGACATAAACAATATTTATAACCTATCATTGAGCAGTCAACAAGACTTTTTACAATCTAATCTAAGATGCTTGTATGCATGTAGATTTACCACAGGTATTTCAACATGATTTATGCCAAGATTTGTATTAGAACAATGGTACACATTTTGATGAGTTCAGTATCTATTCAGGACTGTGTATTTTAATCTTCAGTACATTTTTGGAATGCAAACAAGTGACAAGCCTGGTCTAGATAGGATAATTTTGTTATAGATAATTGAATATTGTTGTTTCCAATTGGTCCAAAGAGTTTTCCAATAAATATTGATGCAAGATCCCCTGTAATACATCTACATATATCAGAAACCAACATTTGTGTAGTAATTTTAGCAAAACCATAGGTTAGGACCTATGAAAAAGGGTACTATGACATAGGTATAGGAAACACCATGGGATAAATTTATTGCATGAGGCAAGGGCCTTTCATTTCATGCAACAAAACCCATGCAAGTCAAGCAACATGCACCATGACACTAGCTTGATTAATAAATCACACAAGTCATGAAACAAGCATCATGACACCAGCTTGAGTAATAAATTGTGTAAGTCATTATTGACCATGCAGGTGCTTACATGAGGTCATTTTGGTAAGACCATGCAGGTGCTTACATGACGTCATTTTGATATGTCAAGTCAATATTTGACATCTAGTGGCCCAGACTAAAGGGAACATTCAATTTTCATTCCCTGTGAGCAATATGGCCCGATAGATTTGTATGTTGTTTCCCATAATGTGTAAACCATTCATCTTGAGGAAGTACATTTAGCATATGGTTAGACAATCGTGCATAATGTACAACATTACCCATAACTACAGAATCCATGTCCTTCCATGCAAACTAGGAATTACATACAGTACCACAAATCTTGAGCCCCGGTATTTGGTGAACTATCCAACTAATTCCAAGCATGATAGTCAATCAAGTACTTAACTCTGGATGACTCAGAATGGGCATTGAGATAAGGTTCATAATTTTCCAAAGTAAAAATCAAATCAATGATGAGATAATTCCAATGACAGTTAACAACACTTATGGGAAGATTCATATTAGATTATCACTTTGTCTAGTACACATTTATACTTTGTCCTTTTATGTCGACAATAAGATCTCAAGGAAGTGAGTATCAATCCACTTAAATTTTGTATAGTAATTCTGGAAACTCTTGTTGTTATATGCCAAAAAGTACATTTTTCATTGGGGTTGATATCCGTTAAATTTTGGTATGTTCTATGCTTAGAGAAATTTACTTCAATTTTTCATATTAGCCCAATGATAATATTCTAATTAGAAATCACATCAGCATGATAGTAAAGTGCAGATAGAACATAAAAATAAACAGCAGAAGACAAGCCAAGATAAGAGGACACAAGATGTGGCACCAGCCAGGGACAAACCCTAATTTGGGGAAACTATTGATCAATTCTTCTTATATTCTTCAATACTTTAGCAGAGAGAAAGAGATAGAGTACAATGATTTGAAGTTAATACTTGACTTGCCAAATATGGGATCAAAGATCTTCACCGTGACAATGACACAATGAGGTTTCAATTCTGATACCAAGTACTGAAGATATGCAGTTCCTTCACTGCTTCACTAATCATGAAAAGGCTGCTAATCTGACACCTTTCATATGTTGCAAGGATTGGTGCATTTCATGGCAAACCTGGTCACTGGTTAGGGCACAAGCTCTGAGTGCTACAACACCCTAAACACACCCCACAATTCATCTATTTACTATGGCTAGCCTTCATACAGTCCTCCAATGATACGTTGCCTTATAGGGCTACTTACCTTCTGAACGTAGCTACTAAAAGGCCTCCAACTGCTGGCTATGGCCTGCAGCCTAGCCCAATAGTGGACTGTAGCTTTGATCCCTTCAAACAATGATCCAAACAGCCCTTAAAAAGCAGTCCCTAGCTCCTCCTTTTTGCGGATACTTCTGCCCTTCAAATCGAGCTCAAGAACAACACTAACATGCCCAAACAACCTTGCATTATACCATGTTGTCACCTACAACAATGTGACCCTTCACGCTGATGAGATACTCCTTTTTGCTGTGGCTAGGTTCACTTTTTTGGCTGCGTCTAAGGGTCCCTTACATGCTGTGATAAGGGATCCTCTAACTACGGCTTTAGGCCTTCATATGTTGTTGGTTAGGGCCTGTCCAACTATCGCTAAGGGAGTTGCACATAAGGTATTTTTATGATAGCAAATAGGAGCTTCACAAGACTATGTATGGGTCTCTCTTAACAACAGATTAGGGCTATTGATTAGGCCTCTAGTTGCTGTGGAATAAGGCCTACGTTTAGGACATTATGGCACCTCCAATATAGCGTCTATACATACTTTGTGACTGTGTTTAGGGCATGGTCAGATATCCTTTTAGAACAATGACTAGACTTCCTCCTTGAGCTACGAATATAACTCCCTCTTGATAGCATATAGATCTCCTCTTACCTGCAAAAAGATCTCTCCATAAGACTGTGGATAAGGCTCTTTAGTTCTGCATCTAGGGATCTCTTAGAAGACTCTTTCTTCATTGCGTCTAAGGCTTCTCCCTCTTGACCTCTCTAGCCACCAAACCCAAACTAGTGGAGAGAGATCTTAGGAGAAGTGTGCGTACAAAATGACTTGAAGACCTCTTCTATTTATAATAAAACGTTGAGGACAAGTTGGGGCAATTTGGTTACTGGCCAACCTTGAAAAATTTTCAAATAACATAAATAAATTCATATCTCCATGAATACATGTTGGAATCGGATGATATTTAGATTAATTCTACACCTCTCGATGAGAGGAATCCAAGAAAAATATCAGCTGCCATAAATAAGAAGACCCACATGGAGTTTGGCCCTAGTTACCAATTTTAACAATATTTGAACTAAAAAATGACCGAACACAAACCTTTTGATACCTTTTCCAACACATCTGCAATAAATTGTCCTATAAGTATAGTAAAAGCTGATCATAGGAAGCCAAATGGTCTTGAATTACCATACTATTATTTATGACAACCTGCAGCCTTTGAAAATTTAACCATATCCTTGTCAACCCTATCCATACATGACAACATAACATTTCCATCATCTGAAATGTATCAATCCTAAATCATAAGAAATGATTCATCACATTGTATTTATTTTTCATATCACGTTTGGGCCATTGTTACCTTAACTAGTAAAGATACTTGTAGCCATAGTTACCAGATTCAACTGAGCTTACTTGGCTAGTCTGACTCATCTGGGATCTAAATCTGAGTAGATCAGATGGAGTCGAAGCTTAACTTGGACAAAATTCAAGGTCTAACTCAGACTCGAGCAAAACTATCTCATGATCTGACTTGGGTTTGGGCAAGAATTGGGTAAAACTTGACAGTTTAAAAATAAAAGTTTTGTCCAAGTTATTTTCTTTCAACCAAATTTTCTAAATTAACTCTTAAGTCTTGCCCGATTTTAATTCAAACCTTGTTTCTTTATCCATGTTGAGTTAGACCTAAATCTTTATAGAAACATTTTCCTTAATGCTATTTCATAGAGACATATAATCGAGCTTAGGATTAGCGGATTCTTCCATCACTTTCTCTATCATTTAGAACCAAGATACAATACATTCATCTATTTTAAAGCTGAGTGCCTTTAGAACTAGAACTTTGTAGCAGTACTTGCAAGAGTATCGAACTTGAGGGCTTCCTATTTTAGACACATGAAGAAAGAGGAGTGTGTATAGGGAAGTGCAGTACACATGTTTTATACTTCCACACATTTTGAGGGCATGCCAATAGAAATGTCATTGTTGTTGGATACACTGGCATTGGTTAGTTTCAGAAAAGTTCTCTGTCAAATATGTTGTTTTCGTGAAGTAATATTTCTAACCAAGAGGATAAAGACTTTGCATTCCTAGGATATAGTGGTGTTATTTCTTGCATGTATTTTTGATTTATTAGTATTCCACCACTAATAACTTCATTACATAGCTGCTCATTTAGTAATATATTACAATAGTGACTTGTTAAAGGAAAAAGATTTTGGTTTGTTTGAACGTCATAAACTGGAAGGAAATTTATCTTTGAATTAGAAAAATGGAATATATTCTGAAAAATATGTTTTCTGATCAAATATAGGCCCATTTCCAGATCATTAAAAAAAAACAGTCATGACAATAAGCAATGATTTTGGACACAATGAATTACATAATTCTCCAGCTCAAAAACAAGTTAACATATTTAGTTTTGTCTGCATTAGAGAAAAATGAATGAGTAACATTAAGTTTGCTTTGAATATTTATAGAATCATTTCAGAGATTCTAAATGGAAATTGCATGTGCTAATCTTGCTCAATTAATTACAAGGAAAACAAGGGGCATACATAATTTGTTGGCTTCTAGGAATTGGATTCCTTTTCCCCCAGAATAGTACGCTGACAATTGAAGATTACTATGTTGAAGCTATATTCCTGGTTAGTATCTCAATTTACAAAGTCTTGTCTTATTTTTTTTAGTTTCTTGTTGTAATCTTGTATCAGCAATACTTTGCTCCACCCATTAGCTTTCTATTGATCAATTTTATTGCTGAAGTGTCACTATTTCTTAAAGATAACTAGAGGAAATGATACAGCTACAAAAGTGGAGCATGAGACATTCTTAATATAAATTACTAGCTCCGGTGTGTTTGATTATGTTGGATAAAATCAAAATTGCAATGTACCATAAACATGGGAATTCAAAATATTGGGATAGAAATGCGTGCGTCTATTTGCATTTATTACTTTAGTTGAAGATAACATTTCATGAAAAAAATTTGTACACTGAGAACATAGTAGGTACACAATTTATTCTATGGTGATGTTTTATTTGCTTTGTTTATATAGGTCATCTGGCCACATAGTGGCCACTATTGCCGAACTAAAGAAAACTTGTTCGAGTTTCTTGCATTTATGGGGAAAAATGACATTAACAATATTGTTGAGGTTGAGGTATATATCATATAAATCTTTTATATTCTACTTTAGTTTATATTCTAGTGTTCATCGACTTTCATGTCTTATTCTTTGCATTGTATTTCATTTTTTAGGAAAAGAACTCAGTATTGATGGTAAGAAGGAGGAATTGAAGAAAGAGGAGAACAATAACACTAGAGTGACAAAATGAAAATTAAATAGAAAGAGAAGAGAACTTCTCTACAGGTACCCATAGAGGCAATATCCCACATAAGACACACGCGTAAAGACTAATGGTCAAGTCTTCAGAGTTGGTAAATTCACCTACAATGCCTTGGAAACACAATGATAATGCTTTGAAGTGATGAAACACTTTCATGTGCAAATTGTGCTCCAACCAATATTAAGTTGGAAACTCATATTGTAATACTTGACATTTTATATAATATAATTTATGTGGTTGGAATTATTTATAGTTGTACTTGATATTACTTAGTATTGTAATAAACATATGTAACTTTGCGTTTTCATATTATACGAACATGTACATTGCATGCCATTTTTTTTTAATTTAGTTGCAAAATCATACTAATTAATTTATGTTGATTAATAATGAAAACATAAAATCAAATTTAAAAATACTAAATTAGTAGTTTATGTTTATTAATGATGAACAAATAAAATGAATATACGACTAAATTAGTTTCTTATAACTATTTTTAATGAAAATAAATGAAATGAATATAAACTACTAAAGTAGTAATTTATATAATGAATATGATACTACCAAAAAATATAAATGACTATAATGCAAATGATAAATTTGTGATTACAAATGATGACTAAATTTTGCATATATACGACTATTAGTAGCTAATTTATAGTATCTTATAACACGACTAAAATTTAGTCATATATCTTTGGTCATTAATTGGTTTCAAACGATGACTAAAATTTGCATATATATGACTATTAGTAGCTAATTTATAGTATCTTATAACATGACCAACATTTTGGTCATATTTCTTTGGTCATTAATTGGTTTTCTCGATGATCTTTTAGTAATATATTTTGTTGTATATTTGGTCATTAATTGTGACAATTAATGACCAAATCAATGACTAAATAAATGTCTAAATTAATGACTAAATATACTACTAGACAATAAAATTGAGACAACCAATTAATGACTAAGCTAAAAATGACTAAAAATTGGTCGCGTTATAAGATACTGTAAATTAGCTACTATTGGTCACTGACCGAAAAATAGTCGTTTATATGCAAATTTTAGTCATTTTTTTAGTAACTAATTAGCCATTTTGTACTAGTGAATTATCTATAGTTGGAGAATATGTTTATGATAAGAGGCTTGTTTCTAATGAGAAAATAACCCCTCAATTATTCTCCCATATAGGCGAGCCATATACCTTGCTTATTCTCTCACAAGTGTATGATATGTCACCTAAATACCTCTCAACCAAGCATAGTGCCTCCATTTGTCTATTTCTTTTATTCAATTTTTTACCTCTGTATTAGAAAGTGAAGAGGTAATATAGCAAGAATATTTTCAAGATGACCTAAAATGTAAGAAGAAACCTAATAAAATAAACACAATCAAGAAATGACTACTTGATTCTTGCATTAATAGTGGTTGAGGAAATTGGTCTAAAATCTATGTTAAGCATGTCATTTATAAAAAAAATCTCATACATGTGAAGAAGGGTATAAGAAGTTCAAATACCTCCATCCAAAGGTTATTTCTTGTATTACTTATTGTAAATTTGTGTGTCACCATATTAAATATTGTATAGGTAAGCATTACATTTAACATTGTTAAATGTATCTATAGGAATAGGTGGATTTACTATGTTCAATGGTACTTATCCTTTTTGGTATTGTAACTTTGAATGAATGCATGCCCTTTTCTATCATAGATGTAGAAGTGGAATTCTTAAATGAAATTCTTCCACTGGAAATACCATAGAGAAGGAAACCACCAGTATCACTTTGAAATTAGATCTCCTAGTTCGTCAATATAAAGCTGAAATAGTATGGGTGACAATGGACACCTTTTCTTTGAATTGTATGGTGTTGTGTATTCCATTTGGTTTCCCATCTTGGTATGGACCTTGCCAATAATCATATTATAGAGATTCATAAATATGAAATTCTAAGTTCAATGGAAGTACATATTTTTCAAATTCATGTTTTCATGAAACAATTAATTTCATGAAAATTTTGAACTTCAATTTTTTTTTGTAATTATCGTTTTCCTACTTCAAATGTTGGATCCATTTGTGGAATCAGTGTCTACTAGACCAATAAGAAGAATTAGGCAGATTTTTCGCATTAAAGAGATATTAAATCAAGATATTAATAAGTATACATTCTTTGGACTAGTAGTATCTTGTAGTGAGGTGAAATATATTCTGATAAAAATAAATCAAAGAGAAATCTAATAAATATTGATTAAGTAGTCAAAATGGAAAATTCCATATTTTCTTGTAGTCAAATGTTTTATTTAATTTTAACAAAACCCAAGGGGTTAGTTGAACTGCTTGTTTCCAATGTTTTTGGTCATTAGCTAGTTCCATTCTAGCAGACATCTGGTTTGAATACCATTGGGTTAGGTGCACTAGTCTATGAGGATGGTTTTACTGAGATTTCCATCCATGAATGTGGGGAATCATCCCTTCAGTTTCCCTACGAGGTTTGCTTTGAAAAAAAGGATTTAGTCCTAATTGATCCACTACAAAACTACAAGAAAAGTATTCAAATTTTATTTGTACATACCATAACAAATATATTAGTCCAAAAAAAAAAGTACAAGGCCTTATAATACCAACACTTATTTACAATCACAAAGAGAGGAATAATACATTTAACAGATCCCTTAGTTACTTTAAGAACTCAGACGACCATTTCTAGAAATGACAGATTAATATTCAGATATCGTCCTCCACATTTTTATAAAAAAAAAATGGTAACATGTAGCCCTAAACAAAATATATCTTCCATATACAATTTATGTTTCAAACTGCCATATGCAAAAATCAAGAGTTGACTTTAGACACCATAGCATACATGAAGGTAGTTGTTATGTACCTAACTTGATGGTCGTTGATAAACAAGGATATAGTAGGCGAATAGCCAAAAATTGTGCTCTCAAAAGAGTTCCAAATATTTTCTTCCTATTAATGATTAGAGGGTGTATTTAAGAATCAATTTTTTCAATGTGTTCACAATCGAAGAGGACATGAATATTTGCAAATAATTTCCTTCATTTGGGGAAGTTAATGGCCCGTTGAACACATTAAATGTGGATGCAAGGGAAGAATACTCAACGTATCATAAGTTAACCTAATAGGATAGATGGGGATGGGGCTTTAGAGCTTTATCAACTTGCTTTTTGGGTACTTTTCCATATTGTTTTTTCTTTTGCAGCTGACAGGAACTGGTCCACTTGCAGCCTTATTCATCGGATTAGGAGAAAAAAAATTTCATTTGGAGAACAAAGAAGAGATTTGTAGTTCATGGTGCCTTACATCTTCATTCCTCCATACAATAAGACACTTAAGTTTCTAAATGGACCAACCGTAGAGTGTAATATTTTTTCTTAAGAAGTTTACCTAATAGATTAGGAAGGTGGATAGTTGCAAGAAGGATTAGTTAGGATGTTGTTGAGTGTATTTGAGGTGATAAGGAAGTCCTTCAATGAAAATTATTGTGTGTCTAATGATGTTGAAGAGTTGTTGCAGCACAAGGAAGAAAATACCAAGCATTAACTATGTAATACATGGAGTAATTAGATCTTCCCAAAAAGAAGATATTGTGTTGAAACAAAACAACAACTCCAAAAATTGAAGAGCTAATAAGGAGAATTCCATAAATTTGACCTCAAAACCAGAACAAAGGATCTATAACCCTTTAAATACTCAACGTAACTACCTCAATCTTCAAATTAAAAAAAAAATATTTAATCAAACAAACACTCTGATACCATAATGAGAAATAATAGGTGGGCTACTCATAGGATGAACACCATAGAGGAATAACTCATACTAACAAAAACTGAGACATGAATATTTATGTGTTAAAATCCTCAAAGTGGGAAACACCCACGCAGCAACATAAAAGTTGTATCATTACTCATGAAATAAAATATGGACATGCATATATATACTTTGTTTTGCATCTGTTTATCTAGATTATATTCCAAAACTGGGCCAAAGCCTTACATTTATATACTAGCTTGTGCAACTAAGGTGGACCTAACCCTTAGGCAAAGCTTGAGTCCAGCTGCGACTATCTACAAATCTGCGGTTATGCCCAGATGAAGTGGAATGACTCCTAAGAACTTAAAATGCAAGTGAGACTTGAGGGCCCCAACATAAGAAAAATACCAAGCATTGAAATTTGATTGTAATACATGGAGTGGTCAGATCTCCCAAAAATACATAAGTTTGGTTGTAATAGAAAAACCATCCTAGTTCTTCAAGACCTAATAATCTAAGCTCCACAGGTCTGATCTCAAAACCAAAAGAAGGGATCTAAAGCTACACCTGTGAATTCCCCTCCATTACTTGTTTTTTATAGGAACCATGTAATGCTTTCTTTAAAGGATTACAAATACCTAACCATAACCAACAAACTTACCAAATTGGTTTCTTCAAGATGTAGCCAAAATCACAAGTTGTTGCTTTCATAAATTTGATAGTGACTTATCTCATGTATACCTTAAATCAAGGGGCAAAGTATATCATCTTGCCAATGATACATTTAGTAACTACTAGTTTAGTAAAATTTATTAAATTTGGACATGTATACATCTTGAAAAATACCTGACATAATTTAGGGGTTAATACAATTAGCTTTCCTCTCAAGTCAACATTGTTTGATGCCTTATGTGACATACTTGGGTTGAGATTTTAATGCCTTTGTGTGATATGGATATGGAATTACAAGAAACAATCGAGTTAAGAAATTGGATTTGATGAATATCCATTTGTGTCCTATAATGATATGACTTGTTGAATGGGTATCCAAGAAACTGACCTAACTCGAATGTTCATTTGCAGGAAACCAACCCAGTCATGGCTGAGATATTTTACCTGATGTCCAAAGATGAATCTTTCCATGTAGAGTATGTTATCTTACTTTATAGGTATGGTTTATCAGGTCAATTCCGTAATTGTTTGTTGCAAAAAATTCTCCGTTTTCACAAGTATTTATGTTTGTTGACACTGTTGTTTACTAGATTTACTTTGTAGTTGTTTTACTTTTGTAAACAACTGACCTAGCTAACATTCAAGGGACTAACAATTGTTTACTAGACATACTATAAGCATTCAAGGGACTAACAAAATCTTGAATAGTCCCTATAAGAATTACTATAAAATCTTTTAGTCCCTTGAATGCTTACAGTAAATCTAGTCCCTACTTTGTAGTTCTTTGAATTTTTTAAACAATTAACTTTTGTAAATAACTAACATATTGGCACTGTTGTTTACTAGATTTACTTTGTAGTTGTCTGAGTTTTGTAAACAACTGACCTAACTACGTCTATTGGCACATTTGGTCAAATATTTTGTTAGTCCCTTGAATGCCACTATAATGTTGTAATCTCCCTATTGACTTTCTCAATTCAAACTTTGATACCTTGGGTTACAGGTTTCTGAACAAGGGATTGTCAGATTTAAATCTTGCACTGGACCTTAGTTTCTTAACTAAAGCACACAAATTTACTTTCTTCAAGCCTAAGTTCATATTCTATGCCACTTACTTATCTTAGAATATTGGTTACTAGATATATATTACCATTTATAAGAACCTAAGAGAAAACCTCAAGTATCAAGTGTATCATATATTCATGTACTTTAAGAACTAGTGATAGGATGAGAATAGGCATGGTGAATTTTTCTAAGATTTATTGAAAATACAACCATATTTTATGAATGACTGGAAGGCCAAGCTTTGGTCAAGGTTTTTCTATCTCTCGGTGATTTTATCCTGAATTACATCTAATATATCCTAAAGATCTAGGCAATATGAAATATGATATTTTCATTCAATATTTATTAGATGTTTTATTGTTTCTTTTTTTGGTTGAATGATTTCTTCTAGGTACACTTTCTTTCGTTTCACAGGTATGACGATGCACCTGAATGATTGCCAGAGGACAACATTTTATGACGCCATTAGACTGAACACAACAGAGTTTGATATGCATGTTATCATTAAGGTGGCCTGGTTCAAAGTGTCATATAGATCACAATACTTAGAAGCCATTTTTTGTGTATAAAATTGAGTTGTAGTGAGTTTTTGTGTGGCATGGATTTTAGCAAGGTAGTTTTCTAACTAATGCACACAAACGAAACTACAACAAGGATTTTTCTTGTTGTTTTGGATTTTGAGAATCTAGAATTCAAAAAGAAACTTGTTAGGATGGTAGACATCAACCAACAGATAATACCAATTGGATAATGCCAAGCTCCTATAATTCCTCTTATAGATTCTTTGGTGCCAAAATTAATAACAACTTATTTTATTCCACCTGTGGATTTTGGTTCTTTGGATTACAATAATTTTGAGCCATATTTTGTGTACTAGATGCATTTAATACATGCAGAACTGCAAGATTTCACTATATCACCGAGAATGGAGGCCTGTGATTCTATGCCTTTCTTTATAGTTGTTTGACTTTTGAGATGTCCTAACCTTTTCTAGAAAAGCATTCATATTTTTCCAGAAGATTTTCTTTACATTTACACATGCTATATGCAACATTGGAGTTATGTAATATAAAGTTATCAACAATAGAAAATTGCTATGTCTTGTTAGTAAACAAAATATTTAGACTCGATAGGGGTTTTATGACATGATTTGTGCAAAAATTAATCTTTTATAGCTTGACAGAAGCAGTAGAGACAAGATTAATCTCTCCTAGATTGATAGAAGTGGTGGTCAAGATCAACACATACAAGAACTTTGTGGTGGAATATCATCAAAATTGATATAGTTATATGCAAGAGTGTATAGAAAGAACATTGACAAACACGCCCACTCAATCTTACAACATTGTTTATAGGAATAACAAAATATGTTTCTTTTTTACAAACATGTAAGTTAGTATATTATAGTTTAATGAAATTGTTTTCCTGTTATCATATATGGTTTTATAATTTATCCAAAAATTCCCCAAGACTTCACTATGTTTTATAACTTAGTAAAAGATTCACCAAGACTTTACAATTTTTTATTATTCAGTGAAAGATTCACCAAGATCTTACAAGATTTTATAATTTAGTGAAATATTCGCCATGATTTTACAAGATAATATGATTTTACATGTACTTTGAGAACTAGTGATAGGATGAGAATAGGCATGGTGACATTTTCTAAGCTTTATTGAAAATACAACCATATTTTATGAATGATTGGAAGGCCAATCTTTGGTCAAGGTTTTTCTATCTCTCGGTGATTTTATCCTAATTTACATCTAATATATCCTAAAGATTTAGGCAATATGAAATCTGATATTTTCAGTCATATTTATTAGATGTTTTCTTGTTTCTTATTTTGGTTGAATGATTTATTCTAGGTACACTTGATTTTGTTTCACAGGTATATGTGATGAAGCACCTGAATGACTTCCATAGGACAACATTTTATGAAGCCATTGGACTGAACACAATAGAGTTTGATATGCATGTTATCATTAAGGTGGTCTGGTTCAAAGTGTCATATAGATCACAATACTTAGAAGCCATTTTGTGTGTATAAAATTGAGTTGTAGTGATGTTTTGTGTGGCATGGATTTTAGCAAGGTAGTTTTCTAACTCATGCAGACAAACGAAACTATAACAAGGATTTTTCCTGTTGTTTTGGATTTTGAGAATCTCGAATTCAAAAAGAAACTTGTTAGGATGGTAGACATCAACCAACAGATAATACCAATTGGATAATGCCAAGCTCCTATAATTACTCTTATAGCTTCTTTGGTGCCAAAATTAATAACAACTTATTTTATTCCACCTGTGGATTTTGGTTCTTTGGATTACACTAATTTTGAGCCACATTTTTTGTACTAGATACATTTAATACATGCAGAACTGCACGATTTCACTATATCACCGAGAATGGAGCTCTGTGAGTTTATGCCTTTCTTTATAGTTGTTTGACTTTTGAGATGTCCTAACCTTTTCTAGAAAAGCATTCATATTTTGTTAGAAGATTGTCTTTACATATACACATTCTATATGCAACATTGGAGTTATGTAATATAAAGTTATCAACAATAGAAAATTGCTATGTCTTCTTAGTAAACAAAATACTTAGACTTGAAAGGGCTTTTATGACATGATTTGTGAAAAAATTAATCTTTCATAGCTTGACAGAAGCGGTAGAGACAAGATTAATCTCTACTAGATTGATAGAAGTGGTGGTCAAGATCAACACATACAAGAACTTTGTGGTGGAATATCATCAAAATTGATATAGTTATATGCAAGAGTGTATAGAAAGAACCTTGACAAACACGCCCACTCAATCTTACAACATTGTTTATAGGAATAACAAAATATGTTTCTTTTTTACAAACATGTAAGTTAGTATATTATAGTTTAATGAAAATGTTTTCCTGTCATCATATATGGTTTTATAATTTATCCAAAAATTCCCCAAGACTTCACTATGTTTTATAACTTAGTAAAAGATTCACCAAGACTTTACAATTTTTTATTATTCAGTGAAAGATTCACCAAGATCTTACAAGCTTTTATAGTTTAGTGAAATATTCGCCATGATTTTATAAGATAATATGATTTGGTGAGAGATTCATGAAAAAAACCATATATAGGTATTATATTATTGATAAAATCGCCTTCCATTTTTTGTATGTATCGTGGGGATTCACCCATTTATTAGACATATAAATTTAGGGGGGTTCTTAAAATTTTCCTTGAGAAGAATTTAAATATTTTATTAAAATACAATTTATATATCAAATATAATCATCGATCAAATATTTAAACTATATAATTCTTAAATTTTTAAAATTTAGAAATTAATAAAAATGATCATATATTAAAAATGTATACAAGTTAATATATATGTACATACCTACGTACCTCCCTTGATGGGTTAGTCTCATGGCTTAGTGCAACAATGCAACATTGAACAACGTGTTTATTTGAGACAAGTCAGTTTTTAGAGTGGTCCATTCAATATCTTCAAAGTGCTCATTTTAAACGTGCCACTACACCATCAAGTTCTCCTTTTCCATGACCAGTCTCAAAGATATTACAATAATTTTGAATGTTGGTTTTCCTATGAATATGACACAACCAAAAGAATGATAATGAATATTTGAATTGACCTGCGCATCCATCTAACCATATCCAATGTTCATTGAATTTTATTCCACAACCTTTCAATGAGTCATAAATGTTATCAAAGCAATGTTGTACAAAATGTGTATCATGGGTATGATCATCGCTGATATAAAGATGATATTCTTCAATAACGTGTCAATTATCACTGGTTCTTTCTCTATATGATAAATTTTTTGTTCAACTTGTCTACATAGAACATAGACAAGCATAGAGGCTTCATTAGAATGATAATATTCACTCTGTATTTCATTTTGTGCAACAAATGTGTATTTTTCTCTGAAATCAATTATTGGCAAAATGGTCCCTAGTGGAAATAATTTCTTGGACTTTTTGAATTACAGGGCCTTCCATCGAGCTCTATGAGAATGCTTGGCGTATTTATAAAGTTTAGTCTCAAAAATTTCTTCTTGTTGTAAATAAATACTTCTATCACTTATACTACTACTTGAACCAATCGATGTATGGATGTATTTATATCTCTTCCATTCCACTTTTATGTTGGAAAATGATTGATCATTCATACCAATAGGATATTTGTTGTGAAAAAAAGTCAAATTTCCACAATGATCACATTTTTTATGACCAACACATTTCTTTTGGTAAAATAATTCATGACTTTCTCTTCCACATACAATTTCAGATATGAAATCATGGATAGTGGGAGGAGGAGGTGAATTTTTCCAAAATGTTTTACCAAAATTAAGGTGTCATAATATAATTGAAATTCTACATGATAAAGACAACAACAAGTGTCACGTACCGTTATAGGTTTAACATACCATGGTTTTTGTTGCACAAAAGTACTGATTGAGACATTAATTCCAAGATTCTCTTTGAACATATTGAACAACTCTATCTGACTGGTGTCCGAGATATGTTTTGCATGTTCTTCATACTTTTTCCGTGTTATTATTTGTTGCACCACATCCCTTTATTTTGGTGAAATAAGTGAATTTTTCATCCAATATTCATTTATCATTTTATTAACATTTTCTCCAAGTTTGTATTTGTATGGTTTCCTACAAATAATTGTCCAACAAGAAAGCTCATCATTTGCATCTATTTTCAATCAAAATTTCCTATGCTTGTGCAATGTTTTTCGTGAGATCCATAATTATTTTGCTATAGATTTAATAAAATGATTTTATTTAGTAGTTGATGAAACCATTGTTGTTTGTATTGCTCTACGTTCATCTAGATCACTTTTCTTTCTAGATCTTCCAAATAATTTTCGAGCACTACTTATATTTTGAATCACATTTTCCTTAACCCTTTTATCTTTTGGTGATTTTCGAATTCCCAATATTTTTGTAGATTCTTTTAATTTATTCGATGTTAGGAGTCCTCTCAAAATTTGAGCTTGAGCTATGACGTTTTCGTCTTTTAAGAACTTATGAATAATGAGTTTAACACGATATCATATAACATGTTCAGCATTTTTATCTCCATATGTGCTAGTGTTGACATTTTCTAACATCTCGTAATCGATATTGATTTCATCTATACATATGAGAATTTAATGTAAATGAGTATAAATATACATTAAAAATTTAAATTAATAAATAAAGTTCATGAAATAGAAACTAATAAATATGTACAATTTCAATAATACATGACGTATAGATACATACCTATGGGTGGTTCATTTTAGTCTTCACTTGGATCTCTTTCAACTTCTTCAATAACATCATCAATCACTTGTTCATTTTCTTGTTCAAATTGCCTTTCAAAATTTTCAATCGCATCATCAATGTTATGAGGAAAATCTCTCTTTGTTTACATTTAAAAATATTTTTCAAATTAATTCATCAAATAAAATTTAAATTGCACAATACACTATTAAATTATAAATATCATTTATGATATCTACATTTACATATTTGGTTCAACTTCTTCTTGAGATTGATTTTTCCTTTCATTATTTAAGTGTTACTCCTCCTTTATTTTGTAATAGTTTCTCAAGTATTCTCTACGAGCCTCAATGTATCTAATTTGATCATATTTTTTGTTGAAATTTATTTGATTCCCAATGATATATATATATATATATATATATATATCGAGAGAGAGAGAGAGAGAGAGAGAGAGAGAGAGAAAATGAAGCCCAAAAAAGTCACTTTAAAAATCCAACCAAAAAACATTTACTATCCAAAAATTAGATTCAAATAAGTTTTGTATTCAAAAGCTACACTTGAGGAATGTAAGTGTGAAAATGACATTTTGGTTGAGTTTATTTATAACTTTCAGTCAAAATGGTTACATTGGAGGGTCACATCATTTCAATTTCGCGGTTGACGGAAAATATGGATAGTTTTTTTGGTTGAAAATTTTAGGTTTTTGACTGAAAACATTAATTCTGTTAAATATAATGACCTTTTGTGGAAATAAAATTCGGCCAAAAACATTTTTCTTTTTTTTCGGTAAAAAACCTGTAACTTTGGAACAACTCGACTCTGTTCATCTTTCTCTAATTTTAGAATGGTTAAACGCCATCAAATATAGTGAATTTACTTTTGGAACCAGTACTAGAATTTGCAAAATTGAATCTATTTTAAGTAGATATAAATTTTATGGGATTTCACAGATATTTACTAATTTTAACTAACTTTCTAGTAAAATGTGTGCAAAATTTGTTTGAAGGTCATTATGATTCAGTGAAATCAAAATTTCGTATCTTCCAAAATTTATTGTGAAGAAATTTTAAAAGTTTTTTGGTGTGTTACGTTAATCTATTCTCTTTAATGGATAATTTTTAGATTTTTTATCTTTTAGCTAATATGATCAGAAACATGATGCTATGTTAAACATCTTCAAAATATGTAGTTTTTTCATATTGGTTCAATTCAAAAAAATCTAGTAATTATGATATGCATCTGTTGGTTTCATAAATATGGTCATGCAGAAGTAGAGTCTATATAGATTGTTGCAACACATTTTTTTTTTCAAAAAACGCAAGATTAACAAAAAATACATTGGGGCCAAAAGACATGAATTTTTATGAATCAATCGATTTTTAAATAATACAGAGTAAAACAATTGCTAAGTTGACATATCAAATGTGAATAAACAAATTCTAAAAAACAAGCAATAAAAAGCTAATAAAATTTTTGACAAGTTTTCGTTTTACTATAAAATGAAATCCTAAACAAAAAAAGTACTTTAGCTTGCTAAAAGTTTAAAAACTTGTAAAATTGATATTTTTTCCTCAAGGCCAATAGTGTAACCCAAAATGTAATGATTAATCAAAATAAATCGAAATTAACAAATAAATACTTATTTGTATTGCACTTCTCTAAGACTCATTGTCTTATATATGAAGGTAATCATGTACTATTTTTGTTATGAGATATATTTCTCATTTTAGCTTGTGTGACAAACTATTGTTATGTATATTTCTAGAAACAAAAAATCTTCCACTACAGTTGTGCCTCTGGCACACATCTTTCATCTTCTACAGACCTAAATTTGCTAGACTTTGGATATACCCCAATCATTGTTACAAGGCTAAATTCTCCTCAAATACTAAATCCATCACTTGTTACGAAACCCATGGGCTCAGTTAGTACATTGAAGAATGTAATTCAATGAGAAGATCTTGGAAAGCTCCAATATAAACTCTCACCATCTCCATGATCCTTATTTTATTTACTATTTCTTCTCTAATATGCTATTAAAGATTAGTTTGACAAATTTGTGGCCAAGAATTCTCACCTTCTTTTCTAGATATAAATGTATATGGGTACACTTGTGAGATGATTTTTGCATACTATGGCTTGGAATTATGATTTTTTGATACAATAATTCATACCTCCAGTAGGTTCATACTAACCTAGAATAGTGATGCCATCATTACCTACATCACCTTATAACACTAGTAGGTGGGTCCAAAGAACAACAACTAATGTTTTCCCACTAAAGCGTATCCATTTGGATAGCTAGCACACCATTCTTTTTCCACCATGGTTTCTAGTCACCCAATAGGTTGTCTTACAATAATATCTAAACAAGAAATAAAGGATTCGATGACAAGAATAACCATTGGTGTTGTAATATCGGCTCATGTGGGAATATTCTAAGTCTATACACATCACTTATGCTAATTGACTAATATGGGCCTGATGTTTTTCAAGTGTCAATGTTTTGCTGATGTATCTTCCCTATCAAATTTAAATATATTTTTGCCAAATTGGTGATTTATGCCGGTTAGTTTTTGTGGATTACATGACTACCTCCTTTTCTGCCATAATTTTGGAATCCATTCTCCCATTTAGCCACATTTTTTTTTTACTTTCAACACTGAAATATACTCCAACATGCTACTGGTGTGAACTAATTATTGTTTTGGAGAAGAAATATAAGACAATTGAAATGGACGTATCTATAAAGAGTGCTTCAACATCAATCCTAGTGATTTCTAATATGTGTACCCTTTATTGAGCCAACAATAAATAACAAATTGAATCAAATTGTATAGGCTTGAATAAAATGATAAAAGATGAGACTCATTCACACTAGAAATAAAGCCTTTTACTATTGTCACAATAGAACCAAAATGTGGCAGCGCCATCTTTTGGATCTAAAATAGTACTTTCTTCCTTAGACAAGGTGGTAAACATGGGATACTTGACACTCGTTGGCCTTGTCCTTAGTCATTAATCATCAAAAGGGGGGATGCTTCTTTAGCTAGGCCTTTATATCTTCATCCACCTACGTTGAGTGCTTTGGAAAGTGGGCTACGGAAATTTTAATGGTAGAATAATGGTAAGATATCTATGCTCAATGTCCTTACAATTGTCTTCCCAACAAATGATTGGCTTAATTATAGCTTATGTGTGAAAATCTGTCTATGAAAGAGAGTTGTTTGGGATTAACTTGAACCTGTTAGAACTCAATCCTATTGTTGTAGATGTAGTAAACCTCCTATCATAATCTTGTCACTTTAATGCCTCTTACACTTTAAATTTTCTAAGCATGGCCATTGGATTCCTTAGCTTTCTCACCCACAATTGTTGTTAACCCATGCAAATACATTATAAGCGAATAAATAAATACATGTGGCTATTCCTTTTAACCATGTAGGTGCAACAAATTAATAAAATAAAATTGGAAACAAGGGTGCATCCATAAGGTAGAATAAGTTAAAACTGATCATTACCACTTCCCTCAAAGAATATTTCATAAATCAATGTTTGAATAAATGTTGATGCATTTATTGAGAGGAAAATATTTTCAAAGTGATGAGTAGAATTCATATTTAAGATTTAGAAATAATTTCATAGTACCTTTACAGTAAATTTTTATGGCATGACATTTAACATTTCACAAATAAAAAATGTGTTCAATAAGAAGTTTCTCATAAATATGATTATTACCCTGCATGTGAAACATCAAAATATGGTTAATTCCTGATAGGTGTTTGATAGAATGACATGGTGTTCAATGCTTCAATTCAAGGGATTTTCATATTAATGGATGGCCTAAATATTTTCATACCTCTTGTATATGGATCATCTTTCTAGTGGAGAAGTTTTGTTGAATCTCATGAGTAATTTTTGTTAGAATAATCAAGCATGGGTTTTAAGCATTAATATACTTACCCAGAATTTTTGTTGGCACTAAAATGATGGGCTTAATGTTCTCTATTGTTGTAGTAGTGATTTTTGGTATTTCACGTTAGGTAGCTTCTAGGTCTAATAAAACAATTCAAACTTCGGTGATCATGTAGGTTTTAACCCCGTACAGAAATTACCTGCATA
The DNA here is from genome assembly GCA_031772625.1 of Pinus tabuliformis. Classification (NCBI taxonomy): domain Eukaryota; kingdom Viridiplantae; phylum Streptophyta; class Pinopsida; order Pinales; family Pinaceae; genus Pinus; species Pinus tabuliformis. The sequence continues at coordinate 657,250,436 of CM062808.1, forward strand.
TGAATTCTAAAACACATTAAATAAACAATGCGAGAGCATAACACATAAAACACATATACACAGAGATTTTCCCCTGGATCCCAAAACCGGGACTACTAGCTTGATTTTTCATTATGTTCCTTTCAATGTTACAATACATATTTATACATGTCGTAGCATCCAATACCATGGAACAAAAACCATCGCGTCCAAAACCATGGACAGAAAACCATCACATCCAAAACCATGTGGAAAAATCATGCACAAAACCATAGGTAGGTTCGCCCAACCTAACATAGGGTTCAAAACCAAAATTTTCCTGGGCGCTGCCCCGGACCCCATAGAGTGGGGTTACTTTCACCCCTCAAACCCCTTGCGACCCCCCCCCCCACTACGCAATCGGCGCAACGAAGGGGGGGCTCTGCCCCCCTTATAACCCCTCGGTTAACTACATCGGCTAGTCGTGGAAAGAATATAACACAACCCAACATTCTCCCACTTGTTGTTTTCTTTCCACAAGGGGCCATAGGAAAGCTTAGTCATTTATCTAGCCCTACAACACCCATTGTTTCTCTACAGCAAGAGAACTTCTCAAAGCTCACAGATTTTTTCAATGCATCTGTAGTATTCTTCTATGTGTCCACCTTTACCAGCAACACCTTTTTGTCTTCTATCATATCCCTCACAAAGTGATACTGAACATCAATGTGATTTGTCTTTGAATGATATGCAGGGTTCTTTGCCAAGAAAATTGTGCTTTGGCTGTCATAATCTATCCTTATAGCTCCCTGTACTAACCCCATACTTGAACACAATCTCTACAACCAAATTGTTTCCTTGCTTGCATGAGTGGTTGCCATGTATTCTGCCTCTGTAATTGATAGTGCCACTACAGATTGTTTCTTACTCATCCAACTGATTGCAACTCCAAATAGGTTAAACACATACCCACTTGTAGATCTTCTCTGATCCAGATCTCCAACCTAGTCTGCATCAACAAAGCCACAAATATCCAAAACTTTGTCCAATCCTGGTCTTCCTTGGTAGCACAAACCATAATCACTAGTGCCACGCAAATACTTGAAAACCTGCATCACTGTTGTCCAGTCCTCCTTCCCTGATTTTTACATAAACCTGCTCAATACTCCCACTGCATGTGCAATGTCTGGTCTAGTACAAACCATCGCATATATCAGGCTACCAACTGCACTTGCATATGGAACACGGGACATGTCCTCTTCCTCTTCTTGTGTCTTGGGACACTGTTCAGCAGATAACTTTACACCTACAAGAATAGGAACCTTCACTGGTTTACTATCATGCATATTAAACCTCTGCAATATTGTCTCGACATACTTCCTCTGGTTTAACCAGAGCTTCCTCTTTGTCTGATCTCTTTTCATTTCCATGCCCAAAATATAGTTTGCAGCACCAAGATCTTTCATGTCGAATTTTGAGGACAAATGGGTCTTCAAATCCTGGATAATTTCTTTGTCATTTCCAACTAGCAACATATCATCCACATACAAGACCAGATAAATAACACAGTCACCAATTAATTTAAAATACACACAGTGATATGCTTTGCTTCTGGTGAAGCCAAGTCCTCATATAAATGTATCAAATTTCTGATACCACATCCTTCATGACTTTTTTAACCCATACAAAGACTTCTTTAAATTGCATACCAGTTCTTTCTTACCCTTCACCGCAAAACCTTCAGGTTTCTTCATGTAGATCTCCTCTTCCAGATCCCCATGAAGAAATGTTGTCTTCAAATCCATCTGTTCTACCTCAAAATCAAAAGCAGCAGCAATAGATAGAAGTAATCTAATAGAAGCTACCTTGGCAACAGGAGAAAAAATATCACCAAAATCAATTCCTGGCACCTGGGAATAACCTTTTGCTACCAACCGAGCTTTTTATTACTCCACCTTTCCTTCTGCATTTGTCTTCTTCTTGAACACCCATTTCCTGCCAATGGGTTTCCTTCTAGTCGCCAACTCCACCAAATCCCAAGCCTCATTTTTATGCAAAGATTCCATTTCATCAACCATGGCCTCTTTCCATAGTTTTCCATCCTCTGGATCTACTACTTCATTCACAGTTCTGGGATCATCATCAGTAATAGATAAAGCAAAATTTGAATAGAAAGCAAATGGACTATACCTTTTTGGCTGCCTTCTTTCTCGAACTGATCTTCTCACACCTGGAGTTTGTGGCTCTTCATCTTCTAATTCCTCTGCTGTAGAGTCTGATTCTTCCTCCTTAAGCTCAAACTCTATCTTCACAGGCTCCTTTGGTTGAACTTCATGTTTAATAACATCTTTCACCTCTTTGAACACGACATCTCAGTTGTACATAACCTTCCTTGTTACTGGGTTCCAAAGCTTATAACCCTTTAAACCATCCTTATACCCAATAAAGATGCACTTTTCAGATTTACTATCCAACTTGGTTCTTTTCTCCTTTGGAACATGTACATATGCATCACATCCAAATACCCTCAGATGTGAAAGAGAGGGTTTCTTACCAGTCCATACCTCTTGTGGAGTCTTATTCTCCAACGCTGATGAAGGTGATCTGTTGACCAGGTAACATGTTGTCTCCACCACCTCTGCCCAGAATTCCTGTCCTAACTCAGCACCACTGAGCATGCTTCTTGCCCTTTCCATCAACGTCTTGTTCATTCTTTCTGCAACTCCATTTTGCTCAGGTGTGTATGGAGTAGTCTTCTGCTGTGCTATACCACACTTCTTACATAATTCTTCAAATTTCTTACTGCAAAACTCTCCACCATTATCTGTCCTCAACACCTTTATCTTCTTCTCTGTCTGGTTTCCCACCAGAGTCTTAAATACTTTAAACCTATCAAAGACTTCAGATTTCTTCTTAAGGAAATATATCCATGTATTCCTTGAGAAGTCATCTATAAATGATACATAGTACACAGACTTACCCAGTGATGGAACCTTCACAGGTCCAAACACATCACTGTGCACAAGCTCTAATATTTGTTTCACCCTCTTACCACCAGAGGGGAAACTCACCCAATTCTGCTTCCCATATACACAATTTTCACAGAAATCAAAATCCAGAGAGCTATTACTCATACCTTCTACCATACCTTTACCATGAAGTATTTGAAGGCCCTTCTCTCCAATATGTCTAAGCCTTTGATGCCATAGCATGGTCTTCTCTCCAGAGACCACTAGATTTTCTGCTCCTCTTTCAAGAACCACAAAATTGTTGCACCCATCAACAAAAATGCTACCTTGCAGCTTGTACAAAGTTCCAATTCGAACTCCCCGCATCAATACCAGTGTTCCCCGAACCATCTTGCAGGTATCCTTCTCAAACACTTTTTTTACACCTGCATCATCCAGCTTGCTTACAAAAATCAGATTTCTAGCTAATGCAGGAATATGCAGAACACCCGGAAGTGTTCTAACCCTTCCACCTTGCAACTTCAACTTTACCTTTCAGCGACCAACGATTCTAGCCTTCCTGTCATCCCCCAAGAAGACATCACCACCATCATATTTCTCATACTCGCAGAGCCACTCTCTATGGGGAGTGAAGTGAAAGGATGCACCTAAGTCAATCAACCATGCCTCATGATCTACATGTGTACTTGAAGAAGCCAAGTACACATCCCCACCTTCATCTGAGGTGGTTTTTGCCTCTGCAGAAGGAGCATCATCAGATCCCTTTCCTTTATCAGGAGCTTTAGATTTACAGTCCCTTTTGTAGTGCCCTTCCTTTTTGCATATCTAGCACACAACCTTTACAGGTTTTCCTGGAGATTTAGGTCTCCCTCTATATTTAGACCTCCCACTCGATGACTTATTTTTGTTTCTGTTCTGGGACCGTCCTCGTACAGACAAGGCATCACCATTCTGGCTCTCCATATTTTTCCATCTCATCTCCTCCGTTAGCAAGGATGAGACTATTTCATCAAACTGCAAGGCAGTTGCATTACTACCTATTGCAATAACCAGACTATCCCACGAATCTGGTAGAGAACACAACAAATTGATGCACTTATCTTCATCTGAAATTTTAATATCTACAGATAATAACTGACTTACCACAATATTAAATGCCTTCATATGCTCTGTCACCGAGTCTCCATCTTTCATCGTTAGGTTATACATATTTTTCCGTAGGAATGTTTATTCACCAGAGACTTAGATTGGTACAAACTCCCCAACCTGTTGCACAAGGCCTTCATCGTAGCTTCCCCTGATACATTCAACAATACTGAATCTGAGACACACAATCATATTGTGCTCTTTGCCTTCCGATCCAAATTCTTCCATTCTTCATCAGACACTCCCATTGGTTTAGTACTTGGATTTACCACGATCCACTGATCTTTATCCACCAACAGATCCTCCATCTTGAGTTTCCAAAACTCAAAACTCTGACCATTAAATTTCTCGATCTCTATCTTTCCAATACTCACCATCTACTTTCACCACCAGAATCGATCTCGCAGACCTCCCACTGAACAAGGTCTACCACAAGCCCGAGCGAAACCCCTCAACAACAAAGGCGTACCCTTGAAGCCAAAACAACTCTGATACCAAATGTATGTTTTAATCTCGTACAAAAATTTCCTGCATATGAATTCTAAAACACAGAAAATAAACAATGCGAGAGCATAACACATAAAACACATATACACAGAGATTTTCCCTTGGATCCCAAAACTGGGACTACCAGCTTGATTTTTCATTATGTTCCTTTCAAAGTTACAATACATATTTATACATGCCGAAACATCCAATATCATGGACCGAAAACCATCGCGTCCAAAACCATGTGCAAAAATCATGCATAAAACCATAGGTAGGTCCGCCCAACCAAACATAGGGTCCAAAGCCAAAATTTTCTAGTGCACTGCCCCGGACCCCATAGAGTGGGGTTACCTGCACCCCTCAAACCCCTTGTGACCCCCCCTCGCTATGCAATCGGCGCAACAAACAGGGGGCTCTGCCCCCCTTCTAACCCCCTGGTTAACTATGCCGGCTAGTTGTGGAAGGAATATAACACAACCCAACAGATCATTCACCATACATTCCACAAATGATATGAAGAAACAAGGTTAAAACTAGAGTCCTTTCTCTTAGCTTTGTTAAAGCTATTTTAGCCTTTGAAGTCTCTTAAAGATTTTCAAGATGTATTAGATGTGACCTCAACTATTAATTTGTTGATGGTAAAATAATGATATAGGGCTAGAAAATATGAATCTAAGAATTTGAAATCAAGTAGTTAATACAACCTTAAATTTACTACTTAAGGGTTTCAAAGTTATGTACATCTTAAGGAAAGGTACATGACCTATTTCACACTGTCAAATCATATTTCACCTCGTTTCACATTTTGGCTAGGGCCGGGAGACATGGAGCTTTTCAAGTCCAAGTTCAACAGATCATAAGCCATGAAAAGTACTCAACGCCTACTTTTTTTCCACATGCTTTTGAAAGCCCACAATAAATGTCCATTGAATCCTACAATTATGGATATACTTATTATAGTTAGCTCGAAATATATGAAAATATTACCAAAAATCCTTCCTACTATAGTTTAGAGTAGTCTAACAATTAAAATGGGGTCTAAACCCCAAATGGTAATGCCAAATATATATGCACCATATTTGTAGAAAAATAGAGAACATAAAATGTATAACAATAATCAGAATTTGAAAAATATAAAATATATGATAGAACCACATCCAATGTAAAATAATTTTTACTCAAATAAAATAATTTCGCTAGAGGACGAAAAATGGTTGAGCGAGGGTCACAATGTTCTCCATAGTGGGAGGGTTATTTTCTCCCTTTCCTATAGTTGTAGATGGCTTTCCTCTTTCTGATATGTTATGGGAAGAATGGTTGTGTGAAACTTAAATAGAGAGTTTGAGAGTTATAAGATCAAAATAACGACGTTGAAAATGGTTATGATGAAGAAAGTGGAGAAAATCTCTATATTAATAATAAAATGCTAGATTAATCTTGATATGGTCGAATAATAAAATATTTATTGGACCAAATCAAGATCTAATCATTATCAATATTTTATTCTTTTTAGGAGAGGTAAAGATTAAAGAAATTTTCAATAATATTTATTTATTTAACTAACTCAAAACATAATGATTTTTCGACTTAACTAATATAAGTCAGTGAAATAATTCATAAAAAAAATGGGTTTATTTAAATATTTCTAAGTGAAATGGTTAAATGGGTTAGAAATAATTATTTGATAGTTATTTAATAAATGATTCCTAAGAGAATGTTCAAATAATTAAGAAATGATAAATAAATAATGTATATCATTTTTTGGGGTTCAACTCGTTAAGTCATTCATCCATGACCATATCCATGAGAGGTAGTTGTAACTAACTAATTTCTCATGATTTTTAAATATTCCACTTAACACTAATTACATCTGGTCATGCTCACAGGGGTGAAGAAGTGGGATTGGAACTAGTGAAATGAATCACATAGAGTCAATCATCACTTTTGGGGTTTGCACTCGATAACCAGGACATCCCGGGAGGTCACCCATCCTAGATCACCTTTAGCTCAAGAGCACTTAACTATGGAGTTTTCTCTACAATCAAGTCCACTTAGCTTGCTACCCCATTTACAAAACCTTACCAAGTATTGTTCCTCATGAGTCATTCAAGTAGAGTTCGCATCACTCTTTTAAATTTAAGTATTGAAGGGTTTTCACAATTCATTATATCAGATATCATTTTTTGGGATTCAATTGCGTTAAGTAAGTCATTCATCTATGACCATATCCATGAGAGGTAGTCGTAGCTCACTAATTTCTCATGATTTTTTAATAGTCCACTTAGCACTCATGGATATGGTCATAGATAAATTACTTACTTAACGTAGTTGAATCCAAAAAAATGATATATAATATTATGCACTGTGAAAACCCCTCAATACTTAAATAAATAATGATTTATCTAATTATTCCTATCGAAATGGTAAATGTGAATGAAAACAAACTTAATTATTTATCGCATTAATCGGTTAAAACATGATAATAACTTAAAATTAAATGAATTTATGGGTTATTCTCATGACGGTAAATTAATTAACTGAAAATATATTGGGAAAAGTGGTTCTCTAGATTATTATTTATGGTGAAAGTGGGAATTAATGTATAAAACCCATACTACATGGTGTATCTCAATAAACCTAGTAAAATATGGCTAGGTGATCACTTTTTAGGTCATAATAGATTTCTTCCCAATGTATTGCAACAAGAATGTTGCAACTCTTGAGGCTATCGACTTAAATTATCAACCCGGTGTTCATACAAACCTAAGAGGGGTCAACATTGTATGTGCAACAGACACCTTCCCCTTCCTAGTCTGACTCCGTTTGATGTAAGTGAAAAGAAGGAAATGAAACAACTTAAAATGATAAAATATCTAGGTAAGCCTCTAATCATAGTTGCAAAACATAAATAACAATAAGCAAACATATTCTATTTTTGTTGGAAGGTAAATGATAGTAAGGATATCTATTCTATTTGCAAAAATGTAAAGCACAATGACAACCAAGCAAATATAATCTACCTTGTTGGAAAATAAATGGATTTAAAGAAAATATATTCTATTTTGCAATAAAGAAAAGTCTTAGATTACTTTTGCAAGAAGGAAAACACATTTTTCTTAAAGTGAATCGCAGAAAGGGAATCTATATTAATTGCATAAATCAACATTCGAAAAGCAAGCAATGTAAGAGCTAAATGGTGACCTAACCAAGCCCCAACTCAACCAAAGTGGTCTCAGAGAATTCATGGGCTATAAGTATACTTCTACTATGAATTTGGAGTGAATTTGGGCAGGGAATATCTAAAAAAAAAGTGGTTACATGATTGCTACAAGATTGTTATTTCTCGAGTTAACTTGCCAATTTCCAAAGAAAATCAAATGAAAATGAGATGGGACAATTTTTTATTATTATATATGATGTATTAGGACTCTAAAACAACTGGAATAACTCAAAAATACCCCTTTTAAGATGTGCTAAAAAATAGAAGAAAATTACTACCCTAAAAACTGGAAACTCGAGAATTAGTGAGCTAGTTAACCTATCAAATTCTTAAGTTGATCAAGTGAAAATGCTATGGAGATTTTTTTTTTATTAATTAGAATTTTTTTAGGATTAAATACAAGTGGAATCAACTAAAAATATCCTCATTAGCATGTACTAAAAATTAGCATAAAATTACCACTAGAAACCAAACATTTCAGAGCAATGAATTAGTAAGCTGATCAAAGTGCCCAAATTCCTAGACTAATAAAGTACAAATGATGTGGAATACTTTTTGTTATTAATTTGGATTTTTTTAAGCTCCAATAAAAGTATAATAATCTTTAAAAAAACTCATTAACCTGTGCTAAAATTAGCATAAAATTACTACTATTTTGTTAACTAGTAAACCAATCCAAGTAGATCAATAATGGATATGAATTTTCAAGGTTGTTAGAAAAATGCATAATGATTTTGAATTCATAAATAACTTTCAAAAAAACTCACTTCAATCATTTAATCAATATAACCTAGAAAAAACGAAACATGAATACTAAATGTAGAAATAGGAAAGATAATAACAAAAGATGAAAGTCAAAACATTCAAAGAAGATAAAGAAATTGTATAGTAGGGCTCTAAGGATATTTGGATGGCCAAGCCCAAGGGTAATCAGAGCCTTATGAAGGAAACCAAGATTTAGAAGCTAAATATGACACCAAACTTCATTATTTGAATCAATCCAAGTACATCCCCTCTAGAAATAAAAGTAGAGCTGCTAAAGAACAAATTGTCTCCACAAGAAGACTAAGAAATACATGCCCTTAGAGGAAAATTCGAATTGGTGCTTATAAAAATATATGGGGAATCATCCTCCTTGAAAGGATGAAGCTTTTCCCTCCAAAATTCCTCAAAAAGTGGATTTGGTTCCCAACACTAGGAATCTTGATGAAATAACAGGGAGCATATTCCTAGATTTTCTCAATCACCAGAGGTCCAGAATCTGTTCAATAGTTTCATAATATCTTGTTAATTTATTATAGAATCTTGATCCATCTCGTAGAAGAGATAAAATCCAATTATCTCATCCTCTAAACCTTCATAATCTGCCCAATATTCTCATAGTATTCTATAAATATAAATAATATTAGGCACATAATATGCAATTATCTCTAAACTTTCCTAATGAACATATTAAAGCTAAAAATATGACATACAATGCAAAAAAAAAGTTTAATTCACTTAAGGATGGTCATATGAACCTTAATTTGTATATAATTTGGAGGCCTATCATACCCCCTTACTGAAAGTGTTTCTCATCCTCTAAGCAACCTAGTGACCTAAATATGCCTCATTCATGGCCTTGATGGCCTCTCTCTTGTACATTTCGTAGTCCTTTCTCTTAATAATCTTGGTTGTAGGTTCTCTGTTGCATTCACACCATCTCCCTTGACACATTCATTCCATTCTCACTCATTTTCCCAAAACTATTTGTGCACAGAAAATCATAGTTTTTCTAGAGACCATTAGTCTACCTTTTTCCCTTTATGCAAGATGGGTTCTTAAGGATTTCTAGGTTTGGAAAGGTCTTCCACATCCTTTCCAACCTCCTGCTACCTTTTTCCATTATTTGGACACCTATGGAGCCCTCAAAATAGTCTCGGTTACAATATTGTAACAATATAGAGAATCTTGTAGAAAACCTGTAGCATTTGGTAGCACATCACAAAATCTATCAGATCCTTACTAGAATTTCACGTCATGCCTAATTTTTTACTCTTACCTTTGTATAACATCTTCAATGTTTTGGACACAATATAGAAGAGATCAAATACCTCTCGGAAAACCTCTTTTAATCACTCTAATTTGAGTTGTATTTTGATGGTGAATTTCTTCCTTCCTTTTCTTACCTTATTCTTCTCTTTTGTTGCCTAGATGATTTCCCAATGGCCCCTAGGGTTCCGCATTCTATTATTTTTGTTACAACAAGTTTCATTAGGTCTTTCTTAGGCACTGTTGTTTGGTCATTTAGCACAATTTGTGCCTCTTCTTCTCCTTGTTCCTCCTTAACCTTTTTTCTTTTGGCTTCTCTCCCTCTTATTCATCCCCTACTTCTTCTTCATTAGATTCTTCTTCTCCTTCTTTGTTGTGGGCTCTCTTTTATTGAAACTCCCTCCCATGTTTTCTACTCCTACTTCCTCAAGCTTCCTCAAAGGATTTTATGTAAATTGTTTTGTTATGAGTAGCTTAGGGTTTCAAGACAGAGGTGATACGATTGGTGCTCTTATTATGGCCATAGGGAAGAGAATTACACGCAAAATCCCAAACAAATTAGCTCTGCTTCCACCATGCTTCCCTCATATAAAAAGAAAGGTTTTTGAGAAAAACTCAATCTGCAAGGGTGTCCTACAGGATGTTTGTATAGGAACAATTTTAACCAAATTATCTTACTATTTTTTCATGGGAGTTGAGGAAAATGAGCTACTTACCCTTCGCCAGGAGATTCCTTCATGGCTATGGGGGTTTGGAGGAAAATCCTCACCAATTATAACCTTCTTTCTCCTCTTGGCCCAATCATATAATATTGTTTCCAATCTTGCAGCACTATTTGCAACTCTTTAGCAATAGTCTATAATCCTGTAGCAGATATCTATAATCTTGTAGCAATTGCTTTTGATCCCATAGAACCTGCTATTCGACCCTATAGATTTTTTGTAGCACCCTAGGGAACCGTTGATCATAGCCAGCTCTACTCTCGATGTCTTACTAAGCCTCTCTTGTCATTTTATTAATAAATTCTTAATACAAATGAGATTTTAGCTTTTCCTTTTATTCCTTGTGTGGTAGTGGGCTTATTACGCTCTATGAGATAGCCCCCACTTGCCACTTACGTAATTCCTCTTATAGATCGTTGGCCCCATTCCTCATGGTTAGAACCCTCTCATTTTTGTGTTTCTATGAGTCACACGCATGATTGATTTAACCTCACTTTAACTATTAGAGGGTGGTCAAGTCTGTTGGTCGGCTTCAACCTATAAAACTTTCTCTATTGTGTATTGAAAACAATTTTGAACCATAATACATTCAAGAGGAGAGGTGAAGAAAAATTCATACTTGTTCCTACCTTATGGTATTTGGTTGCCTTGATCCATGCATATTGCTTCAGAAATGGTGGGTGAGTTTCTAGTCTCTAGAGGTGTTATCTTTCATGTTGATTGTTTCATGCATTTGTCCTTCCTCTGAACAAAATATTTTTGTATATATTCTTTGATAAGTGTTTGCTTAATAAAGTATTTTTTATGAAGGTTCTTGCAGTGTTTGATCTGTTTCTATTAGAGTGGGTTATTGACCTTATAGGTACCTCTCAAGGATTATTGAGCATGTTTCCATCATCCATATGCATCTTCACAAAAAACAACTTGGTTAATGGCTACATGAATATCGAGAAAAATAAAAAATGGTTAAAGATGATGACAGTTGATTTCTTAAGAACATATGTACTGGAATTTGCTAAAATTTCTTGAGCATATTACCATCATTTGTATGCATCTTCCAATGAAACAACTTGGCCAATGGATACACAATTTTCAAGATATGGTAAAAACAATTTTTTCCTTGTGTTTTTTTCAATTTTGTAGAAGCACAAAACTTTCCTGTAGCAGCTATAGGATAATGAGAAAAATGAATGGGAGAGGCATGGGAATGATGGGTGAATGTTTGAAATGGATGAGGGTGATGGATTGACATTGGCTTGGTCCGTTTGAGCATCTAGGTAAAGGAGGTGAAAGCACAACGTTGACTTTCTTTGACTATACTTTTTATCATCTTTTTCTTTTGGTGCTAACTTGATCTTGTTGCTTTCAATGGTTGGAGAGAAAATGCATTCATTAGAGACAGGAAATTATAGCACATCATTATTTCTTGTATTCATTTCTTCATTTCTTCCTAAGAATTGGATCAATGAGGTTGTCAACTAGTAGGTCTGCTTAGGTGCCTCAAAAGAGGTTTTCACCCAGGATATTATTATTTGTTCTTTTCTTTTTCCAACACATTGGTTGTCTCATGGATGTTTTCAATTAATGAGCCAATCTTAGGTGCCTCAATGGAGGTTTTCACCATATATTTTATTTCTACAGTTTTCTTTTCTTTTTTCTCTTTTTCAATTTTTTATTTCATTTTTTCTATCCTACTCTACTTGAACAAAAATCTCTTTCAAGTATAGGAATACTTCCAATTTTGACATGTGCATAACAAGACGATAGATAAAATCATGTGTAGGCTGAAAACAAATTCTTTGACATGTACCCTAATATGAGAGACCAACTACCTTCAATTTGATCATGCCAAACACTATTGAAGAGAGTATTGCTCTTGCTCAGTGATTCTCAAGAACCAATGTTCAATATATCTTTGAAGCTCTCGGTTCACTTGCTCATTTGGATCATTTTATATACTATCTTCTTCCATGAAATGCAAATCTTATAAAAAAATTTGTGATTAGTTCCTTGAACACATAAAGGATTTGATCATAAGCATAGTATAAATTCCTCAATATCAAGCTCTAATATCCGCTCTCCATCAAAGGTGGTCCATGAATCTTTAGTCTCCTCTGGATATTATTCTTTTGGATGTTTTTCTTCAATAGCAGTAAGATAATTTCTTCTTTGCAATACTCTTTCCGATCGAATATGATTATCATTTGGATCAGGAGGATTTGTTTAGAGATTTTGCATCTCAACATTGTAAGTAGGTTGAGTTACTTTATTTCTTGGGTTAAGAAATAGTTGTGGAGGTGGTTGAGTGGGAGTGGGTCTTCGAAATATATGTGGTTGAGGATGTGGTTGTGGTGGAGGTGGATGGTATGGATAACATTGATTTTTGTATGGAGGATATGGATCACCCCATTGAGGAGGTTGGTATTGATATGGATAAAAATGAGGAATGACATGTTGGGGAGGATAAGACCATGAATATAGATCACCCCATTAGGAAGGATAAGACAATGCAGACCAAGGTAAGGTGTTAGGTGGATACCAAGGTTGAAATTTGCATTATAATTTGTATTAAAGGAGGACGGGTAGTTCATATCTTGCTGAAATAAGTTGACAAAGTAGGGTTACTCCATGCCTCCTTCCAACTTCTCGGCTACCTCTTCTTTTTCTACCTACAAAAATGAATGGTGATGTGGTTCTAAATGCACCACATGATTTAATGGGGGTGGTTGTGGTATTAGAGAAATATTTTATTTTTATAAAAAAAATTGAATGAGAATTCTAATGCAATGCAATGAAAGATGCATAATGATTTTTTTTTTGTTTTTGCTGAAAATATGAATGCAGAAAAGAAAGAGAGAATCATTCCAAGAACAAGAGAGTGCGTGATTTGACACCCTCCCCAGAAATGGTGCCAAAAAGTGATGAGCCCTAATATTTTAACAAGAATGTTGCAACTCCTGAGGCTATCAACTTAAATTATCAACCCAGGGTTCATAAAAAATTAAGAGGGATCAACACTGCATGTGCAGCAGACACCTTTCTCTTCCTATTCTGACTCCCTTTTATGAAAGTGGAAACAAGGAAATGAACAAACTTGTAATTGGTAAAGATGTAGGTAAGTCGCCAATATTATGTTGCAAAAGGTAAATAACAATAACCAAACCCATTCTAATTTTGTTGGAAAGTAAATGACAGAAATAAAGTCTATTCTATTTACATAAAATTAAATCAAAATAACAACCAAGAAAATCTAATATATATTGTTGGAAAATAAATGGAATTGAAGCAAATATATTCTATTTTGCAGGAAATAAAAGTCCTATATTACTTTTGTAATAAGGAAAACACACTTTTCTTAAAGTAAATGACGGAAATGAAATCTAGACTAATTGCAAAAATCAACATTCAAGAAGCAAGAAATATAAGAGCTAAATTGTGACCAAACAAAGCCTCAGATAAACCAAAGTAATATCATGCAATTCATAGGCTATAAATCTACTTTTACCATGAATTTGGAGTGAATTTGGGCAAGGAATATCTTGAAAACAAATTGCTATAGGGTTGTGTTGTGGCCACAACCACCACCCTATTAAAACTTGCCTTGATAGCAATTTTGAATGGGCCCCCCTATAAGTTGATCTTGCACTCCTCTGAATGATCTAATCCAATCCCAAGGATTTTAGCTCTTTGCCAAGCCAAATCTTTAATTTCTAAATGGTCAAGGCCCCCTTTGATAAATCTCTATGGCATATTTCATTCTTGACCCAGCTTAGCCCTTCATTCATTCCCTTCATTGGACTTTTCAATCTTCATATGCATTTGTGGTATTTCTATGCCCGCACGCATAATCACCCCACCCTCACTACGGGCGTTTGTGCACTTAATACACAAAACCCTTCATCGCATCATTGTCACGTTATAAGCTCTTTACAAAGAAAACCCTTCGCATAACACATGCCACAAGGGTTCTGGACCCGATGGCATTATAAACCACAATATACATATTTTCGGGTCCAAAAACCCCATCGCATATCGCAATCGGCCTAAGTCCAAGACATATGCATACATGGCATTCCGCTTCCCTCCGGACCCGACAGCCTTATCAGTCACAATCTATATATATATATATATATATATATATATATATATATATATATATCGGGTCCGAAATCCCTTCACATATTGCAATCGGTCTAAGTCCAAGGTCCATACATATATATGGCATACCCCTGGCCTCCAGACCCGACGACACTATGAACTGCACTATATGCATTATCAGGTTCGGTTCTCAATCGCTCATTGCATATCTGCAGATCCCGGGTTCATGCAGTTAGCGGAGAGGCAGAAGTTGAACCTGCCAATGATTATAGAGCTGGGCATATTAATTTTCAAATCTGCCCCAACGGCCATTCGCGGGTTTTCACTCTTGTTCCTGTTGTGTCGAATGAAGGCATTATTTGTATTTTGTGAGCATGTTTGACAGATTCATCACAATCATTGCTAATATCAATCATTTCTGCAGGTAAATTCAAACGGACCCGATAACGGAGAAAAGCGATGCGTATCAAGATGACACCTCTGCACCACTGGTGTCGAGGTCCCAAAGATGAAATCTGTGAAAAGGGAGATGGACCGTCATAATGCATGATGAAGGCTCACTCCGTGTCAAGGGAAGCACAGTGCCAATCCCTCAAGATGTCACTCCTTCCAGAAACTCCTCAAAGCAGGCCAGATGTGGGTATGATGAGAGCAGCTTCTTTAGTTTCCTTCAAAGAAAAGATAGAGAATGATAGCCACCCCGCATAGGTGCTAAGAAATGATACGCAGTCCTCCCCTATTCCAATGGCATCCATCCATTTCCCCAGGAAGGAGAATGCTCCACCAAGGGTGACCTCGGCGTGTCTGCAGTTTCACCCACTGTTCGCATTTGTATATGTTGGTTTGTGTAATGACAAGAGGGGAACTGAAAGGTCATGGAAGGCCGAGGGTCATTCAGGGCTACATAAATATTACCTCTGGATAGGAGATAAGGGCTTTTGATTTTCAAGAAGAACAGTGTTTATTTATTGTGAATGAGGAGGACTGTTTTTGAGGGTAGAAGGAGCCATTAGTTTCAGACTCATTGTATTGTTTTGGATCAGAGTTTTGTTACTGGCATGAATGTAAATGTGATTTATATTTATGCATATTGATGACTTACAGTTCACTATTAGTCTTGTTAAATTGAATGTGATTCAGTCTCATGGTTAACTTGTGAATGGTCTCTAATTTGAAACTAAATTAAACATTAGTTGCATTTTTAATTCCATAGAAAAATGTGGATTCCTATATGAGTGATTGGATTGCAATTTATCCTTAATATAGTCTTGTCCAGCTGTGAATTCAGTGATTGATTCATCTGGACTTGAATCTATGCATGATGTTTAACCTTCTTTATCATGCTCCTATTGAACATATATATGATGTTTAAACCTCTGTGTCATGCTCTTGTAGGATAGATTAGAGTAGCTAGGACTAGATTAGAGTAGTTAGAAGTAGGATAGATAGGATTTAATACATAGAGGTTAGTTGTTTTATCTTTGTTGATTTAACTAAAGTCTTCCTCCCGGAAGAAATCTTTAGACATGTTCAAATATTTTACGGGGTCCCTTAAAAACTATCGGAGCTAGCCATTCCAAACGAATGCAGGGCTAATTGGGGCTTACGATCGAGTTAGCTCCCCTCATTGGCATTGTGCACATTAGCCATGTCAACAAATTGGCACTAGAAGGAGGGCCTGAACTGCCCTTTCCAACTTTTCAAGATTTCATCTATAAGTGCCACGCAAGGATTCAAAAGGATTAATGTATGGATCGTAAAGGTCGGAGAGGTCCTGCCACACATTTGAAAGAGCCTCATCTTAAAGAAACAGAGACCCCTCTAAGTCCTGTTTTCGGGTCACCCAAGGAAGAGAGTCTATGTGAATATCCTATCACTAAGGAACAACCTGTCAGAGCACTTACTCGGGCTTACGCTCGTTCCCTCTCTCAACTTCCCATATTTCACTCCTTACCTCTGACAACTAAGAGAAATCAAAGGATATTTACCCTGAGCGAAGATACATCAGCAGCCACTTCTCTCGAAGACGTTGTGCTAGAATCCTTGCAGAGTATCGACAACCCTTGGGAAGAAATTCCTGAGGATTCCCCTTCTAAGGGTAACTCCTCGCTTGATTTTGAGAATCCTAGCGAAGAAGCCTCCGACCAAAACTTCCCTGCCCATAATATGGCCAACGTTCCCCCTCCAGGTGGGAATCCGCTTCCACCTCCTCCTCCGGGTGGGAATCAACCTCCACCTCCTCCTCTGGGTGGGAATCAACCCCCACCTCCTCTGGGAGGACTCCCTCCCTGGCTTTCACAGGATGCTATAGCGGTACCTGGGAAACAGCATCCCTTACCAAAAAATACAGAAAGAGTGTTACCTAATTTCGACCTTGAGCGGGGAGATACCACTGATAACCATATTCACTCTTTCTTCCTAGCCTTGCACAGGTTGGGGGTTGCCGATGAAGATGTGGTGTGCTACCTATTCTCTTTTACTTTGATTGGTGCAGCCTCCACATGGTATTTCAGTTTGAGAATAGGGTCGATTACCTCTTGGGATGCTTTTCAGCAGGCCTTTTTGGACAAGTTTGGTGATGACAAAACACCTGTGGCCTTAGTTTTAGAATTATCCCATCTGAAAATGGAAAGCAAGGAGAAATTTAAGGATTTTAACATCCGGTTCAACACCTTGTTCAACAGAATCCCAGTCACTACTAGACCTACTGAAGAGGTGCTAATGGAATTCTATATCTCTGCTCTCCCTGTCCCTACAACAATGTGGGTTAAAAGGAGTAATGTGCAAACCTTACAAGGTGCTATTGATGAAATGGTGAAAGTTGAAAATGAAGTGATCAGCCTCACAACATGCCACCCTACAACTAGAGAAAAGAAAGCCTCTCAGACATCCAAGAAGAATAATGGAAATGATAACAAAGGGGCTGAAAATAAAGAAAAGGACACCACGGATGTGTAAGGGTTACATCGAATCATTAAGAAACTAACGAACATGGTCATTGATATGAAAAGGAATCATGGAGAGAGTACTAGTGGCAATGGAGGAGACTATAACAACAGAAAGCCCTTCAAGCCTTTCTATCATAAGAAAATAGAAGGTGGTCATAGTCAACTTGCATTGCCTACTCCACCTAATGAAGGGGCTTTAAACACATAAGAGTTGGCTCTTATTGAATCGATCCTTAACAAAGAAGAACCTATACTGGACCTCGAACCAGAACAAGGAGACGAGGAGGAATACCAAGTAGAAGAACCCTCAGAAGAGGAAACCTAGATTAATGTGTTGTGGGATTTCCATAGTAATGAGAACGACAACGAGGGAGATAACCCCACAGAAATCAACACTAATTAAATCCACACACGAAGTAAAGGGTTGCTCCCAGGTGCGATAAAACCCACACACCAGATCAAGCAAGATGCTCGCCCTGTGAAAACATCCGCTCCTGAAGTCTCTGTTGGAAAAGATAGATCTAGTGGTGATTCCAAGAATACCCCAGTTGCAAACCATCCAGAAAAGGATAAGACGTCTCCCACTGCAACTAAGGCGACTCAAGATGGTAAAACCCCATCGAAGAATGGAAAAACAGGTATGTTTACCTTGCCCTATCCCGTTTATAACATTGACTACAATATTGTAGATGATCTGAAGAAGTCAAGGGCTAATATCACGTATTTTGACTTGTTAAAATTAACACAGCAAAGAGATTTGCTGCTAAAAGCTATGAATGAGAGAAACTACAAAACCCCCACCACCTCAAGCACCCAAACCAAGAAGCCAATATCCAAACCTGTTAGTACGACTAGCGCAGCCCAAATACCATCAGCTATGGAGGCCACGTTGTCTAAAATGAATCGAAAGCCCCAAGATATCAGTGTAGCCATGATAGGTAGGAAATCAAAATCTATGACTCCACCATTCCTTATCACATTCGAAATCTTCAACATGAATGTACATAATTTCTTGGTAGACTCTTGTGCCTCATCCACTGTTACACCTCATGCTATTGCTAAGAGACTTCAGGCAATACCCGATAAAACTGAAACTCGAATTATGCAATTGGACAGAATGAATGTGAGAGTTATTGGGGAGCTGAAAGATGCGTTGATTCAGATGGATGCCAAGCCTCAATACACTCAAGTCATTGATATAGTGGTAGTGGATATACTTGAGGCTTATGGGATGCTGCTTAGTAGGGACCGGTCATCAAATCTAAATGGATATTTCTCAACTGATTGGTCCCATATTTTGTTGCCTCAGAGGGGAAAAAGTGATATGCTGAGAGTGGACTAGGAAAGATACATGAAGTACATGGTAACAGAACCAAATAGCCCCAATGAACTTGTAATGTTCTATAACTCTATCCTTGGGAATTACAGTTCTGATGTTTATGCCACGGAAACCTATTTCGGGGAGTACCATGCAAAAACAGTCAAGGAGGCTTTGATAAACACATAGTTGGAAGAAATAATTAAACACCCTCATAATCCAACTGATCAATTACCTTGTATTATAGTAGATGATAGGACTAATTTCATAGGAAGTAGTTCTTTTAGCGTAGCATTAGAGTTTATTTTCGGGACACTTCACTTTCATGACTCTAACTATCTTGAAAGTGCAGGCTCTGGGAGCATTTTCATTGACCCACTAGTAAAACAATATCTAATGGCCAATCGGTTGGAATGCACGCGCACCAATAACACAACAAAAAATAAAGGCTTGCTGAAAGGCCTTAGAAGAGCCATTGAAAGGAATATAAAAAATCTCAGAGATTTTGATAACCCATAGATAATGGTGGACCAGGTAAAGACAAAAATACACTGCAGTTTGCCACACCTGGTGAGGTACCAACATGAGGTATGGAGTTTAATTGACAATTTCGATTCCTTCAATGTCACATATATACCTCGAAAATATAATCACGAGGCCGATCTGATGACTGCTATGGTTGCAAAACTTTTGCCTAATATTAGATTAAACAAGAATAAACTTTATGTTGAATTGATTTTCAGATCATCCATAACTAATAACATCTCAAATTGGTAGGTGTTCGAAGGAGATAACCAAATCCTTGAGTTCCTGCATTACAAAAGAACACTCAGAAATGCAGCCATTAATAAAAGGGAGCATGTCTTAAACGGAAGTGAAGACGAGGTGATATCTTTCACTGAGAAATTTATTTACTTTTCATCTCTCATGAATGACCCAATAGGTAAGCACACAAAATTATAGCACCCATGGCTGAGCCCATTCCAAGCTGTGGAAAAAATTGGTCATGGAATTTACAGATTGAAAACCTTACAAGGAGAAACTGAAAAACTCCCTGTTAATGGCCAGCATCTCAAGAGATACTTCCAGTAGCCACCACATGGTGGTTACCTCCTGAGTAGGTTAGAGTTCATTTCTTTCTGCTGTTAGTTTAGTTGTATTTCCGTCCTCTCTTTTTCTTTTTCTGCCAAGTCTATTTTTCTGCTGTTTTGAATTACATTCCTTTTCAGCCAGCTGATTGTAGTCCTCTAGACTCATTCTACCCTCCAGATTTGCCCTCATTCACTACTCTCAGCCTTTCCCTTCCTCATTAACTTGCTGATGATTCCGTTGTTCCTGAATCCATCATTTCCCCGCAGATCAAACGAACTTTCTATCAGCCCATGAGCACTTGAGAATTAGCAGTGGAATGCAAATCGAAACCCCTCATTGGCATCTGTTAGGAACTATGTGAGATCTGTTGATAACTTGGATATCTGGAGCATGTGGGGGCATATTTATAAAACAAAAAATGTGTAACTACAACTGGACTGGCATGGAGGAACGCTGCATTTAAATAAATCCCACTCAGACCTAGCCTATGCTTGCTTGTAAGATTCACAGTCATTCTCCATTGGTCCCATCCACTCCACTAAATGGTCCAATACATGTTGCTCATAATTAAACCTCCTTTCATGGGCTAAGCTCACTGTCTCATACCCTGTGGCAAATTTAATTGTGCTCTAGCCCTTGTGCCTGAAACTGGAAGGACTTATCTAAAAAGAAATGAAATGTCAAGTGCTTGTGCCAATTTGGAAGGACAAGTTGTTTGGGAAGCTGGTTAGAGTAAGGACTGTTGTTGGGTACAGAGTACCGGTTGACACAACAAGCCCAACCTTGCTAAAGCGGTTTAAAATATGGCATGATCCATGACTACGCCCCATTCAATCAATAAATATAGCACTGAAATTCTCATATAAAGTGCAAGAAAACATGTCTACATCAATCTTGATGAGCAATAAAGAGCTGAGGTACACACCTAAATAGGTATGGACAAACCAGTGATGGCCCCAAAGGGATTTGTGAAAGTAGGAAACAGGTAGAGGAAGGTCAATAAACCCCATAATATTTCCATTGGAGAATGCCTATCAAAATCATATCAGCAAGTAGAAGCTATTTGTCTCTATCCCCTCTGAAGCAATAATGTTTAAGTGGAACCCATGCTTGTCCATCTATACAATATGCATTTCAAGTTTATCTTAAACACCCTACTGTTCTATCTGATCCAAGGTTTATTTGGAAACAGAGATAATTGGTTCGCCCAGTGGTTCGCCATTTGTTGTGGCCACAACCACCACCCTATTAAAACTTGCCTTGGTAGCAATTTTGAATGGGCCCCCCTATAAGTTGATCTTGCACTCCTCCGAATGATCTGTCCAATCCCAAGGATTTTAGCTCTTTGCCAAGCCAAATCTTTAATTTCTAAATGGTCAAGGCCCCCTTTGATAAATCTCTGTGGCATATTTCATTCTTGACCTAGCTTAGCCCTTCATTCATTCCCTTCATCAGACTTTTCAATCTTCATATGCATTTGTGGTATTTCTATGCCCGCACACATAATCACCCCACCCTCACTACGGGCGTTTGTGCACTTAATACACAAAACCCTTCATCACATCATTGTCACGTTATAAGCTCTTTACAAAGAAAACCCTTCACATAACACATGCCACAAGGGTTTCGGACCCGATGGCATTATAAACCACAATATACATATTTTTGGGTCCAAAAACCTCGTCGCATATCACAATCAGCCTAAGTCCAAGACATATGCATACATGGCATTCTACTTCCCTCCAGACCCGACAGCCTTATCAGCCACAATATATATAGATATATATATATATATATATATATATATATATATATATATATATATATAGGGTCCGAAATCCCTTCGCATATCGCAATCGGCCTAAGTCCAAGGTCCATAAATATATATGGCGTACCCCTGGCCTCCAGACCTGACGGCACTACGAATTGCACTATATACATTATCGGGTCTGGTTGTCAATCGCTCATTGCATATCTGTGGATCCCGAGGTCATGCAGTTAGTGGAGAGGTGGAAGCCGGACCCACCTATGATTATAAAGCTGGGCATATTAATTTTCAAATCCACCCCAATGGCCATACGCGAGTTTTCCCATTTATCCATGTGTTTTGCAATTAAACATTAAAGTCGGGGTTTTCCAAAGGGAATGGTAACATTGGGGACCCGAAGGAATTTATGAACCTAACGTATATGTGTTTTCGGGTCCACCTCGCATTTCACGTATCGCAATTGGCAGGGTCCCAAGGTTTGAGCATAAGGTAAATATCAATCATTGCTATTATCAATCATTTCTGTAGGTAAATTCAAACGGACCTGATAACGGAGAAAAGCGATGCGTATCAAGATGACACCTCTGCACCACTGGTGTCGAGGTGCCAAAGATGCAGTCTATGAAAAGGGAGATGGACCATCGTAATGCATGATGAAGGCTTGCTCTGTGTCAAGGGAAGCACAACGCCAATCCCTCAAGATATCACTCCTTGCAGAAATGCCTCAAAGTGGGCCAGATGTGGGTATGATGAGAGCAGCTTCTTTAGTTTCTTCAAAGGAAAGACAGAGAATGATAGCCACCACGCACAAGTGCTAAGAAATGATACGCAGTCCTCCCCTGTTCCAATGGCATCCATCCATTTCCCCAGGAAGGAGAATGCTCCACCAAGGGTAACCTCGACGTGTCTGTAGTTTCACCCACCGTTCGCATTTGTATATGTTGGTCTGTGTAACGACAAGAGGGGAACTGAAAGGTCATGGAAGGCCGAGGGTCATTCAGGGCTGCATAAATATTACCTCTAGATAGGAGATAAGGGCTTTTGATTTTCGAGAAGAACAGTGTTGCTTTATTGTGAATGAGGAGGACTGTTTTTGAGGGAAGAAGGAGCCATTAGTTTCAGACTCATTGTATTGTTTTGGATTAGAGTGTTGTTACTGGCATGAATGTAAATGTGATTTATATTTATGCATATTGATGACTTACAGTTCACTATTAGTCTTGTTAAATTGAATGTGACCCAATTTCATGGTTAACTTGTGAATGGTCTTTGATTTAAAACTAAATTAAACATCAGTTGCAGTTTTAATTCCATAGAAGAATGTGGATTCCTATATGAGTGATTGGATTGCAATTTAGCTTTAATACAGTCTTGTTCAGTTGTGAATTCAGTGATTGATTCATTTGGACTTGAATCTATGCATGATGTTTAACCTTCTTTATCACGCTCCTATTGAACATATATATGATGTTTAAACCTCTGTATCATACTTTTGCAGGATAGATTAGAGTAGCTAGGACTAGATTAGAGTGGTTAGAAGTAGGATAGATAGGATTTAATACATAGAGGTTAGTTGTTTTATCTTTGTTGATTTAACTGAAGTCTTCCTCCCAGAAGGAATGTTTCAACATGTTCAAATAGTTTACGAGGTCCCTTAAAACCCGTCGGAGCTAGCCATTCCAAACAAAAAAAGGTCTAATTGGGCTTTGTGATCGGGTTAGCTCCCCTCGTTAGCATTGTGCACATTATCCATGTCAATAGGTTGATAGAGGATTGGTACAGGATTGTTATTTCTCGGGTTAACTTGTCAAATGCACAAGTAAATAAAATGAAAATGAGATGGTATATTTTTTGTTATCACTCTGATATTTATTTTGAAGTATGAAGAAAGAAAAACCAAAGGTAACTGCAAACCACTTTTGGAGATCAGGACCCAGCCTTCCTGATGCTCAGAGAGGGCTATCTCTTTATAATTTAACTTTGTTTTAGTTAAGATGATTATAGGCTAGTTATTTCTTGCACTGGGGTTTTGTTTTGAAAATTTGGTGGTGGGATCACTTTAGTTAGATGAATAGAGTTTTGGCTTATACCATTGGGTAATGGAGTTGAATGTTTGACAAAAAAGACTTGATTGAGTTCTAAAAATAGTGTCTACAGGGCAAGATAGATGAGTTACTGTAGATATCAAAGGCTAAATGGTGAATGGCTTTAAATCAGATTCAGGGAGCAATTAAGGATTCCCTAGGCCATACTTTGGAGGGAATGATAGAAGTCAACCGATATAGGAGACAAATTAAAGGTTCTCAAATCCGAGTATCAAAGGAAAACATATAAATGACTAACTGTGCAAAACAGAGTGTAATTAAACAAATTCTGAGTGATATTTCCAGTTAATTCATTTAGATTTTAGAACACATTTAAGATTATGAAAACACATAAAAAAGGTAACAAAATCACACAAAGGAAGTACTTCACTACAAATGGCTCATCTCATGAATCGTGTAGCGAAATGCTTTTATTACTTGCTCCAGTTTGTTGACTTGAAAATGGTACAATCACGCTTAGGTTCAAGATCAAAATAACTCCACAAAATGTAAAATAATCCACCCTAATACTTTGAATTTTTAAGTATTTATACAAAAGGTATTACAAAATATCTGAAACTGCTTTCAGAACTAATCTAGGAAAAAAGAAATATCTTCTTGCAAGAAGATAGAGATATTTATTGAACTACTACACGCTCTCCCTGTTATTAAGGTTATGCTGGCCTTTGCTCTTTGATCTTTTGCCCTTTATGTTGCTTGGTTGTTTTGTCTTTACGTTGGATGTTCTGTTTTACTTCGACCTTTCACCTGATACTCTCTCATATGATACACTTTAACCCTGCTAACCTATCAATATCCTTTTACCTTGTTGTTTCACTTTTTACCAGAGATTTATAATTTATTGTCCTTTTACTATAGTAAATAATTCAATTTTTCCCATCTTTCTTCATTTGGTAATTGGATATTGATCATTTTTCTATATATCTCATCTGCCTCTGTATATTTGGAAAAAGTGGGCTTATTAAAAAATAAGTGTTTTACCTCATGCTCGAGGTAAAACAAGTTTTCAAAAGTTTGATACAAGACTTTTCCTGTTGTGATTCCCTTCATAGATGAAGTGATCACTTGTTCTTTGGCCACTTCCCTCATTCATTAACTTGTCATTTATAACTAAGGGATTAGGTAATACTTTTTCCTTCAATAGCTCAAACTTATGCATGAACTTGTCAATGGCTAGCTACATGTTTTGACACTTATATTCTAGATTCAACATCAAATTCCTCTTGGTGGGGACTCTTCTGACTTCCAAAATTGTACCTGTCATATTAGGTATCGCAAGCTCTTGCAGTTCATATTTATTCTTGGAGTTGAGGAAGTGGATGATTCTTTTTGCTTCCTCTGGCATATCTCCAAGTTCTGTTTTAACCCTTTTAATGGCTTCTATTTCCTGCTTAATCAAATCAATCTGCTAAAAAATGACCTGGATATATGGCCAAGTTATTGGTACACTTGAAGTTCAATCTGAAAGCATGTCCCTCAGCATGATTATTCTCCATTTATGGATCCACACTCCTGCACCAGCCCCTAACCTATTGACAGACCCATCAAAGTCTAGATGCCATAGTGACTCATGAAATATGTTCTCATTGTCAGTTGTTCTGTATTTCAGGGATTTAGCTGTGATTTCCTTATTATTATTTTCTGCATTGTACAAGATAAAAGAGTCCATATCTGAATGCATGGAGTATATGGGAATGTTTTGTGGTTCTTCCTCACTACTCACCATGTATTTCATCAAGGTATCCCTATATAGTTTTCGTAGTTGGCCAAAAACAGATATGGTGGCATAAGACATATCCAACTTCAAGGATCACTGCAGTTTTGCTCCCCATGATCGAGATAGCATCATTCCATATTTCGGTGGGATGTCTGCAACTACAATGTCCATTAGGATACTTTTTGCAAGGCACTGGACAAGAGTTACACATAAGTCTTTGATCAGACCAAGGCATTTAACTTGGTTGGAGTCAAAAGAAAACAAATCCTTATATGGCTTGGTAATGTCTAGGTTCAGTTTTTCCATTATTTCCTTTGGCATCAAATTGTGGGATGCCCCTGAGTCCAACATAGTGTTATGCAATATTTTATCATGAATGTTTAGGCTAATGTAAAAAGGAAGAACTCCACCTTGTTGATGAATACCATTGGCCTCAGGGCCAAACAACAATTCAGGTTGATCATCATTCAAATTAACATAATCCTCTCCCTCTCCTATGTTTAAAGTTTCAGTTATCTGTGACCTATAAGATTCAATCTTTACTAGTTCGTTCAAGGGAACTGATATCTTTAATTTTGCTATTTCAGTTTTGATATTGAAAGGAAGTTGAGGTTTGTTTGTTTTATTTAGATATTCCTTAATATGTGCAGTTTGTGTGTCCTTATTCTGTTTCTCAGTATTATGCATTTCAATCTGTGTTTCTACTATTTTGCCTTGATTTCTCTTATTTTGATTGTTTTCAGTAATTTTCTCTATTTGGGTTTTAATGGAGGTTGTATCTACAATCTTAGGGGTTGAAGTCTCTGATGTTCCCCTAGGGAGGATTTGTAACACTTTGTTAACTGGAGCTTCTTTTATTATCTTAGTCTGGGTTTGGATGGATCTTTTAATGGGTGTCTCATTGTTCTTTTTACTTCTCAAGCTATATTGTTTATGTACCTCATATATAGCTGACTCATATCCCCATTTAAAATCAAAGGATTCACCAGATTCTAATTACAACTGCTGCAGCATATATAACTCCTATTCTTCTTAAGTAAGAAAAATAGTGTCTTCCTCCTTGGTTTCTAGTAAGTTAATTTGGGTATCATCCTCTCCTTCTTGGTTCTGTGAATCCTCAAAATAGTTCTTTTGGAAGGGGTCCCTAATCTATTGATCTGGTGTAGGATTCTTTCCAGCATTAGGGTTTTTCCTAAAATTTGGGTTTCTTATTGGGGGTTGTTGTTGTTGATTCTCTCATTGATTTTTCCTCTCCATGTTTTCTAACCTATCCATGATTCGTTTTAAACTCTTAGCTAAAATATCTGCTTTTCCATCTGAAGTGGAAGGTTCCTCTTTAAATACAACTTTCTTTTCATTCCTCATTTGTGCTTTCTTAGCTAATAAGTTGGCCTCTACACTAACAACATTTCTTTGCATTTGTTCAAGTGTTTCATGGTTCCTTTCCCTTAGCTGGTATGACATGTTAGCATCAAAACCATCAAGGAACTTAATTAATGCTAAGTCAGGTGGAGGCTTAATATTGGCCGGAATTGCATTGTAAATACTATTAAACCTAGTGCAATAGTCCTGAACTAACTCATTAGGAGTTATTCTAATGTTTCCATATTCAGAAAGTATTTTCAATGGGTTTTTCTTTCTCTCCCATCTATCAATAAATAACTGATGAAAATTGGTTAAGTTTGCAATATGGTTGGTAGGATAGGCTTTGAACCATTTCTTGACATCCCCAGTTAAAGTTTGGGCAAACAATCTCATTTGGACATCTGCTTCATCTATCTCATGCAACTCAAAAAAGTCAGACATCTTGTTTACATGTTGCTAGGCAGTGTAATGACCAGTAGCATCAAACAAGAAGATTTTACTTTGACAATCTACAGGCTTGGCATGGAGTTGTGTAGGTAGAACAAGAGGTGCATATCGGTTTTCCATTGTTGTGATTTTGGCTTGACTAAGGGGCAGGGTTGTGGTGCTTGAAGAAGGACTTGAAACTCATAGAGGTGGACTAGATGATGATGAGGATGGTTGATTAATAACTATTTTAGGTGATTGGATTGTGGTAGATACAATTGGTGAAGTTTTGGTAAAAGAATGGATATTTACAGTGAGTGAAGTTTGTGCAAAAACTCTAGGGGCAGCAGTAGTAAGGGCAGCTACTCTAGCATATTGTTGAATGTAAGAATCACCTATATTACTTATCAATTTAGAGGCTCGAGCTTCTATTTTGTAAAAAGTCTCAACAACAAATTTATCTAAATCTGAATGAATAATCCTTTTTTATTCAATGAGTTGAAGAAACTCAAGGACCAAGACTGTTTCATGGATTTCATTCTCAGATTTACTTCTAAATAATGAGAGATCAAATGAAAAATCAAAAGGGATGTCCTCTAAAGTTGACAATTCCTTAGGGAGTGAATTGGATCTAACTAACCTGCTACTACTGACTTGAGTTTCTGTTGTTTTGTGTTGTCTTAAAATTCTCTCTGGTTCATCAACTATAGTTGTAGGGTTTGCATATGGGTTTTCCCTGGTATAGTGAATCTTCTTGGGAGCTAGAATTTTAAGTTTTTTAACTGTTTTTATGAAATTTTTGAAAATTTTACTTCAGAAAATGGCCTTAAGGGGCTTAAGATTAAATTTAAGGTTTCCTTAAAGTTTTATGAGACTGAGGATCGAAGTCCCCAATATGGCCGCCAGAAATTTTATCACTCTGATATTTGTTTTAAAGTATGACAAAAGAAAAACCAAAGGTAACCACAAACCACTTTTGGAGATCAGGACCTAGCCTTCTTGATTCTTAGAGAGGGCTCTCTCTTTATAATTTAACTTTGTTTTAGTTAAGATGATTTTAGGCTAGTTATTGCTTGCACTAGGGTTTTGTTTTGAAAATTTGGTGGTGGGGTCACTTTACTTAGATGGATAGAGGTTTGGCTTATACCATTGGGTAATGGAGTAGGATGTTTTACAAACAAGACTGGATCGAGTTCTAAAAACTGTGTCTAGAGGGCAAGATAGATGAGCTACTATAGATCTCAGAGGCTAAATGGTGAATGGCTTTAAATCGGATCCAGGGAGCAATTAAGTATTCGCTAGGGCAGACTTTGGAGGGAATGATAGAAGTCAACGGGGATAGGAGAGCAATTAAGGGTTCTCAGATCCGAGTATCAGAGGAAAACATGTAAATGACTAACTGTGCAAAAAAAAGTGTAATTAAACAAATTCTGAGTGATATTTCTAGTTAATTCATTTAGATTTTAGAACACATTTAAGATTATGAAAACACATAAGAAAGGTAACAAAATCACACAAAGGAAGTACTTCACTGAAAATGGCTCATCTCATGAATCTTGTAGCGAAATTATTTTATTACTTGCTCCAGTCTGTTGACTTGAAAATGGTACAATCACCCTTAGGTTCAAGATCAAAATAACTCCACAAAATGTAAAATAATCCACCCTAATACTTCGAATTCTAAAGTATTTATACAAAAGGAATTACAAAATATCTGAAACTGCTTTCAGAACTAATCTAGGAAAAAAGAAATATCTTCTTGCAAGAAGATAGAGACAACTATTGAACTGCTGCTTGATGTCCCTATTATTAAGGTTCTGCTGGCCTTTGCTCTTTGATATTTTTCCCTTTATGTTTCTTAGTTGTTTTGTATTTATGCTGGATGTTTTGTTTTACTTTGACCATTCACCTGATACTCTCTCATCTGATACACTTTAACCCTGTTGACTTGTCAATATCCTTTTACTTTGTTATATCACTTTTTACGAGAGATTTATAATATACTGTCGTTTTACTACAGTAAATCATTCAATTTTTCCCATCTTTCTTCATCTAGTAATTGGATATTGATCATTTTTCTGTATATCTCATATGCCTCTGTATATTTGACAAAAGTGGTCTTATTAATAAACATGCGTTTTACCTCATGCTGGAGGTAAAACAAGTTTTCAAAAGTTTGGTACAAGACTTTACCTGTTGGCATGCCCTTCATAAATGAAGTGATCAACTGTTCTTTGGCCACTTCCCTAATCTTCTTTTTGTAATCTGCCTGTCTCATTAACTTGTCATTTATAAATAAGGGATTAGGTAATTCCTTTTCCTTCAACAACTCAAACTTAGCCATGAACCTGTCAACGGCTAGCTGCTGACACTTATCTTCTAGATTCAACATCAAATTCCTCTTGGTGAGGAATCTTCTAACTTCCAAAATTGTACCTGTCCTATCAGATATCTCAAGCTCTTGCAGTTCATATTTATTCTTGGAGTTGAGGAAGTGGATGATTCTTGCTACTTCCTCTAGCATATCTCCAAGTTTTGTTTTAACGCTTTCAATGGCTTATGTTGCCTGCTTAATCAAATCAATCTGCTCAAAAATGACCTGGATAGATGGCCAAATATCATTAACAAAGTCAATGATATTGCCCCACAGTTTCTCTTTAGCCTTTCTTATTAGTTCAGTCAAGGTCAGTTCTTTTTCCAGGTTCTTTATCCTCTCATTCATCCTTGCAACCTTTTGTTGCTCCTCTTTATGCATAATTTGGGCAAGTTTGCAATCTGTCTCAAGGCTACTAACTTTCTAATTCATTTTTTTCATCTCATTGATTTGAATGGACATTTCTTCCATTGCTTGGACTAGCCTATTTGCTTCATCACCTGTGGTACCTGTTGTTGTTGATGTTGTTGCTGATGTAGTCGAAGTTGATGCTAGCAATGTAGTGGCCATTGGACCAGTGGGAGCTAAAGCTACTGCCAAAGTGGAAGGTACAGCTATGGTCATTGTTGGAGGAGCACTGTCCATACTAGATTGTCTGAGCTGGATCAAGCTATCTAGTTCCTTTTGCATCTCCTTCAACTTATCACTGAGTTGCAACACCAAGTCCATCATCTCTTCATGATTTGTCTGGCTTTCCAAGACTTCCTTTGTTTGTGGGTGTTGTAACTGAGGTAGCTTGAGTTGTTTCTTGAGGGCTGCAATATCCTCATTCTTCTTCTTGATTAACTGTTCAACAGCCTTGATGTCCTTTGGGTCATGGCCCAGTTCAATAACTAGGTCTTCCAAGGACTTTATCCTGGTGTCTTTAGCATTGGAGGAGGCCTTTTCCAGTTTGTACTGGGTTGTCACATTTTCCAATGAATCTTTCAGTTTGAATGATGTAATGGCCTTTGTTGTGAGGGTGGAGTAGATCATTTCTTCAGCTTGCTTGTGAAATTCGATTTGATCAATGGGATGAACATCCCTAGCCAAGACTTCAAAATTGATCTTCCTATAGTCTGTTGAGGTTGTGGGCTATTGTACAGTAGGTTGTAGGAATGACACCTGCATTTTTCCTTCTTTGATGTAAAAGGCTAACATCAATCTACTCTGGTTTGGTGGTGTCATCTTCAGGTACTTGGCATATGTGTTTGCCTTCAACTTTTTGTTCCTCATTTTTATTTCCTTAAATGTTTCTGTTGGATACCTATACTAATAGGTTTCATATTTCATGATTGGCAAGAGAAAAGCCAAATATGCTCTGCTCTGGTGTCCCAAAGATCCCATATTTCTTAGAAAGCAAGAGCTGGGTAAAGTGTTTTAAGTATTGAGGACCTTATTTCAAATTTTGTGGATGATTCAACAGTCTAATCTGGATCATGCCATGTTTCAATTTTGAGTTTTAGAATAGAGAAAGAAGTCTGTCCAAACAGCCTAATCTTGGCAGACAAGTAGTTCAGGTAGAGAAGCAAAGGTTCCCAAAAGTTTAATCTGGGACCTTGGAAGACATAAGGGTAGAAGTAGATAGAGAGAAAAGGAAAAAGCCAAAGAAAAGAATAGGTAATTGAGGGTTGCAAGTCCAAGTGCCCCTCCAAGAAGAAACAAAAAATGCTAGGCAAAATAGTTGGGTAGGCAGTTGTGGTTGCAGAAAGAATATGATCACCATTACTCAGGCATCAATAGGTCTCTTACCAAGGCAATAAATCTATCAGCAAACAAAGTGGTGAATTCCATGAACTCACAGCAAAGAGCATCACTAACTTCTTTTCTTTCCCTCTCTAGTCCATCACTAACACCCCCTTTCTAATTCCCCTCCTTCATTCATATTAACTCCTAATTATACTATATAACCTCCCCTATCTTACCCCCACCCCTAATAATATTAACACTAAGGTGTATAAAACCCCAAATCTTATGTATATTCCCTCCCCTAGGCATAATAGCCGTGTATTTTTCAAAAGGGACCAAATGGCATCTGGCCACTTTGGTGAACCTATTCCACCCTATTTCCCCTTTGCTGCAAGATAATTTACCCTCAAATCACCTCTGCATTGATAAAACCCCCTCTCCAAACCCCTTTTGCCTATAAAAACCTTTGCAAAGGTTAATACCCGCCTCTGGCACGTTCCCCAATCCTACCACATTATTGGTTAAACGAAACATTTGAAAAAACCCATAAAAACCCACAAAGTTTAATCTTTTCCGCCCGCAGTATGAAGCGCGCATCTTTCTCCTCCGCCAGCCGTCGAATCAAGCCCATCAGATCCGACGGTCCACATCAATATCGGAGCGCATCCTATGGCGGCACTTTAACCTCCGGGAAAGTGACGTTGCGCCTTGTCACGCCTCCTCCACGCGTCGATCGATGAACCATCTCGGAGCCAAGTCTGACAGCCTCTGCGCCGTACCTAAACCGCCCCGAGAAACCGCGGCGGTTAAGGCCTTAACCGTGACCGCTGCGGTTTGACTGCCACCTACCCGTCGCTGACTCGCCGCCACGTCCTTGTCTGCTCGTACCTGCCTTTGTTATTGGTCCACCTCGCTGCTGACTGGGTTGCCACCTCACCGCCCCTTTGACCAGTCACCCACTGCCACGTCGCCCGATGACGTCAGCTGACGTCACCTCACCATGACCCACCAATGACGTCATGCTGACGTCAGCAGAAAAAAGCGCCAAATTGGTAAAATAACCCATATTTACCAATTTTCCCGTGTTTTTTACCACTTTCACTGTTATTTCTGTTGGACGCTCTGCATGACCGTTTGCACTCTAATTTTCGCCAACCAGTCTATTAGCCCGGGCGACCTCCTCAAGCAGCAACTGTGCACCTTTGCTTCAACCTCTGCTCATCGAATTACAGGTATTTAGACCGTTTCGCCCTCCATACGACCTTCATTAAGCTTGAAATTGCTCAGAGGGATAGTAGAACCATAAAAACGCTATTTGCACCGTTCATTTCCATTTGTTCATCCACCATTGTCATTGTGAGGGCCAAGAAGTACCTGCAGAGCTTTAGAAACCTGCAATTCACATAAAACCACTGTAATTCACCATTTTTCCCGGCAGAGCTCCTAATAGATATAATTCACCCGATTGGAGAGTTCAGTTAGACCACAGAGAAGTTCTGTCACTAGACTCCAGTAGTATTTCAATTGCTATTGAGAGAATTCCCCTTGGATACTCAAAACATCAACTGTTTCCACAGAGAACTGCCTCCAGACTGTGTTTTTACCATTCCACCTGTCCACCTGCAATTCTTGCATCTTGAAGAGCTATGGAGACCCCTATTGCACTGAATATTAAGCCCATCAATGCTCCTCACCAGGAATTAGCATGGAAAGCCCTGGGAGACATGGACTACCAAATGCTGGATTGGTTCCCCATGGGAACCAAGTACAATATTCAAATGTTGAATGAATTAAGGGCCCAGCACCTCAGTGGGGCAGATATCTTGGGGATTTGGGAGTCAAATTTGCCCATATACAACCTTCCCCAAGTCAATCCTATGCCAGAGCTCATTTATAGCTGCCAGGAATGCTATGACCCCAGCCAAAGAGCAGTCATGAGCCCCACAGGCCTAGTCCTGTTCCAGATCACCCCAGAGAGCATAAACCAGATGCTGCGCTTCAAAACAGCCAAGAAATTGACCCCTCTATCCATGCAGAATCTGATTAACAGAGGGATCAAGCTGTCCAGTGACCAGATTGTCAAAATCAACCAACTGTTTGTTACACCAGGCTCTGAAACAGTCAGAACCCCTCCTATTGGGTACCAATATCTAAATGAGTTGGGCAGAATGTTGGTGGATCTAATTGGCTATGTCCTAGGATTCAGGGGGTTGGAAGATGTAGATGACAGCATAATGGCAATGCTGTCTATATTTTCCCCTGGTAAGCCTCCAGCTGTGCAGTATGATTATGCAACTTACATAGCAGAGAAAATCCATGAGCAGTTCATGAATTTGAAAAGGGAGAGACTGTTCAGGTACTCCTCCTATATATATCATTTATTCCTTTTCTACCAGCCAGCTACCTTCTCAGTTCCTTTGAGGCCACTCAATGCCCAAGGAATCCCAAGATCAGTTGTTTTCTGGACCTCTGTCTTTCATTCTACCTCAGTATCACCCTATACATACTGTGAGTTTATTGATTTATTTGTTCATCCAGCCCTAACAGCGCTGCAAGGTACTCCTCCTCCTAGATTAACCGATGAAATGAAGAGGATTCTACATTTGAACAAATCTTACAATATTGGCAACTGGTACTTCTACCAGAACCACACAGTCATTAGGATATATGGCTGTGAATTGAACCCATTTAGGTTGCCAAGGTATGTCCCCATGAGGCTTTTTGCCTTAGAATATTTCAGGCAGTTTGGGAACTCAGATTACCTTCACTTTCAGAGTAGAAACAAGAAGTCACAATTGAAGGTAAGAAACCAGCTAGGTTCCTTCCTATATAACAGGAAAGAGGAAGGGTGGAAAGAGGCAGACAGCATCCTGGAAGGCCTCAGATTGTAGACCAGTTTTGAATGGATTCCCTATGACCCCAATCATTCTATCTCCCTCAGGAGAATTAGATACAAATTGGGCAACTATGCGCATAAAAGACAACCTGAAATTGAACAGTATGCCAATGCACTAGATTGGGAAGAGGGTACACTAGTAGAACAAGTCACTAAGGAAGAATTACTTGAGAAAGAAGCTAGGAATGTGCAAAAAGAAGCTGACTTGGAAACTTGTGGACAGGTGCCCCTCTCCTACAGAAAGCAAATTGGAACAGCTGCTAAATCTTCAGCAGCACAGCAGCAAACTACTGAGAAGACATCCCAGGCAGCAAGCAAAGACAAAGGAAAACAGGTGGAACAGCCACCTATATTGACAGAAGAACAAGTTGACACCTTGCTACAGCAGCAAGAAGAAATGGAACAGCAAGAACTGGGGCAGCAACAAGAAGAAGCACAGTCCAGTGAGCAGCAGCCCCAAACAGAGGTGCCTCCCAGGACAGACATCAATGTAGACACCTCAGTCCTCCAAACACCACAGAAGGAGGACTTGACCAGGAAAAGGGAGAGAGAGACCCCCCACACCTCATCCTTCATCAGAGGAGAGAAGAGACAAAGACTGAATGACTCCCAAGAGGAGGACATAGCAGTAAGGCAAGCCATGGGCATGGGCCCACCCAGTGGAGAACTTTCGGCCAGCTCATCTCAGCGTGGACATGACATGACTATGGGAGGAGAGGTCAGCTCCTCCGGTCAACATAGAGAAGGGCAGTCAAGTATAAAGCAGCAATTCATTGACATCAAAAGGAGGAGTGATCCCATAAAAGTGCAGCTGTATAATCACTTGTTAAACCTAGCTCCTAGCAACCAGCAGAGACTCATGTCTGCTTTCGATGTGAGCGAAGGCAAAATGACAATGAGCCACTTCATGCCCACAACTTTGCATCCTCAGTCCACCTCGGACTATCTAAGAACCAACATGGAGGTTCTTGCCAAAGACATACACCCTATGGACAAGATTGAATTACATAAACAAACTGGTGAAATGGTGTATGCCTGCCTGGCAGATGAGACATTGGAGAACTACAAACTAAAGAGCAGCCTGGATAACACAGCTTCTCAGCTGGAATTAGAAAGAGCATCATCACAAGCCAAGGACAATAGGATCAAGTCCTTGGAAGAGGTAATTATAGATATAGGGCATGATCCTAAAGATGTCAAAGGCATCCAAGAACTCCTGAAGATAAGGGATGCAGACATGGCGGCCCTAAGAAAGAAAATCAAACTCCCGGCCACCATCCATCCACAAACAGATGAAGTTGCCCAGCAAAGGCAAGAAAAGGATACTACAGACCTGCTGGTATCCCTATACAAAGAGCTGGTTAGGACTCAAGACCAGCTAGGACAAACTGAAGCTGCAAAAGCAGCACTACAAGAAGCACTGAAGCAAAGAGAAGAGGGCCAACCCTCCCAGCCTCCTCCTGTGATAATAAATCTTGAGGAAGTCCCTCCAAAGACTACTCCTCCTCCTCAGCAAACAGAAGCTACAGCACCAACTACAGCGCCATCCACAGCAACAACAACTACAACATCGGAACAGACTACTAGTTTAGACATGCAAAAGCTGCAAGCTGAGATCCAAGCCATGGAATCTCAAATGAAAGAGCTGGATGAACTTAAGAAAACCTTGGCTAAGGTAAATGAAAAGTTTGACAAGAGCAAACAGAATGAGGCAGCCAAGGAGAGAGAGGTAAGAGCTCTTAAGAGGAGAATTGCTGAACTAGAGAAAGAGCTTGCACTAGAAAAAGTGACAGCTGAAATGAAAGCAGTGCTATGGAGCAACATTGGGCGGTCCATTGCCAACCAGTGGCAATATATTGAGACCATGGATGAGCAAATGGTGCTCATCACTAAAGCAAACAGAGAAGTACAGAGAGCCAGGGCAAGCCTTGGACACATGCCAGAAGCTGCCACTAGGATGATCAATATTCTGAACTATAAGACTAGCTCTCAATTAGCTGTCATGGGAATCACCAACAGGATAGAAACAATTGCTGTAGCCAAAAGAATTATAACATTGAGGAACTTAGTTGGAACACTGGAGAGGAGGACACAGGATATGCAGACTGAAATCAACAGATTCCTGGAAAAATTCGTGGCACTACAGAACAGAGGCCTCCCCAGCATTTTAAGCAGTGTAGGAAGACTGCTCACCCTAGACAATTACAACAAGAGAATTGATGCCCATGCAGTAGCAGAGATTGCAAAACCGCCCAGCACTTCAGCAGACGCAGGGCCAGCAACCGGGCAGACTATGTATGACAGGGTGGAGAACCTATTTTTCCTCATGAATGAAGTTGAGCATCTGTTTGATACACCACCTAACTTCTTCAAATTCACAGAAGCAGATGAAACTCTAGGGGCAATCTTAGCACACCAACTGCCCACACAGGATGTCTGGAGAAATTTGTCACAGACAATTTTGTCAGGCCAGAATTAGTAGCGCCAATTCTCCAAGCAAATAAGCATACATGCGCAGGCACAATTTTGAAGAAAGATATCTACAAGGAAGAGGCAGAGGCTGAGCCAACTCAGCAGGACCATTGACTCACCACAAGCAGCAGTCACAATCACAGGTGAAAAGTCCAGGATACAGCGTACAAGCCTTAAAAACAGGTCTTCCAGCATTTATTCAGAATATCTCGACCGACTTAGCTGTTCCCAAAGGCTAAAATATCTTCTGACAGAGCATTAAAATGCCTGTACTCTGTAATCAATGCTGTATTAAATTTTGGTCATAATATCTTAAGTAGTTGGTAAGAATGTACAATCTGAGATAACTCAAAACTCAGATATTTTGTAAATCACCGCAAGTATATATTCACCCTTCACAGCAGTTGAAGGGGTTGATGTAATTTTCTTTTGAGAACTCTCTCTTACTGTAATATTTTCAGAAAAGTAATACAAAGGAAGAATGGAATTTCCAAGGCGTGGTGTACTTTGATGTATTGTGGTGAAAGATGAATGTTACAGGATTCCAGGGTGTTGCATAAAACAATAAGTATTCTCAAATCTCTTTGTTATATGTTTTCGAGTCTTTTGTTCTCTTTTGTTGTTTAAATGTTTTACACTTGATAGCAAGGTGAAAGGATAGTTCCAGGACTTAACCCATGATTACCCTGGACTCAAACTGAGCTATTATACATGTTTTCCTCAGATACAGTGACAAAATTGTAATTCTTAATTGCTGCATTTCAAAACTGTGTCTTTTACTGTGATAGGCATTCTCAGGGATTCAATTTTTGCCCCTGAGACCTCTGTCTTTTCCTCTTAAACCTGTCTGTTGGGAATACATAAACAATAAGTGAAAATTCTTAAATGCTTTCACTGTTTGTGTTACCTGTTTCCAGTCATTTAATCAAAAATCTGTTCTATTAAGCACTCAAATGGCCTTGTAAGTTCCATCTTTCATCTCAAAGTTTCAAACACATATAGCCACAGACTCCATTGCCCAATGGTACTCAACTTCTCTGAAAACTACATCACTGGAATCTAAAAGGAGTTTCATCAACCAAAACATAAACAAAACCTGTGCATAATAGCTAGCCTAAAACCCTATCATAAACAGTTACAAATCATAAAGAGAGAGCCCTCTCTGATCACAGTTTGGCTAGAAACAGTGATCCAAAGATTGGTTAGTGGTTACCCCGGCCGTATTCCCTTGGGAGTCATAGGGAACAACCTGGGTGTTAACATAAATGGCGACTCCACTGGGGACTTAAGATTTTTTCAATTACTATCTATCTTCCAAAGCTACCATCAAGCCTGAAACTAGCCAAGAGGCCTTAGGACTGTTTCTCTGATACAGGGACAGCTTTAGGGAAGAGTTAGCTAGGGAAACTTCATCTTAGCTTTGAGACCTATATAGTCATTCCAGAATGCTTGTTCAGTCCTTGTACATGTAAAACTTCTGTATAAAGTTCTAAAAGAATACTTAGAAGCTGGCTCCCAAAAGAAACCCAAGGCACACTAGGGCAAACCCTGACCCTAATCAACCCATCATTGTCGATAACCCAAATATCATACCAAAGAACATAAGGAGACAGCAAAAGCAGGACAAGCCTGCTGATTCAAATATAAGTTCGGACCAACCTATCCTCATTCCCACTCCTTGCAAAGTTCTTTTCCGTTCCACACCCAATTCCCCCAGTTCACCATCAACCCCTCAAAGTCCTCTCCTTCCATCTTCACCATCTGCACATACTCCCTCAACCAGTTCCCCACTTATTACCCATCCTCTTAACCCGGTTACACCTGTAATCCCTGTTGTCCCATTTGTTCCTATTAACCCTATAAACCCCATAAATATGGCTAACAGATATGCACCTCTGCAGATACCAGCCAATGCTCCAGCTCTACCCCAAGACTACCAAACTAGACTCTCATTTTTTGACTCCCATGGCCCTTTGACAGCCATCCAGCATGCTAAAAAGATGCAAGACCACTTTGAGACCTATGAAATAGATGATGACAGTGTCAGGATGAGAATCTTTGTTCAAAGCTTAACTGGGGATGTCAGAACTTGGTTTAGATCCTTAAATGCAAATTCCATTGCAACCCCTGAAGTTCTATACCAGGAATTTACCAACAGATGGGAGAAAAAGAGAGATCCGCACCATATACTTGGTGAATATAACACTATTAAAAGAGGTCCCCAAGAAACGGTTTTGGAGTATTGTGCTAGGTTTAACAACATATACAATGCTATCCCCCAGAACTTAAGGCCCCCTCCTGATTTGGCCCTTTATAACTTCCCTGATGGTTTTGATTCTGATATGGCCTATCAGTTGAGAGAAAGAGACCCTCCAACCCTTGCAGAAGCCCAAAGGGTTGCAGTCACTGTAGAGGCCAACCTAATTGCCAAAAGAAACAGGGCAAAGCTGGAAAAGAAGACTGGTTTCAAAGAAGAACCCTCGGGTTTTGATCAAAAGTTAGATGCAATTCTAAACAGCATGAAAAGACTAGGTGAGAGAGTGGAATCAGTAGAAAGGAAATCATCATGGGAGGCACCACAAAACAACCCTCCTAGAAACCCAAATTTTAGGAAAGTCCAGAACCCCAATATAGGAAAGACAGGTGCTGACCAAGATATCAGACCCCCTTTTCAAGAAAACTATGCAGAAACTTCCTCAGCAAATCAGCTCAATGAGGATCTTGAAATCAACCTAATAGGTCTGGATGGCAAAAGTCATGTATTCTTAACTCAGGAGGACCATGAGGAGGATGAAAGCAAAACATTCCAAACTCAATCAGGAGAATCCTTTGACTTTAAACAAGGATATGATACTGCTGTCTATGAAGTCCATAAGCAATACAAACTAAGGAGTAGGACTGTGAACGTGAATCAGCCCGAAAAGATAAAGGAGAAACAACAATCTAAAGAAACCTTAGTCACTGAACCTAATGACAAAACAAACTTGCCTACAAAGGAAGTAGTGGTTGAGGAGGTCACTGAACTACTGTCCCCACCACAACAGCCCATGGCAGCCTCGTCCTCTCACCCTAACCCAAACATTAACCCTCAAGACATCAATATAAGGGGCAGGTTCCAAAATCAGGATGAAATCCACCAAGAAGATCTAATGAACAGAGAAAGAACTGCTACCCGTGACTCCAAAATCCAAATTGATAAACCCTTTGACCTAGGAACAGAGATTGGCAAGTTAAAGATAGCAATTCCCCTTTCAGAGCTAGCCAAGCATGACATATATAAGCAACAGATCAAAAAATCCCTTCAGCTCACCAACAGCAAAGATGATGTAAATGTGCTAGATGACACTCCAGAATTACTGTTTGGCCCAGAGGTAGATGGAAAAAAAGTAGTCACAGGGGTTTTACCGTTTTATGTCAGCTTGCATATACATGACAAAATACTGCACAATGCAATGTTTGACTCAGGTGCCTCTCATAACCTGATGCCAAAAGCAGTCATGGAAAGATTAAACTTAGACATCACAAGACCATACAAAGACCTGTTTTCTTTTGATTCTAGTCAAGTCAAATGCTTGGGCCTAATTAAGGATTTATGTGTGTCCTTGGTTCAATTTCCCAACAAAACCATTTTAATGGATGTTGTTGTTGCTGATATCCCACCCAAATATGGGATGCTCTTATCAAGATCATGGGGAGCGAAACTCCAAGGCTCCCTGCAATTAGACATGTCATATGCAACCATCTCTGTCTTTGGACAACCAAAGAGACTTTATAGGGAAACACTCATGAAATATATGGTCAGCAGTGAAGAGAAACCCCAAAATTTCCCAATATACGCTGTTCATTCGGACATAGACTCCTTTATCCTCTTTAATGACAGTGCAGGCCTCTCAAGCAGTGATATTAAGACGGTGACACTTATACAAGAACAAAACCTTGATCAAACAAGTAGCACCTGTCAAACATCAATCAGTTCAACAACACACTTTAGCTCTCCTCTAGTGGTCAAAGATGGTCAAGCAAATGATGAAGTTATCCTAGAAAACAAATGGGAGAACAAACCCCAACTCATGCTCACACTACCATCCCATGAACAGAATTTGAAATCTCCTGACCAGCAAGGCATCTGGTGGGTCCTAGAATTTGATGGCTCAGTTAACAAGTTAGGGGCAGGAGCTGGAGTATGGATACATAACAAAGAGAAAGGCTATGCAGAAGGCCGGGCTTATAGATTGAACTTTAAATGCACTAACAACATGGCAGAATATGAAGCTCTGCTACTAGGCCTCAAGATTGCAAAATCATTACAAGCACATAGCCTCTCAATCAGGGGGGACTCTGATCTAGTAATTCAACAAGTAAAAGGGAATTTTGTCACCAATGACAAAAGGCTGAGGTCCTATAGGTCTGCTGTAATTGAAATACTAGAGACTTTCTCCGAGTTTGTTATCACAAAGATTCCAAGGGGCCACAATCTCCATGCACATAGCTTGGCAACATTTGCCAGCACCTTCAAATTTCCATTAGAACCCAACAATTGTTTCACGGCAGAGGTCAAATATAGGCCTTCTATTCCAAACAATGTCAAAGAGTGGCAAGTATTTGAGAATGACATGCAAATAAACAACTTTTTAACCTTGCAACAAGAGTTTACAGGATTAAATATTGACCTTGAGACAGCAAGTCAATCTCAAATAGTTGATGGAGCAAGTCAATCACAATTACAGTTTCAACAGTCTGACCACCCAATGTCACCTAGAACAGCCAAACAATTACTCAGTCCAACCATTTTCAACAAAGAAAACATTCAGCAAATTCACCAAATTGACTGTGAAGAGCTGAGCAACGCTGAAGATGAAATCATACAACTCAAAGACAATCTTCTTCCAGCAGGCCTTACCCCACTAGAGGATATTTTTGACTCAAATGATGTCCCCAGGAAACCAAAGATGCAGCCATTAGATGCAACAATTGAGGAATGTAACATTGGTACCACTGACAAGCCTAAAATAATAAAGCTATCTGCTGCTTTACCCCCTGATCAAAAGCCCAAATATATTGATCTCTTTAAAGAGTTCCAAGATGTCTTTGCCTGGGGTTATGAGGACTTGAAGTCTTATGATACCTCTGTTATCCAGCACACCATTCCCCTCAAGCCTAATCAAAAACCATTCAAACAGAAATTGAGAAGAATCAATCCTGTGCTCCTTCCTTCCATTGAAAAGGAATTACAAAAAATGTTCAAAGCTGGTATCATAGCACCAATCAGGTTTTCTGAGTGGATTTCAAATTTGGTCCCTACAAGAAAGAAAACTGGTGAGATTAGACTTTGTGTAGACTTAAGGAATTTGAACCTAGTGTCACTCAAAGACAACTACCCCTTACCCAAAATGGACCACATTCTTCAAAGGGTAGTAGGGGCCTCAAGAATATCATTGTTGGATGGTTTCTCAGGTTTCAATCAAATCCTGGTACACCCTGATGATCAAGACAAAACTGCATTTACTACCCCATGGGGCACTTTCAAGTATGTGAAGATGCCCTTTGGATTGAAAAATGCAGGGGCAACGTTTCAAAGAGCAATGGACATTGCTTTTGCAAAGGAAATTCATGACTTCTT
Organism: Pinus tabuliformis; assembly: GCA_031772625.1. NCBI lineage: Eukaryota > Viridiplantae > Streptophyta > Pinopsida > Pinales > Pinaceae > Pinus > Pinus tabuliformis. Next base: position 657,292,898 of record CM062808.1, read on the forward strand.
GGTCATTTACTTAGATGATCTTACACCCTTTTCAAAATCTGACCAAGAACACTTGAAACATTTAAGACAAATCTTCATAACATGCAGGAAATACGGTATTTCCTTAAACCCCAAGAAGTCATTATTTGGCTTGGAAGAAGGGAAACTTCTAGGGCACATCATTTCGAAAGATGGCATAAGAATTGATCCAGATAGGATACAAGCTATCCTACAAATGCCTCACCCAAGGAATGTCAAGGAGCTGCAAGGATTCTTAGGAAAAATCAACTTTTTGAGAAGGTTTATCCCAAATTTAGCAGAGTTAATCAGATTACTAAACAATATGCTAAAGAAAGATTCAAAGGTCAAATGGACTGTTGAAGCAAAACAAGCTTTCGAAAGTATAAAATTGGCCTTGACTCAAACCCCAGTGTTAACTAACCCTCAGTTTGACAGAGACTTTATTATTTTTTCTTTTGCCTCCCAGCATACTATTGCTGCTGTATTATTACAGAAAGATGACCAAGGGAATGAAAAGCCCATTGCTTTTTTCAGCAGAGCTCTTAGAGATGCTCCTCTAAAGTACCAAATAATGGAAAAACAAGCCTATGCCTTAATCAAAGCTATCAAAGACTTTAGGATTTACATCCTTTACTCCCATGTTGTGGCTTATGTACCAAGTCCTATTGTCAAAGACATTCTCACACAAGAAAACTTAGAGGGTAGAAGAGGAAAATGGATTGCAAACATACTTGAATTTGACATTGAAATAAAGCCTACAAAGCTGATAAAAGGGCAAGGTTTGGCCAAGTTAATGACAGAAGCAAATTTCCAAGCCTTAGATATCAACCAACTGGACAGTGAAACAGAGCTGGCGACTCCAAAGATCAATGTAGCCTTTGAACAATCTCCATGGTACTCTGATATCTGTTATGTATTACAAAACCTGTGTGCTCCCCCAGGACTGTCCAGAACTAAGTCTAGGTTCCTAAAAATGAAAACATCTAAATTTTGTGTGATAGATGAGAATCTACTCTGGAAAAACCATGAAGGTATTTTGCTGCACTGTCTTCTTGAGAGTGAAACTGACAATATCATGCAAGAATTCCATGCTGGAGACTGTGGTGGACATTTGTACTGGAAGTCCACCGTAGACAAGATATTAAGGGCTGGTTATTACTGGCCCACTATGTTCTCTGATGTGAAGAAATTCACAACATCATGCCACAAGTGCCAGCTGTTTGAAGGCAAAAGACAGTTGCTGCCACTTCCTTTGAGGCCCATTGCAACAGAGAGACCTTTTCAACAATGGGGCTTGGATTTCATTGGAGAAATTCATCCCTCATCTTCAGGACAACACAGATGGATCTTGACAGCAACAGACTACTTCACCAAGTGGATTGAAGCTGTCCCATGCAGACAAGCAAATGATTCAGTAATCATTCAATTTTTGGAAAACAATATACTGGCTAGATTTGGCTGCCCAGACAAGATAATAACAGACAATGCTGCTGCCTTCAGATCCAAGAAAATGGTGAACTTTTGCCATAAATTTCACATTACTTTGGGCCATTCTACAGCTTACTATCCTCAAGGAAATGGCCTTGCTGAATCCTCAAACAAAAGCCTGATAAACATCATAAAGAAAGTGCTGGAAGAGAACAAAAAGAACTGGCATAAGAAACTAGTAAATGCTTTATGGGCAGACAGATTAACCACTAAAAGATCAATTGGGACCAGCCCATATGAGTTAGTCTATGGATTAGAGGCCAGATTTCCTTCATCACTAGGAGTGCCGGTTATGAAACTTCTACAAGAAAGCCAAGCAGAGCCAAATGACATGCAAAGAAGGATTAACCAGATAATCTGTTTACAGCAGACCAGAGAACAAGTTTTCAGCAGAGTGCAGATATTACAAGAGAAACTAAAAAAGGCCTTTGACAGAAGAACTAAAGCAGAGGATTTCAATGTAGGGGACAAAGTTCTAAAGTGGGATGCAAGAAGAGAAGAGAAAGGAAAACATGGGAAGTTTGATTCTTTATGGAAAGGACCATTTTCTGTCCAAGCAGTACAAGGTAATAACACCTACTTCCTAAAAAGTTTGACTGTAACTGAACTGGATGAAGGTCCTGTCAATGGAAGGATGCTGAAGCACTATTTTGACTGTTCACTATGATAGAAATTCAGAGGTTCATTGTATATATGCAGCCTTACATATTATCTTCTATTTTAGAATGTAAAAAAAAAGGTTTTCCCAAATGCTGCACCTAGCAGCAACAGGCAGATAGAATCAGAGGTTCTCCAAGAAAAGGCACACAATTTTGACAGATTACATGCAGCAAATTTCAAAGATTAAGATGGGCAGTCAAGGAATAAGGCAATCTGACCTGCTGTTCTTGGTCTTTCAAAAGAAAAACCATCCCCATGTGGAGCCACTGTTGGATACCTATACTAATAGGTTTCATATTTCATGATTGGCAAGAGAAAAGCCAAATATGCTCTGCTCTGGTGTCCCAAAGATCCCATATTTCTTAGAAAGCAAGAGCTGGGTAAAGTGTTTTAAGTATTGAGGACCTTATTTCAAATTTTGTGGATGATTCAACAGTCTAATCTGGATCATGCCATGTTTCAATTTTGAGTTTTAGAATAGAGAAAGAAGTCTGTCCAAACAGCCTAATCTTGGCAGACAAGTAGTTCAGGTAGAGAAGCAAAGGTTCCCAAAAGTTTAATCTGGGACCTTGGAAGACATAAGGGTAGAAGTAGATAGAGAGAAAAGGAAAAAGCCAAAGAAAAGAATAGGCAATTGAGGGTTGCAAGTCCAAGTGCCCCTCCAAGAAGAAACAAAAAATGCTAGGCAAAATAGTTGGGTAGGCAGTTGTGGTTGCAGAAAGAATATGATCACCATTACTCAGGCATCAATAGGTCTCTTACCAAGGCAATAAATCTATCAGCAAACAAAGTGGTGAATTCCATGAACTCACAGCAAAGAGCATCACTAACTTCTTTTCTTTCCCTCTCTAGTCCATCACTAACACCCCCTTTCTAATTCCCCTCCTTCATTCATATTAACTCCTAATTATACTATATAACCTCCCCTATCTTACCCCCACCCCTAATAATATTAACACTAAGGTGTATAAAACCCCAAATCTTATGTATATTCCCTCCCCTAGGCATAATAGCCGTGTATTTTTCAAAAGGGACCAAATGGCATCTGGCCACTTTGGTGAACCTATTCCACCCTATTTCCCCTTTGCTGCAAGATAATTTACCCTCAAATCACCTCTGCATTGATAAAACCCCCTCTCCAAACCCCTTTTGCCTATAAAAACCTTTGCAAAGGTTAATACCCGCCTCTGGCACGTTCCCCAATCCTACCACATTATTGGTTAAACGAAACATTTGAAAAAACCCATAAAAACCCACAAAGTTTAATCTTTTCCGCCCGCAGTATGAAGCGCGCATCTTTCTCCTCCGCCAGCCGTCGGATCAAGCCCATCAGATCCGACGGTCCACATCAATATCGGAGCGCATCCTATGGCGGCACTTTAACCTCCGGGAAAGTGACGTTGCGTCTTGTCACGCCTCCTCCACGCGTCGATCGATGAACCATCTCGGAGCCAAGTCTGACAGCCTCTGCGCCGTACCTAAACCGCCCCGAGAAACCGCGGCGGTTAAGGCCTTAACCGTGACCGCTGCGGTTTGACTGCCACCTACCCGTCGCTGACTCGCCGCCACGTCCTTGTCTGCTCGTACCTGCCTTTGTTATTGGTCCACCTCGCTGCTGACTGGGTTGCCACCTCACCGCCCCTTTGACCAGTCACCCACTGCCACGTCGCCCGATGACGTCAGCTGACGTCACCTCACCATGACCCACCAATGACGTCATGCTGACGTCAGCAGAAAAAAGCGCCAAACTGGTAAAATAACCCATATTTACCAATTTTCCCGTGTTTTTTACCACTTTCACTGTTATTTCTGTTGGACGCTCTGCATGACCGTTTGCACTCTAATTTTCGCCAACCAGTCTATTAGCCCGAGCGACCTCCTCAAGCAGCAACTGTGCACCTTTGCTTCAACCTCTGCTCATCGAATTACAGGTATTTAGACCGTTTCGCCCTCCATACGACCTTCATTAAGCTTGAAATTGCTCAGAGGGATAGTAGAACCATAAAAACGCTATTTGCACCGTTCATTTCCATTTGTTCATCCACCATTGTCATTGTGAGGGCCAAGAAGTACCTGCAGAGCTTTAGAAACCTGCAATTCACATAAAACCACTGTAATTCACCATTTTTCCCGGCAGAGCTCCTAATAGATATAATTCACCCGATTGGAGAGTTCAGTTAGACCACAGAGAAGTTCTGTCACTAGACTCCAGTAGTATTTCAATTGCTATTGAGAGAATTCCCCTTGGATACTCAAAACATCAACTGTTTCCACAGAGAACTGCCTCCAGACTGTGTTTTTACCATTCCACCTATCCACCTGCAATTCTTGCATCTTGAAGAGCTATGGAGACCCCTATTGCACTGAATATTAAGCCCATCAATGCTCCTCACCAGGAATTAGCATGGAAAGCCCTGGGAGACATGGACTACCAAATGCTGGATTGGTTCCCCATGGGAACCAAGTACAATATTCAAATGTTGAATGAATTAAGGGCCCAGCACCTCAGTGGGGCAGATATCTTGGGGATTTGGGAGTCAAATTTGCCCATATACAACCTTCCCCAAGTCAATCCTATGCCAGAGCTCATTTATAGCTGCCAGGAATGCTATGACCCCAGCCAAAGAGCAGTCATGAGCCCCACAGGCCTAGTCCTGTTCCAGATCACCCCAGAGAGCATAAACCAGATGCTGCGCTTCAAAACAGCCAAGAAATTGACCCCTCTATCCATGCAGAATCTGATTAACAGAGGGATCAAGCTGTCCAGTGACCAGATTGTCAAAATCAACCAACTGTTTGTTACACCAGGCTCTGAAACAGTCAGAACCCCTCCTATTGGGTACCAATATCTAAATGAGTTGGGCAGAATGTTGGTGGATCTAATTGGCTATGTCCTAGGATTCAGGGGGTTGGAAGATGTAGATGACAGCATAATGGCAATGCTGTCTATATTTGCCCCTGGTAAGCCTCCAGCTGTGCAGTATGATTATGCAACTTACATAGCAGAGAAAATCCATGAGCAGTTCATGAATTTGAAAAGGGAGAGACTGTTCAGGTACTCCTCCTATATATATCATTTATTCCTTTTCTACCAGCCAGCTACCTTCTCAGTTCCTTTGAGGCCACTCAATGCCCAAGGAATCCCAAGATCAGTTGTTTTCTGGACCTCTGTCTTTCATTCTACCTCAGTATCACCCTATACATACTGTGAGTTTATTGATTTATTTGTTCATCCAGCCCTAACAGCGCTGCAAGGTACTCCTCCTCCTAGATTAACCGATGAAATGAAGAGGATTCTACATTTGAACAAATCTTACAATATTGGCAACTGGTACTTCTACCAGAACCACACAGTCATTAGGATATATGGCTGTGAATTGAACCCATTTAGGTTGCCAAGGTATGTCCCCATGAGGCTTTTTGCCTTAGAATATTTCAGGCAGTTTGGGAACTCAGATTACCTTCACTTTCAGAGTAGAAACAAGAAGTCACAATTGAAGGTAAGAAACCAGCTAGGTTCCTTCCTATATAACAGGAAAGAGGAAGGGTGGAAAGAGGCAGACAGCATCCTGGAAGGCCTCAGATTGTAGACCAGTTTTGAATGGATTCCCTATGACCCCAATCATTCTATCTCCCTCAGGAGAATTAGATACAAATTGGGCAACTATGCACATAAAAGACAACCTGAAATTGAACAGTATGCCAATGCACTAGATTGGGAAGAGGGTACACTAGTAGAACAAGTCACTAAGGAAGAATTACTTGAGAAAGAAGCTAGGAATGTGCAAAAAGAAGCTGACTTGGAAACTTGTGGACAGGTGCCCCTCTCCTACAGAAAGCAAATTGGAACAGCTGCTAAATCTTCAGCAGCACAGCAGCAAACTACTGAGAAGACATCCCAGGCAGCAAGCAAAGACAAAGGAAAACAGGTGGAACAGCCACCTATATTGACAGAAGAACAAGTTGACACCTTGCTACAGCAGCAAGAAGAAATGGAACAGCAAGAACTGGGGCAGCAACAAGAAGAAGCACAGTCCAGTGAGCAGCAGCCCCAAACAGAGGTGCCTCCCAGGACAGACATCAATGTAGACACCTCAGTCCTCCAAACACCACAGAAGGAGGACTTGACCAGGAAAAGGGAGAGAGAGACCCCCCACACCTCATCCTTCATCAGAGGAGAGAAGAGACAAAGACTGAATGACTCCCAAGAGGAGGACATAGCAGTAAGGCAAGCCATGGGCATGGGCCCACCCAGTGGAGAACTTTCGGCCAGCTCATCTCAGCGTGGACATGACATGACTATGGGAGGAGAGGTCAGCTCCTCCGGTCAACATAGAGAAGGGCAGTCAAGTATAAAGCAGCAATTCATTGACATCAAAAGGAGGAGTGATCCCATAAAAGTGCAGCTGTATAATCACTTGTTAAACCTAGCTCCTAGCAACCAGCAGAGACTCATGTCTGCTTTCGATGTGAGCGAAGGCAAAATGACAATGAGCCACTTCATGCCCACAACTTTGCATCCTCAGTCCACCTCGGACTATCTAAGAACCAACATGGAGGTTCTTGCCAAAGACATACACCCTATGGACAAGATTGAATTACATAAACAAACTGGTGAAATGGTGTATGCCTGCCTGGCAGATGAGACATTGGAGAACTACAAACTAAAGAGCAGCCTGGATAACACAGCTTCTCAGCTGGAATTAGAAAGAGCATCATCACAAGCCAAGGACAATAGGATCAAGTCCTTGGAAGAGGTAATTATAGATATAGGGCATGATCCTAAAGATGTCAAAGGCATCCAAGAACTCCTGAAGATAAGGGATGCAGACATGGCGGCCCTAAGAAAGAAAATCAAACTCCCGGCCACCATCCATCCACAAACAGATGAAGTTGCCCAGCAAAGGCAAGAAAAGGATACTACAGACCTGCTGGTATCCCTATACAAAGAGCTGGTTAGGACTCAAGACCAGCTAGGACAAACTGAAGCTGCAAAAGCAGCACTACAAGAAGCACTGAAGCAAAGAGAAGAGGGCCAACCCTCCCAGCCTCCTCCTGTGATAATAAATCTTGAGGAAGTCCCTCCAAAGACTACTCCTCCTCCTCAGCAAACAGAAGCTACAGCACCAACTACAGCGCCATCCACAGCAACAACAACTACAACATCGGAACAGACTACTAGTTTAGACATGCAAAAGCTGCAAGCTGAGATCCAAGCCATGGAATCTCAAATGAAAGAGCTGGATGAACTTAAGAAAACCTTGGCTAAGGTAAATGAAAAGTTTGACAAGAGCAAACAGAATGAGGCAGCCAAGGAGAGAGAGGTAAGAGCTCTTAAGAGGAGAATTGCTGAACTAGAGAAAGAGCTTGCACTAGAAAAAGTGACAGCTGAAATGAAAGCAGTGCTATGGAGCAACATTGGGCGGTCCATTGCCAACCAGTGGCAATATATTGAGACCATGGATGAGCAAATGGTGCTCATCACTAAAGCAAACAGAGAAGTACAGAGAGCCAGGGCAAGCCTTGGACACATGCCAGAAGCTGCCACTAGGATGATCAATATTCTGAACTATAAGACTAGCTCTCAATTAGCTGTCATGGGAATCACCAACAGGATAGAAACAATTGCTGTAGCCAAAAGAATTATAACATTGAGGAACTTAGTTGGAACACTGGAGAGGAGGACACAGGATATGCAGACTGAAATCAACAGATTCCTGGAAAAATTCGTGGCACTACAGAACAGAGGCCTCCCCAGCATTTTAAGCAGTGTAGGAAGACTGCTCACCCTAGACAATTACAACAAGAGAATTGATGCCCATGCAGTAGCAGAGATTGCAAAACCGCCCAGCACTTCAGCAGACGCAGGGCCAGCAACCGGGCAGACTATGTATGACAGGGTGGAGAACCTATTTTTCCTCATGAATGAAGTTGAGCATCTGTTTGATACACCACCTAACTTCTTCAAATTCACAGAAGCAGATGAAACTCTAGGGGCAATCTTAGCACACCAACTGCCCACACAGGATGTCTGGAGAAATTTGTCACAGACAATTTTGTCAGGCCAGAATCAGTAGCGCCAATTCTCCAAGCAAATAAGCATACATGCGCAGGCACAATTTTGAAGAAAGATATCTACAAGGAAGAGGCAGAGGCTGAGCCAACTCAGCAGGACCATTGACTCACCACAAGCAGCAGTCACAATCACAGGTGAAAAGTCCAGGATACAGCGTACAAGCCTTAAAAACAGGTCTTCCAGCATTTATTCAGAATATCTCGACCGACTTAGCTGTTCCCAAAGGCTAAAATATCTTCTGACAGAGCATTAAAATGCCTGTACTCTGTAATCAATGCTGTATTAAATTTTGGTCATAATATCTTAAGTAGTTGGTAAGAATGTACAATCTGAGATAACTCAAAACTCAGATATTTTGTAAATCACCGCAAGTATATATTCACCCTTCACAGCAGTTGAAGGGGTTGATGTAATTTTCTTTTGAGAACTCTCTCTTACTGTAATATTTTCAGAAAAGTAATACAAAGGAAGAATGGAATTTCCAAGGCGTGGTGTACTTTGATGTATTGTGGTGAAAGATGAATGTTACAGGATTCCAGGGTGTTGCATAAAACGATAAGTATTCTCAAATCTCTTTGTTATATGTTTTCGAGTCTTTTGTTCTCTTTTGTTGTTTAAATGTTTTACACTTGATAGCAAGGTGAAAGGATAGTTCCAGGACTTAACCCATGATTACCCTGGACTCAAACTGAGCTATTATACATGTTTTCCTCAGATACAGTGACAGAATTGTAATTCTTAATTGCTGCATTTCAAAACTGTGTCTTTTACTGTGATAGGCATTCTCAGGGATTCAATTTTTGCCCCTGAGACCTCTGTCTTTTCCTCTTAAACCTGTCTGTTGGGAATACATAAACAATAAGTGAAAATTCTTAAATGCTTTCACTGTTTGTGTTACCTGTTTCCAGTCATTTAATCAAAAATCTGTTCTATTAAGCACTCAAATGGCCTTGTAAGTTCCATCTTTCATCTCAAAGTTTCAAACACATATAGCCACAGACTCCATTGCCCAATGGTACTCAACTTCTCTGAAAACTACATCACTGGAATCTAAAAGGAGTTTCATCAACCAAAACATAAACAAAACCTGTGCATAATAGCTAGCCTAAAACCCTATCATAAACAGTTACAAATCATAAAGAGAGAGCCCTCTCTGATCACAGTTTGGCTAGAAACAGTGATCCAAAGATTGGTTAGTGGTTACCCCGGCCGTATTCCCTTGGGAGTCATAGGGAACAACCTGGGTGTTAACAGTTTCTTTGATATATGTTTCCTTGTTAGGTGGCCTCACAAAGGAAGACAGCTCCAAACTCTTCTGTCTCTCTATGATCTGTGTGTTGGAAGTAGATGGTTGTTGTGTTTCTGTTGATGCAGTTGTCTCTGTTGTCTGTTTACTTCTCTACCCCATTGCCTTAGTGTCAATCATTTCTTTTGATGCAATGTTCTCCCCCTATTCAGATAGAGGATTCAATTTGGGCCTTTGGTTTAGATTGAACTGCTCACCGGTGGTCTCAATGGAAGAACTTGATGCTTCATCCATGTTTCTTTTAGGATTCTTCTCCTCATTGATAGGGGTCTAAATGACAGGAGGGATTCTTATTGGCTCTCCCAACTCTCGAACCTGTAGGAAATAGCTCTAGTTAAATTGTTTCTCTAAATCAATCATTGTGTTCTCCACATCCACAACTGTGTTGTCCATGTTAATCAATGTATTCTCTACCCATTCTGACTGATTAGCATAATGTTCAATGTCAGGTCTTGGGTAGTGGATGTAAGGTCCTAGCTTGACCTTTTGTCTAAGCTTGTTTATAACCCCATGACGGTCATAATGGTAGATGAAACTATTCTTGAATTTCATTCCTTGGAGCATCTTATTAGCCTCAGGTCTATCCTCTCTAGTGTTGCAAATGAATGGGCCCATTTGGTTTTTCATCTTAAACTATGTCTTCTTCCTAGCAGCTAGGAAGTTGACCTCATCTGCACTTATGATTTGCCTGAAGTATTCAAGGGAAAATATCCTCATGGGGAGGTATTTAGGCAATTTGTAGGGGGCTAGCTCATAGCCATAGATCCTGATTTCAGTGTGATTCTGGTAGAGGTACCAGTCTCCCACCTTGCTATTCTTGGCCAGTTGCAGTACTCTTTTAATTTCTGGGCTGATTCTAGGCTGAATCTTAGAAGTCAGCATGTTCATAACTGGGTATACAAAAGAGTCTATGAAGTCTTTGTATGAGGTGGAAAACTTGTGGACCAAGGGTGTCCAAAAGATGACTGATCTTTCCTTTCCCTTGGTGTCCAATTTCTAGATCTTCAAAGGGAATTTATCTGTCTGGTAATAGAGGAACATATGAAACAACACTGAAGAGTATTTGAAAACTCTTTCAGTGGGTAGTCTAGTGAGTTGTTCATGCATTCTGTTTGCAATGAACTAGGCATAATAATACAAAATGGCAGGAGGCTCACCTGGAGTGAAAATGGATAAGAAGGCCATGATGACCTCATCCACAAAATCGATTGATGTGCATCCTAGGATGCATGAAATCATGGTGATTATTCTCTTGCCAGTCTCTGAAAAAATAGTGGCAACATAGGGTGGAATGTCTGTAGGAGTATGTGTCTCCTCAATGATGAAATTCTGGAATATTTGTTTGATTTTAACTGGGTCCAGTGCGATGTGCAGGTCCAACAAGTGTCCAATGGACAAAGGAGTCAGATTAGGATTAGGCTAAATTTGCAGCATCTGGTTGATGGATTCAGCAGTAATGGTGAATAATATCTCATTATTTGGTGCCTCAATAACCCTATGGCTTGGAACGTAACAGGCACGACAAAAATGTACTATGTCTGGGAATGGATGGACTTCTGGGAATGTATACTTGGGCAGATTGTATTCCCAAAGGTTTATATCATCAGCATGGTTAAGGAACCTATCCTTGGCCCAGCAGTGGATTGTCAGAAGGTGTTGTGGGGTGGTTGTATCTTTGATTTGGAAGTCTCTATCTGCTAGGGCCAGGTGGTCAATGTCTAAATGAGGGGTTGTCATTGGTCTGACATCTAGAGAAGTTTGGGCAACCATTTCTGTAATAAACTATGGAAATTTGGGTTATATGGCTATGGGAGTGAGGTTTTAACATTTCAGTAATGAGGGTAGGGTATCAGTAGTTTGCAGGTAGGGGTTTTGGTATTTTAGGAATGGAAAACTATCAATCTAAAGGGAAATTAACTAAATTCATTCAATTATTTCATGAATTCAGTGTACTTTTTTAAATGAGAGGGAATTCTTGGTTTCTTGCTTAAATACCTAGAATTTTACGATCGGGGTTGCACACTGGTTTAAAATTGAGGTCTGCAGAGGCTTCTGCGGCTTTGAGGTGTGCAATGATAGCGTTTTGGAAGGTTCTGGTCGCTGGTAGTTGGTCTCAGGAGCTATAAGGGTGCTAGTGTGCTTCGGAGGCTTCAGCATTGCAAATGGGTGAAAAAGGCCAAAAATGGGGTTTGAGGGGTTTTAACCGCGAATGGTTGAAATTGGCAGGTAAATATTATGAAAAGTGGACAGTTTTCATGTTGGGCGAGGAGGTGGTTTTGGAGGCCATCGCACTACTTTTGGCAAGCGGGCGGTATTTCCCTGAGGGAACACGATCTATGCCGGAGGTTGACACGTAACAAAATGGGCCTAAGCAAAACCTCCCATATCGCTTGCTCTCAGGCTGGTAAAGGTCAGGCATTGAGCGGGCGCAATATGGGTGTGGGCCACTAGATCTGGGGGTGGATGACCCAATGGTCGTCGCGAGGCAAAGTTGCACGATTGGGTGATGGGGCGGAGGTCAACAGGACCCATGGGATTAATTATGGTTAATCACAATTAACCCATGATTAACTGTTGGTTTATGAAAAGGCAACGAAGTTAGTGAGGCGGGAGGGTTTTAAAGTTAGGATAAAGGGTTTTTATGGGTTTTTTGGGGTTTTTGGGTAATTTATCAAGGGGAAAAATGATTTTTCAAAGTGGGGAAAAAGGGTTTCACACTTAGGGGAATGAATTTTGAAAGTAAGTGACCAGGGAATGTGTGAAACCAAGGGGCAGGAGTGAAAATGAAGGCAAAAGGGGTTTTGATAAGCCATGAAGGGGAAGAAGGGAAATTAGTAAATATAGGGTGGAGGGTTAAATGCAATGAAGGGGAAGTTAGGCAAATCAACTTATGAACATGCTTTTTACTTTGATAACTGCTCCTGCACACTGAAACACATGATTAAACATGATAGATATGCTTATGCCTCAAATAGCTTGTATTTCTGCAACCTTTCTTCTACGTACAATTTTACTTACCCTAACATTTTCTATTCACTTTGTTGGTTGCACTTAAGCTAGCAAACCCATTTGTTTCCTTTTTCTTTGATGTAACAAACTATCTACTTCTAACCTTATATCTTCCAAGGGCTCAGATTAAACTAATGAGCTCATTTTATTTCTCTACCTATCCACTAATCTGCCAAGATTAAACTGTTTGGTCAGATTTTTATTCTATAACTATAAACTTGAAATTCAAAGCATGAAATAGTCAAGATTAAACAGTTTGACTATCATGGGTTGTGGTATGTATGACAAGCTGCACACAACCATTATTTAAGATAGTAAAGTAAAGAGTAGTGGAACTTGGACTTGCACACTTTCATGATCTGTTTTTGTTTGGGGTTCATATTTTTTCATTTTTTTTATCTTTTCTTATTCTTCTTGTCCTTTGATATTTCTTTTAGGACATACCCTCTTCACATTTTTAAATTTTAATATGGAAACCATTTGCAGAAAGAAAAGGTATGTACAATATTACAAAACGTAACCTCAGCCACTTCAAAAATTATGAATCCTATCACTATAGGACTCTAACAGTTTTTATTATCATTTATTATGTCTTAGGACTATAGTCCAAGTGGAATCACTCAAAAATACCCCTATTAACATGTGCTAAAAAATAGCAGAAAATTACTACGCTAAAAACTTCAAATTCAGGAATTAGTGAACTAGTTAACCTATGACATTCCTAACCTAATCAAGTGAAAATGCTAAGGAGAATTTTTTTTTATTAAATAGATTTTTTTTAGGACTCAATAAAAATGGAACCAACTCAAAAGAGCCTCCTTAAATTGTGCTAAAAAATAGCAGAAAATTACTACTAGAAACCAGAAATTTTAGAGAAATGTAGTAAGCTAATCTAAGTGCCCAAATGCCTAGATTAATCATGTGAAATTTTTGTGGGGTAATTTTTTTATTAAGTTAGATGTTTTTAAGCTCCAATAAAATTGGAATAATATTTCAAAAATATCATTCACACATGTTAAAAATTATCAGAAAATTACTACTATTTTGCTACAGGATACTTCCAGAAATTCCAAAATTGTGAACTTGTAAACCAATCCAAGTAGAACAATCATGGATATGAATTTGCAAGGTTTTTCTACAGATGCATAATTCTTGTAAACTCATAGATAACCTACAAATAAAATCACTTCAATCATTCAACCAATATAACCTACAACAAAGGAAACATGAATACTAAAGGTACAAATAGGAAAAACAATAATAGGAGATGCAAGTGAAAACATTCAACAAAGATAAAGAAATTGTACAACAAGGATTTGAGGCTCCTAGGATAACCAAGCCCAAGGATAGTCAAAGTCATATGAAGGAAACAAATCCTTAGAAGCTAAAAATGAAACCAAACTTCATTATTTGAATCAATCCAAGGACGTCCCTACTAGAAATGAAAGTAGAGTTATTGAATAACAAGTTTTATCCACAAGAAGACTACGAAGTACATGAAACTAGAGGAAAATTAAAATTTTTACTTATAAAATAGATTAGGAAGAATCCTTCTTGAAAAGAGGCAACTTTACCCTCCAAAATCCCTCAAAACATGGATCTGGTTCCCAACACTAGGAATCTCCATCAAATGATAGGGAGCTCATTCCTAGATTTTACCAATCACCGAAGCTCTAGAATTTTTTCAGTAATTTCATAATATGTTTCTCATTCATTATCCAATATTGGTCCATCGTGTAGTAGAGAGAAAGTCCCTAGATTATCTCATCCTCTAAATGTTCATAATCTGCCCAATGTTCTCACAATATTCTACAAAAATAAATAATATTAGGCACATAATATGAAATTATCTCTAAACCTTCCCAATGAACATCTTAAATCTAAAAATATGTCATCCAATGCAAAAAGAGAGGTTTGATGCTCTTAAGGATGGCCAGATGAACCCTAATTTGTATCTAATTTGGAGGCCCATCACTGATACAATAAATGCTACTAAGCTATATACATATGACCAAATGCCCCCAATCTCACGAGAGGGGGAGATCACAATTAGAGAAGCCTTACTAAATAGGAAAGCGCTATAAAGATATGAATGATCCAACTGAACATGTGGTGGTATTTGTAAATGGCAGGAACTGATCTAGGAAAATCAATTGAACTACTTATGAGGTTGGATCATGAATTTTTGATGGTTAGGCATGCAGGGTACTACTTAAAGGTAAACCCCCTCCCGAGGTTTGGTAACATCTCACATATGCCCAAGGATTGCTCGTAAATTTTTTTGAAGCACTCGACCATCAATTGTATGATTCACAATCATGCAATAATGAGCTGGAGTCAAGAACATGAGAAAAGGCCAAGTAAAGGGGCAACAATGTGTCCCTTTTCTTGATTTGTGGCACCCAGTAATGAAGAAATTGTATCCAAGGTAAACCGACCTTTAGACCACTCTCCTAGAATAAATGTGTCGAAGTCGACAAAGTAGGAGCCGGTAATCTTGAGGAAATGATGAGTCCTCAACAAAGACATGAGTAATATAGCATAATGTGGTTGACAGAGACTGACACCAAGGGTAGTGAGAAAAGATGTTTGATGGGTGGGCTTACAACATCCCTTGTTAGAGTATAACATGCAAGTTTGACCTGGTAGTGTGTAACCACCCCAACAACCCCTAGGCAACACCACTCAAACCAACCCCATAATTTTTCCTTTTCACTCAATACCCTATGCAAAAATTAAACTAGAAATATCTATATAAATTTACCAAATACATTTAACATATTTCAATGTTCCCAAGCATAACCAAAAATATAACCATAATTTAACCACCATACGCAAATTGAACATAATTAACCACAATATTATAGAATCATATGTAAATGTAGTGGAATAAACATAAGGCCAGTTCTCAAATACTTGTTTGTGAAAGTTGATAGTTCATTGCAGAATTTTGACATTCTTCCCAACCATAGACCTTGTGGTTCATAGAATTTCAAGCACATATCAACCCCAAGATGGGTCTCCAACACCATAGGAAATGGTAGCTGATAATAATTGTACCTCCAAGGCCAATGTGCCAACCCAAAAATCATGTTTCTCCAGGGCTTGAGGCACCATCTAGGACATAATCAGTTTTGGTTGCCAATCAATTCCAGAATGCAAGTGGCTTACCCTTCTTTGGAATGACCAATCCCTATAAAATACCCACCTTCCAAGTCTCACCAACCAGTCACCAATGTTGTTGTCAGTTTCAGAGTCCAAGCATAGGAAACATCGAATAAAAATCTCCAATCACTTCCACAACCCCTACATGGGCTCATCACTTGGTCCACAACCATCTATAATTGAATGCAGAATAGCCCAACTAAATGCCTAGATGAGAAAACAATTTCCCTCTTTTTATAAAAACATTTCCCCTTTATTTAATATTATAATATTATTTTATAATAGTATAATATTACTTTCCCTTTCTATCCATGGAGTCATGGACCCCCCATACCATTTTGTCTAGGCCCACTTGTAGTCATTATGGATTTATTAGTATTCATACAATAAATATGTTTTTTGCATCAATATTTCCATACTCATAGCATAAAAAGCACATACATGCGGGTACACTAGCCCCAACACATAAACACACATACACATGGGCATATCCTCCAATAAGAAACTTTTGGCTCACCAGCTTAATTAACTATGCCCTAGCTCACTAGCCTAATAATCATTGTCCCAAAACTCATTACATAGGAACGTCTTCCTTAACCATATTCAAAACTTGGCCCACTAGCCTAAGACTTATATACATATATGCACAAAGGAACATTAATCTCCATTCGTTTCAAGCTTACTAGCCTAACTCATATGTACATGGTGATTACAACATAGGTTCAAATAAGGGTGTTACATTCTCCCCTCTTTTTTATGCATTGTCCATTGTGCATTCAATTATAGTCAAATTTGGCAAGAAATACTATCACATGTGACCTACACTCCATACCTTCATACTTGAAATTGACATATTGGAAGTCCACTGTTCATATCCTACAATGGAGTCTTTATTTCAGGAAATCCTCAATTCCTTGTTCATTTACAAGATCTAGAGGACCCTGCATTGATAGGTGTGCAATCCAACACAATCTCCATCATACCTAATAAGAAAAAAATAAAATAGGATTGATTATTGGAAAAATTAACTCACGAACATATTATGCTTCAAAAAAGAAAAACAACCATGTAATGCATAATCAACAACATGAAATATGAACAAGGTAAAATTTTATTGAATCAAGATGGAAATTCTGCATATAAGTTCCCTATTTTTATTTCCTCAAGAACAAATAATCCACCATAAATCCACTTTTTGTCATGTCATGGCTTTAATGATGGGCTGGTTTCAAAATAGCATGCGTCATATCAACCATCACATGTCATAATGTAGTGGTTTTCAGTTTCTTAAATTATGGTATGTTTAGAAAAGAGATAGTTCCCTCAAATTGTTGTAACTACGATTCAATTCAAGTTGAATCAACTCAAAATAGCCTCATTAACATGTACTAAAAAGTAGTAGAAAATTACCACTAGAAACCAAACATTTCATATCAATGAACTAGTAAGCTGATCTAAGTGCCCAAATTCCTAGGCTAATCAAGTACAAATGTTGTGGGATAATTTTCATTATTAAGTTGGATGTTTTTAAGCTCCAATAAAATTATAATAAACTTGAAAGAAGCTCATTAACACGTGCTAAAAATTAACATAAAATTACTACTATTTTGTTACAAGATACTTCTAGAAATTCCAAAATTGTAAACTAGTAAACCAATCCAAGTAGATCAATAATGGATATGAATTTTGAAGGTTGTTATAGAAATGCATAATGATTTTGAATTCATAAATAACCTACAAAAAAACTCACTTCAATCATTTAATCAATATAACCTACAAAAAAGGAAGCATGAATACTTAATGTAAAAATAGGAAAAACAATAATAAAAGATGCAAGTGAAAACATTCAAAGAAGATAAAGAAATTGTAAACTAGGGCTCTAAGGATCTTTGGATGGCCAAGACCGAGGATAATTAGAGCCTTATGAAGGAAACCAAGAATTAGAAGCTAAAGATGACACCAAACTTCATTATTTGAATCAATCCAAGTACATCCCCTCTAGAAATAAAAGTAGAGCTACTAAATAACAAATTATCTCCACAAGATGACTAAGAAACACATGCCCCCAGAGGAAAATTCAAATTGGTGCTTATACAAATAGATAGTGAATCATCCTCCTTGAAAGGATGAACTTTTCCCCTCCAAATTTCCTCAAAAAGTGGATCTGGTTCCCAACACTAGGACTCTTGATTAAATAACAGGGAGCATATTCCTGGATTTTCTCGATCACTAGAGGTCCATAATCTATTCAATAATTTCATAATATCTTGTTAATTTATTATCTAATATTATTCCCTCTTGTAGAAGAGATCAAATCCAATTATCTCATCCTCTAAACCTTCATAATATGCCCAATATTCTCATAATATTCTACAAAAATAAATAATATTAGGAACATAATATGAAATTATCTCTCATTCTTCCTAATGAACATATTGTCATCCAATGAAAAAATAGATATTTAATGCATTGAAGGATGGTCATATGAGCCTTAATTTGTATATAATTTGGAGGCCCATCATACCCCCATACTGAAAGTGTTGCTCATCCTCTAAGCAACCAAGTGACCTAACTATGCCTCATTCATGGCCCTGATCACCTCTCTCTTGTACATTTCTTAGTCCTTTCTCTTAATAAGCTTGGTTGTAGGTTCTCCATTGCATTCACACCATCTCCCTTGACACCTTCATTCCATTTTCACTCATTTTTCCAAAACTATTTGTGCACAGAAAAATCATAGTTTTTCTAGAGACCATTAGTCTACCTTTTTTTCCTTGTGCAAGATGGGTTCTTGAGGATTTCTAGGTTTGGAAAGGTCTTCCACATCCTTTCCAGCCTCTTGATACCGTTTTCCACTATTTGGGAACCTATGGAGCCCTCAAAATTGCCTCGGATGCAATATTGTAACAATCTAGAGCAACCTATACCAAACGTGAAGCATCTAGTAGCACATCAAAAAATCTATCAGTTCTTGACCATAATTACACCTCAAGCCTAATTCTTTCCTCTTACCTTTCTATAACATCTTCTATGTTTTGGACACAAGCTAGAGGAGATCAAAGAACGCTTGGAAAACCTCTTTTCATCACTATAATTCGAGTTCTATTTTGATGCGGAATGCCTTCATTTCTTTTCTTACCTTATTCTTCTCTCTTGTTTCCTAGATGATTTCCCAATGGCCTCTAGAGTTCTCCTTTTTTTTATTTTTGTCACAACAAGTTTGATTAGGTCTTTCTTATGCACTCTTGTTTTGGCATTTAGCACAATTTGTGCCTCTTCTTCTCCATGTTCCTCCTTGACCTTTTTTCTTTTGGCTGATCTCCCTCCTATTCATCCTCTACTTCTTCTTCATTAGATTCTTCGTCTCCTTCTTCATTGTGGGCTCCCTTTTATTGAAACTCCCTCCCATGTTTCCTACTCCTACTTCCTCAATTTTCCTCAAAGGATTTTATGTAAATTGTTTTTTTATGAGTAGCTTAGGACTTCAAGACATAGGTGATAGGATTGCTTCTCTTATTGTGGCCATAGGGAAGAGAATTACATGCCAAATTCCAAAGTAATTAGCTCTGCTTCCGCCCTTTTCTTCTCATATGAAAAGAAAAGTTTTTGAGAAAAAATAAATCTACAAGGGTGTGGTATAGGATGTTTATACAGGAAGAATTTTAACCAAATTATCTTACTATTTTTTCATGCAAGGTGAGGAAAATGAGCTACCTACCATTTGCCAGGAGGTTCCTTCTTGGCTATGGGGGTTTGGAGGAATATCCTCACCAATTATAACCTTGTTTCTCCTCTCGGCCCAATCCTATAATAGTGTTTGCAACCCTATAACATTGTTTACAATTCTATAGAAATAGTCTATAATCCTATAGCAGCATTCTGTAATCCTGTAGAAACTGCTTCCAATCCTGTAGCACCTACTATTCAACCTTGTAGATTCTTTTGTAGCACCCTAGATAACCCTTGATCATAGCTAGATCTACTCTTGATGTCTCAGTGAGCCTCTCTTGTCATTTGAAAAATAACTTCTGAGTACAAATGAGATTTGAGCTTGTCCATTTATTCCTATTGTGGTAGTGGGCTCAGTGTGCTCTATGATCTGTCCCCCACCTGCCACCTACATAATTCCTCTTATATACCATTGGCACCACTCCTCATGATTATCACCCTCTAATTTTTGTCTTTTTATGATTTGCATGGATGAGTGAGTAAACTACACTTTAACTATTCGAGTGGTCGAGCCTCTCATTTTTATTCACTTGAAAACAAATTTTTAACCATAATACACTTAAGAGGAGAGGTGAATAAAAATGCATAATTGTGCCTACCTTATGCTATTTGGCTTCCTTGATGGATGCATGTTGCTTCAGAAATGGTGGGTGAATTACTAGTCTCTAGAGGTGCTATCTTTCATGTTGATTGTTTCATGCATTTTTCCTTCCTCTAAACAAAATATTTTTGTGTATATTCTCTGAAAAGTGTTTGACTGATAACGTATTTTTTATGTAGGTTATTTAAGTGTTTGATCTGTTTGTATTAAAGTGGGGTAGTGACCTTACAGTTGCCTCTCAAGGATGGTGTGGCTTCCTCAGATATCAAGGATGGCCTCTTTATGCATAGGGATGGCCAAATCTTCATTTTGGAGATGCAAAAGTTCTTTGCTTCTGGTTTTGTAGGGTTTGTGTAGGCTGCTACAAGATTGGTTTCTTTCCTATAGAAGTCACACAACCCCTTCATAAACCACAACTGGCTTCATGAAATGCACTCAGTAACTTGGATAATTCATAGTGAACCTATGGACAAGGATTGAAAACTCTGATGGTGGTGAAAACTTGTGAAGGGGGGAAAATAGGATCTTTTTACGAAAAAAGGTGGAATTTTTCAAGGACAAATGGCCAAGTGATGTGGATGGAAGGCTATATATGTATGGTGAACATATTCCTTCATTCCCCCAAGAAAAACATGATATCTGACCATTCTGTCAATGTCAATCACAATCCTGTAGAAAATTTGGACAGTTGTGTGGAAAATATGTTTAATCCATATCTCTCAAAAGGTAGATTGGATTAACCTGAAATTTTTTATGCATGTTTCCATCATCCTTATGCACCTTCCCATAAAACATCTTGGTCAATGGCTGCATGAATATCGAGAAAAAAAAAAAATGGTTGCAGGTGATGGAAGTTGATTTCTTAAAAACATATGTAATGGAATTTGCTAAAACTTCTTGAGCATGTTACCATCATCTATATGCATCTTCCTGTGAAACAACTTGGCCAATGGATATACAGTTTTCAAGATATGGTAAAAACAATTTTTTCCCTCTTTTTTTTCAATCGTGTAGCAACTATAGGATAATGAGAAAAATGAATGGGAGAGGCATGGGAATGATGGGTGAATGTTGGAAATGGATGAGGGTAATGGATTGGTGTTGTCTTGGTCCTGTTGGAGCATCTAGGTAAAGGAGGTGAAAGCCCAACTTTGATTTTCTTTGACTTTATTTTTTATCATATTTTTCTTTTGGTGCTAACTTGATCTTGTTGCTTTCAATGGTTGGAGAGAAAATGCATTCATCAGAGAGAGGAAACTAGAGCACGACATTATTTCTTCTATTCATTTCTTCATTTTTTCCTACGAGTTGGATCAATGAGGTTTTCAACTAGTAGGTCTACTTAGGCACCTAAAAAGAGGTTTTCACCTAGGATCTTATTTCTTTTCTTTTCTTTTTTCCAACTCGTTGGTTATCTCATGGAGGTTTTCATTTAATGAGCCAATATCAGGTTCCTCAAAGGAGGTTTTCACCATATATTTTATTTCTTCACTTTTCTTTTCTTTTTTCTCTTTTCCGATTTTTTATTTATTTTTTTCTATCCTACTCTACTTGAAAAAAAATATCTTTCAAGTATAGGAATACTTCCAATGGAGACATGTG
Source organism: Pinus tabuliformis (assembly GCA_031772625.1). Taxonomy (NCBI): domain Eukaryota; kingdom Viridiplantae; phylum Streptophyta; class Pinopsida; order Pinales; family Pinaceae; genus Pinus; species Pinus tabuliformis. Next base: position 657,314,534 of record CM062808.1, read on the forward strand.
CATAACAAGATGATAGATTAAAATCATGTGTAGGCTCAAAACAAATTCTTTGACGTGTAACCTAATATGAGAGACCAACTAGCTTGAGTTTGATGACGCCAAACATTGTTGAAGAGAGTGGTGCTCTTGCTCAGTGATTGTCAAGAACCATTGCTCAATATATAAATGAAGCTCTTGGTTCACTTGCTCATTTGGATCATTTTATATACCTTCTTCTTCACTAAAATGAAATTATTCTACTTTTTTTCTGATTAGTTCCATGAACACATAAAAGATCTGATCATAAAAATAGTCTAAATTCTTCAATATCGGGCTCTAATAACTGCTCTCCATCAAAGGTGGTCCATGAATCTTTACTCTCCTCTAGATATTCTTATTTTGGATGTTTTTCTTCAATAGGAACAAGATAATTTCTTCTTTGTAATACTCTTTCCAATCCATGATGATTATCATTTGGATCAAGAGCATTTGTTTAGAGATTTTGTTCTCAACATTCTAAGTAGGTTGAGTTACTTTATTTCTTAGGTTTGGAAATAGTTGTGCAGGTGGTTGAGTGGGAGTGGGTATTTCAAATGCTTGTGGTTGAGGATGTGTTTGTGGTGGAGGTGCATGGTATGGATAACATTGATTTTTGTATGGAGGATAAGGATCACCCCATTGAGAAGGTTGGTGTTGATATGGATAAAAAGGAGGAATGACATATTTGGGAGGATTAGACCATGAATATGGATCACCCCATTGGGAAGGATAAGACAATGCAGACCAAGGTAAGGTGCTAGGTGGATACCAAGGTTGAAATTGTAATTATAAGTTGTATTAAAGGAGGAGGGGTAGTTCATATCATACTGATATGAGTTGACAAAGTAGGGTTGCTCCATGTCTCCTTCCAACTTCTCGGCTACCTCTTATTTTTCTACCTGCAATAATGAATGGTGATTTGGTTCTTAATTGACCACATGATTTAGTGGCAAGGGTTGTCGTATTAGAGAACCTATTAAATTCCTAACCTAATCAAGTGAAAATTCTACTGATAAAATTTTATTCTTAAATAGAATTTTTTTATGACTCAATAAAAGTGGAATCAACTTAAAAGAGCCACGTTAACATGTGCTAAAATATAGCAGAAAATTACTACTAGAAACCAGAAATGTTAGAGCAATGAACTAGTAAGCGAATCTAAATGCCCAAATTCCTAGATTAATCAAGTGAAAATGTTGTGGGGTGAATTTTTTTATTAAGGTGGATGTTTTTAAGTTCCAATAAAATTGGAATAAGCTTTAAAAAATCTCATTAACACATGTTAAAAATTATCATAAAATCACTACTATTTTGCTATAGGATACTTCCAAAAATTCAAAAAATTGTGAACTAGTAAACCAATCCAAGTAGACCAATGTTGGATATGAACTTGCAAGGTTGTTATAAATATAAATCATGCTTGTGAATTCATAAATAACCTACAAATCAAATCACTTCAATCATTCAACCAATATAACCTACAACAAAGAAAACATGAATACTAAATGTACAAATAGGAAAAACAAGAATAGAATATGCATGTGAAAACATTCAAAGAAGATAAATAAATTGTACAACAAGGATCTTAGGCTCTGAGGATAGCCAAGCCAAAGGATAGTCAAATTCATATGGAGGAAACCAATCTTTAGAAGCTAAAAATGACACTAGACTTCATTATTTGAATCAATCCAAGGACAACCCTACTAGAAATGAAAGTAGAGCTACTAAATAACAAGTTTTATACACAATAAGACTAAGAAATACATTACCCTAGATGAAAATTAAAATTTGTACTTATAAAAATATATGCGGAAGCATCCTCCTTGAAAGGAAGCATGTTTTCCCTCCAAAATCCCTCAAAATGTGGATCTGGTTCCCAACACTAGGAATCTCCATCAAATGACAGGGAGCACATTCCTAGATTTTACCAATCACTGGAGCTCTAGATTTTTTTCAATAATTTTATAATATATTGCTCATTCATTATCCATTATTGGTCCATTCTGTAGCAAGGATCAAGTCCCTAGATAATCTCATCCTCTAAATTTTCATAATATGCCCAATGTTCTCACAATATTCTACAAAAATAAATAATATTAGGCACATAATATGAAATTATCTCTAAACCTTCCCAATGAACATATTAAATCTAGAAAGATGTCATATAACACAAAAAGAGAGGTTTGATGTGTTGAAGGATGGCAACATGAACCTTAATTTGTATCTAATTTGGAGGCCCCTCACTGATACAATAAATGCTACTAAGTTAGATACATATGACCAAATGCCACCAAGCTCATGAGAGGGGGAGATTACAATTACAGAAACCCTACTAAATGGGAAAGGGATATAAATATATGAATGAGCCAACTGAAGCGGACACATGTGGCGACATTTGCAAGTGGCGGGAACTGATCTAGGCAAATCAATTGAACTACATATGAGGTTGGATCATGAATTGTTGATGGTTAGGCATGCAAGGTACTACTTAAAGGTAAACCCCCTCCAGAGGTTCGGGAACATCTCACATATGCCCGAGGATTACTGGTAAATTTTTTTTAAGCATTGGACCATCAACTGTATGATTCTCAATCATGCAATAATAAGTTGGAGCCAAGAACATGAGAAAAACCCAAGTAAAGGGGCAACAATGTGTCCCTTTTCTTGATTTGTGGCACCCACTAATGAAAAAATTGTATCCAAGGTTAACGACCTTTAGGTCACTCTCCTATAATAAATGTCTTGAAGTCAACAAAGTAGGGGCTGCTAATGTTGATGAAATGATGTGTCCTCAACAAAGACATGAGTAATATAGAATAATGTGAATGACATAGACATAAACTAAGGGTAGTGAGAAAAGAGGTTTTATGGGTGGGCTTACAACTTCCCTTGTTAGAGCATAACATGCAAATTTGACATGGTAGTGTGTAACATCCCCAGCAACCCCTAGGCGACACCACTAAAACAAACCCCATAATTTTTCCTTTTCACTCAAAACCCTAGGAAAAAATTAAACTAGAAATATCTATATAAATTTATCAAATTCATTTATCATATTTCAATGTTCCCAAGAATAACCAAAAATATAACCATAATTTAACTACCATACTCAAATTAAGCATAATTAACCATAATATTATAGAACCATATGCAAATGCAGTGGAATAAACATAAGACTAGTTCTCAAATACTTATTTGTGAATGTTGACAGTTCATTGCAAAACTTTGACATTCCTCCCTGCGATAGACCTTGTGGTTTGAAGACCCTCAAGTGCATATCAACCCCAAGATGGGTCTCCAACACAATAGGAAATGGTAACTGATAATAACTATACCTCGAAGGCCGAGGTTCCAACCCAAAAATCATGTTTCTCGAGGGCTCGAGGCACCATCCAGGACATAATCAGTTCAGGTCACTAGTTAACTCTAGAATGCAAGTGGCACACCCTTCTTTGGAATGACCAATCCCTATACAATACCCACCTTCCAAGGCTCACCAACCAGTCACCAAAATTTTTATCAATTCTAGAGTCCAAGCATAGGAATCTCCGAATAAAAATATCCAGCCAATTCCACAACCCCTACATGGGCTCATCACTTGGTCCACAACCATCTATAGTTGATTGTAGAATAGTCTAGCTAAACGCATACATGAGAAAATAATTCCCCTCTTTTTATAAAAGCATTTCCCCTTTATTTAATATTATAATATTATTTTATAATGGTATAATATTAATTTTCTTTTCGATCCATGGAGTCATCGACCCCCCATACCATTTTGTCTAGGCCCACTTCTAGTCATTATGGGTTTATTAGTATTCATAAAATAAACATGTTTTTTGCATCAATATTTCCATCCTCATAGCATAAAAATCACATACATGTAGGCACATTGGCCCCAACACATAAACACACATACACATGGGCATATTGTCCCATAAGAAACTTTCGCGCAGTAGCTAAATTAATTATTTCCTAGCTCATTAGCCTAATATTAATTCTCCTAAAACCCATTACATAGGAACGTCCTCCTTAACCATATTCATAACTTGACCCACAAGCCTAACACTTATATACATATATGCAAAAACGAACATTAATCTCCATTAGTTTCAGACTTACTAGCCTAACTCATATTTACATGATGACTATAACATAGGATCAAATAAGAGTGTTACATCCTCCCCTCTTATTTATGCATTGCCCACAGTGCATTCAATTATAGTTAAATTTGGAAAGAAATACTATCACATGTGACCTATCCTCGATACCTTCATACTCGCAATTGACATATTGGAATTCCATTGTTCATATCCTACAATGGAGTCTTTATTTTAGGAAATCCTCAATTCCTTGTACACTTACAAGATATAGAGAGCCCTGCAATGATAGGTGTGCACTCCAACACAATCTCCATAATACCTAATAAGACAAATATAAAATAGGATTAATTATTGGAAAAATTAACTCACAGACATATTATGCTTCAAAAGAGAAAAACAACCATGTAATGCACAATACACAACATGAAATATAAACAACGTAAAATTTTATTGAATGAGGAAGGAACATTCTACATATAAGTTCCCCATTGTTATTTCCTCAAGAACAAATAATCCACCATACATCCACTTTTTGTCATGTCATGGGTTTAAGGATGGGCTACTTTCAAAATAGGATGTGTCATATCAACCATCGCATGTCATAATTTAGTGGTTTTCACTTCTGTAAATGATGCTATGTTTAGAAAAGAGATAGTTCCCTCATATTTTTGTAACAAGTGCACATAATAGCATTGGGAAAAGTACTCAGGGTGTCAATTTAACCTCATTAATGAAGCACGTCTTTGTTGGTAAAAACAACCTCTTCACAATGCCCTTTTGTTGTTGATATCTATGTTAAGAGTATATGTTCATTGTGTTCTTTATCTTTCATGGTATAATCCTCTAAAAATTATTGAAAATGTTGACATAGCTCCTAAAAAGTGCAATCTTTTTTTTTTTATGATTATATCTCTTTACTTGAAACCTTGGACTCATATGGTATTCTGTACTGTGAACATCTCAAGCCATTGTAATTTTTTTTAGTACAATTAGTTCCCAGGACATAGTTCCATTAAGTATTACACCATGAGCTTCATTCATGGTGGTGACCAAAAGAGATGTCACTGCACTAGTCGTCACTTGACACACTAGTTCAGAAGTTTAAAATAAATAATCATTCCCATGAGAATTTAAATGCATCTTCGTCTATTACCACAACATTTTTTTTTGCACTTGAATATAATAGGACTTAAGTATATCTTTGACTATAGTAATCTTTCCAACACCCATTCCACCCCCATTGATAAGAAGCACACAACTTCTCACCCTGAGCATCGACCCACACTGCAACAATCATCTTAGTAGTAATTCTTCAATGATTTGCAATGGATTTCATTATGTCCAACCAAGTGAAAAATACCATATATATATTGAGATTCTTCATAACCCCTTTAAAACATTAATTTTTGTACAAAATTGAACTAGTTTAAGAAAGCATATTTTAGAATGCGTAGTAACCATAATCCTCAGATCATGATTCTTTGGAATGTTGTGTAACATTCTTAAATATTCTTCAACATAAAATATCAACGTACATTATTCATAATTTCATAAATGAATCATAACCATTGGAAAAAAGGGTGATAGACCTAAGCTTCTTTGAATTGCAGTTACCATATAGAACTTGGTCAATAATATATTTAGAATTCTCCCAATGAAATGCAAAGTAACTAAGAATGCAGTTGTCTCACATGTAGTAGTTGAGAAAAAAGTGGTTGGATCACCTCCTTAGTACATTTATTAGAAAGATATGCATATATGATCTCTTGACTCTTAGTAGAGCTTCTCTTATCTCCCTTCAAATACCCATAGAGGTTGGATTTTCTTGTCTAGGAAAGGTAATCCCTTGTAATATTGATCCTGCATTCCTCATTAGTGGGGACAATGGAGAGGCCAAAGATATAACTATAAGAATTCCTTATTCATGCTCCTAATACTACAACAAATTTTTGTCTTTCACTCATCAATCATAGACATAAATCCCTATTTTTCTCCAAGGGAGATGGGAATTATGTTGCATCCACTATACCAAGAGGAGAGGAGGGATATAACATCATGCAGTAACTTGCTAACAACCTAAAAGATCCTACTTCTCAAAATATCAAGTTGGCCTCAATCTGAAGCTATCCAAATAACCAACTTGGATATCAGGATGATTCTTAATTATTGCACATGATATGTGATCAAATATAGTTGTTGTTTGGAAATATGTCATTATGGAAGGAATGTTTTCCCATAACTAGACTACAAAAGACTCCAGAGGTAGAAGACCAATTCTAACGTTTTTTGTCTAGCTACTTATAGTCCTAGAAATAATAGTATGTTCTGAAGCTAGCACCCAAATGCATGCCATCCTAATAAAACTTCTCAAGCATATCAAATGGATTCTCTCCAATCTTACTTGAAGATTTTGAGCATTGGAAAATATTTTCAAACCAATTGAGAAGCTCTTTACAAAGGTTGATAGAGTAATGGTTCTCTAGACAATAAGTGAATTTTTTTTTTAATTAGATTATTTAACTCTACAACTGTAGTCACATTATCTTCAAAGAGGGAATAGAGAATAGATATTTCCAATAGCCAAGTTTTTTTAGGATGTTGACGTATATTATTCTAAAAAAACGTAGATAAGATTCTAGTAGCAACAACCTATTTTTTGCAATTGGTTATTTGTGTAAGACTTATAATAAGTCCAAGCACCATGCCACAAAAGTGGTAGCACACCCGTAGCAATGATTTGGTGATATAACTTCTACAAATATTGGTGATACCAAAGAATTTTCAGAATGTGTCTTTGGTAGATACTTCATTAAGAAACAGTGGAGTCCTTACAATGTTTGAACACTTCTACTAACATAATCAAATGTCACTCTGAATTTCGTACCATATAGAACACCTAACAAGGAAATTTTCTTGTCTATTTTGAGTGAGAAAGAACCAGGTAATGAGACCATAATTTCTTGAACAAAATCTTTTTGTTGAGATTCCATCTCAATTTCACCTACACTTGAGACAAGCTTAAGCAATTTTTTTTTTGAAACCTAGAAATTTTTTATACCATTTGTGGGCACATAATTTTCCATGTTATCATAAGTGAAACTTGGATTTGTCATGAAAGTGAATTGAATATGGATATACTTACTATATATATGTTCATTACATATAAATGAGTCCATATTTTCATAGTTTATATTATGAAATTGTCTACATTGATACACATTTTCATGGCAATTGATACAAATACCATGTTTATATGTTATATAGCGACTACAACATGGACATTGCAAAGATTCAAGTGATGAGGCTTAAAGGTTCTCATAAAATGAATCAGGTTCAATTATAAAATTGTAAGCAAGTATAGGTATTCGAAATCCAACTTTTAATTCATTCTGATCGAATGCAATATGACAACTCTTTACATGTTTCCATGGTCACTAGTTACTTTTCAACTCTGAAAAATTGGCCAAAATCCTATTATTGTAATAAGAATGGATCACTTTAACTAATTTTGAATGGTGAGCATCCTAAACATTCACTATGACACTAAATAGTGTGCCTACCGATGCACTTGAAAATGATTCAATTGCGAGTGAACATGGTCTTAGACTTCAGATTGTCCAACTTACTTTTTCTATAAGGCACTTTTGGAGAAATACAAGCCACACATGGTTCACTTTCAAGATAATAACCATCAAACTCCACCAAACCGGTTATGTGTGTTGTATATTTGACAATTAGGATGGTTTTCCGAGATTTCTTTTTCAGAATGGAGCATATAAAAAATGCACTTAATCACATCTCCACTCAGCAATTCGAGTATTAATACAACCTCTTGATAGTTGGAATTGTGTTTGGAGTCCCCTTGTAATGTCCCCTTTCAAAAAACCCAAGTAAGAAGTTAAAAATATTTAGCAAGCACAAAGGCCAAGTAAGAAGTTAAAAATATTTTAGATGTATTTTCTATGTTCCTATATTTAGCATACATATCAACAAGAGAACTCCCTACAAAGGAATTAGTCTCAAAGCCACTTTTGCTTATGTAGGCATGGATCTACTTTCTGTACCTCAAGCTTTTGAGACTCATGCATGCCTTGATAACACTGACAAATGTGGACTATTATGTTCTATACTTTCAAATAAAATTTCTTTAAAAAGTTCAAGGGATTTGTTGGTTGCTAAATTTTCATACTTTTTAACTGCCTTTTTACCCCATTCTTGTATCCATTTCATACCATTGTTGGTCAATGTATATTCTAAACAACATAGATATTCCTCTTCTCACGTCTTTATGAATTATTAATCAATTAAGTATAGTCGTAGGGGATTATTTTCTAAGTGTCTTTCTAACTCAATTATTCTTACAGATTTGGAGGAATGATGACCAAAACCATGGTTCAACGAATGGTGACCATCAATTTGGTAGCGCTATCCTTAGACATCGGCTTCAATGGTGGATCAATCTCTCAACCAACGAATGCTATATTTATATTATGTTTCACCTTGGAAGCTACTATGTAATTTTAGGCAGAGAGTTGTCTAATTCTAGGGGATGCTAGTGTTTGATCAATTGTATCAGTAGAGTTACAGGGCTATGAAAGCTAGTTGTTAAGATCGTAAGAGAAATGTGATGACTCTGAGTCTCTAACACATACTTTTGTAATTTCCTTTTGATTAATGAAATTATGATCTTCTAATCATTCTGTGACTTCTTAATCTTTCCACTACCCTGATCAGGGAGTTGGGCCCACTCTCCTGACTAGGTTCTATTGGATTAGATGTGTGCATAAGTTTATGTATGTTGAGTTATTTATTGTTTTGAATGATTTATGAGTGTGTTCATGTGAATATTAACTTGTTGTTACTCTTATTGTTGTTAGTGTTATTGCTTGTTATTACACATTGTTAATTTTATAATTGAATGTTCAATGCTGGGTAGGAAACTGTGGCCTACATATACCTTACATGATAGCCTTGAAATAACTAGTTGAGCCTCGGGTTGACAATTAATGTGGAATTGGGTGAATTACATTATTCATATCTAATCACCAACATTTTAGCGTTGTTGTCAGGGAGGCTATTGAAGGTGCAAAAGTATGACCAATATTGACCATAGGAGAGATCTCCCATCCTAGGGAGGAAAGTTTTCACCCTTCTAAAGGTCCTGAACATTAGATTGTTATGTTTTCCTTTTCATAGGAACCGCTCTCTCTTCCTGGGAAGAGAAGTTTTTATTTCACCCTAGTTCAGGTCCTAAGCGTAGATTTTTTTTATTGGTTTATTTTTATTTCTTTTGCTTTCTTTTTGAGGGGACACTCTTACCTTTCTCCAGGTCCTAAGATTTTGATTTTCTTGAATGTTTTCCTTTTATTTTTTGATTGCATGAACAGAGAAACAAATAAAAACCACCAAAAAGAAGAGGTAGATATCTAGGTAGAATTACCTACATCCAATAGATCATAGGAGATATGGAGGGTAGATGGTTTCACAACTAGAACCTCCCCCAATAGAATAAGTGTAATTCAGGGAAGAAGAAGTAGCAAGAAAAGGATTTGAGGAACTAAATATCGTAAGCTTAGAAGAAGAAGACTTGAGGGAATTCTCTGCACCATTTGATCAGGGAAGTGCTATTAAACAACCTAAACCACCTTTTTACAGAACAACCAGAGCCAGAAACTGTTGACATTCCAACTAAATATTGGAAGATATTCATGGCTCCTGCAACTTCTTCGATCGAATTCCCAATTGTAGATATCAAAGGTGATGCACCTATGAAGCCAATTCCTTTGACACTATTACCTAAATTTCATTGTCTTTCTTCTAAAGATCCGAACACATTCCTTTTTGAATTCGACATTGTCTGTCAGTGTTAGGTCCCTATAATACTAGTGATTCCCCCATTACTATTGTCATTGTATCCCTTATTGTTATTGTTGTGCACCTATTGTCCCCATATTATTATTATTGTGCCCCATAGAATCCCACTATTGTTATTTTTGTGCCTTTATATTATTATTGTTAGGTCGGCTTGGTTATATTGTGACCCCTTAGACTCCTATATATAGAAAGGAGGTTTTGTCAATTGTATCATCGAAAAATTGTTCATTTGTGTAATGTAAAGTAGGTTGCCCCCTAGAAGAGGCTGAATTCTAAGGCGTTGATCTATCTTTTTATCTTTTTGTAAGCTAGTTTCTTAACATTTGGTATCAGAGCTTTAGATTCTAGGTTTTCACTGCTCCAAATAGGTCATCGTGGAATTTTCGCTATAACTTATTTTCTGTGAAGTTTCAGAAGCGAAAAAAAACCCATTTGAGAAGAAATCAGCCTGAACCTCAGCTCTGAATTTTAGATCCTGTCTCGCTATATGTTCGGAGATATAGTCTGAGGATGTTAGGGTTTTTGTAGACCCCCGAATTACATTCCAAACAGGTCACCGTGGGAAAATCATCATAACGGTCTCTCTAAGCATCAAATTGAAATTTCGTAAGAATTTACAGAAAGAGGATGGACTGTAGTTTCTTTTAGATATTTTTCAGATCCAAAGGTCGAAATTGTGACACGTGACACATCGCACAAGTTCGCTCTACTGAACTAGTTTATAATCAGGTCACCGTGGGAGATTTGGCATAACTATTCCTTGGAGAATCCAATTTGGATCAGACTGGTGGCATTGGAAAGATGATGCAGAGAGCTATTGCAGGTCATGATTTCAGAATTGGGAGATCCAAAATTACAGAGGTACATCAGATTCAATATTGAGCTCCAACAAGTGAAAAAAGGTGTTTATTTTTTAAATTTTTGCATAAGCTTGGTTTGAAAAGTTAGTTTGAAGGAATTCAAAGGGCATAGTGAAGCATTATTATAGGTAATTGATGCCCCAAAGAAAGAAAATGGAAACACCTAGTAAGCAACCTAAAAGCTCTAGCATGACTCATGAAGAAGAGGAAGAAATGCAACATGATATATCAATATTACGAAACCAAGTGCAACAAATTTCATCCGTACAAAAGGTAATAGAAAATAAGATGGATGGTATAAAGAAAGATGTAGAAGCTAATATGAATGGTGTGGAAGCTAAGGTGAATGGCTTGGAAGCTAAGATGGACGACATGGAAGCTAAGATGGATGGTGTGGAAACTAAGATGGATGATTTGAAGACAGATTTAAAGACAGATTTGAAGACAGGCATGGAAGATTTGAAGACAGATTTGACAAAGTTTCTACAAGAAATGCTTACTAATGGTGAAAGGGTAGTAAAGGAAACTCATGATGAGAAAAACCATGATTTCATAGACTCTAACGTTGGATCGAACAACCACCATGTTCCAAACATCGATATGAAGAAGTTTGATGGCAAGGATCCCGGAACATGGATACTACAGATGGAGCAATTTTTCGATCTCCATAATGTGCAAAACACACAAAAGGTACGCATTGCAACCTTATATTTGGAACCAAATCAGTTTGTATGGTATCGATGGCTTTTCTCTCGTAAAAAAAATGTCACTTGGGCTATTTTTACGGATGAAATGATAGCACATTAAGAGGATACAAAAAGCAACACTTTTTTTAGCCAATTGATGAATCTCAAACAAAAGGGTTCAATGATGGAGCACATTGAGGACTTCCAAAAATTGAATATAAGGGTAAAATATATTCCGTAGGAGCATAGGATTGATATTTTCATAGGGACTTTAAAAGATAACATCCAACATTAGGTTCGCCTTTGGGAACCAAATTCATTGGAGAAGGCATTCAGGTTGGCAAGAAAAATGGAAAGAAAAATTATGGCAACAAGGAAGCCTACCACTCACAATCATAAAGATGGAAGTGTTGCTGCCCCTATCCATCCACAACCTACAAGGTTGACACCACAACAATTGGAAGAAAAAAGAGAAAAAGGGCTTTGTTATAGTTGTGATAGCAAATACACTAAAGGTCATAAGTGTGCCGAGAAGAAATTATTTTACATAGATTGTGAAGAGGAGAAAGAAAAGGAACAAGAAACGTCAAAAGAAGAAGATATACACCAGGAAAAAACCCTAGAAAACGAAGAAATGAATCCGACCATATCTTGTAATGCATTGGCTAGAATTACCACTCCTCAAACTATCAATATAGAAGGGCATATCAAGAAGAAAAAGGTAATAGTGTTGATTGATTCGGGAAGTACCCATAATTTTATTCATTATAAGATAGCCAAAGAATTGAATTGCTTCCTATATCCAGCACCAAAGTGTCAAGTGATGGTTGCAAGTGGAGGAACCATAAATTGCTCAGGAAAGTGCCATAATATCAAGCTATCCATGGGAGAATATTTATTGAATAGCCCAATGCTTTCCATTCCAATGGGTGGTGTTGATGTTGTACTAGGATTCCAATGGCTACAATCCTTGGGTACAATAGCTTTTAATTTTCAAGAACTTTTCATGAAATTCTCTTCAGAAGGAAAGGAAATTGAATTAAGGGGTATCGCAGGGAAACTGGGAAAGATAATCAGCTCTAATGGAATGACAAAGCTTCTAAAGAAAGAACAATGAGGCATAATTGCAAAATTATGTTCACTAGAGGTTCCCACATCGAAATCATCCATTTCTCCATATCTCCAAAAAGTCTTGGACAATCATTCCAAGGTATTTGAGACTCCCAAAGGCCTCCCACCTATTCATGATCATGATCATGCTATCAATTTGATTCTAGGAAGTGTTCCTCCAAACATCAGGCCTTACAGATTTCCCTATGTCAAAAAGAGTGAAATTGAACGTATGGTTGCAGAAATGCTAGAGGCTAGTATAATTCAACCTAGTCAAAGTTCTTTCTCTGCTCCACTAGTACTGGTTCACAAGAAGGATGGGTCATGGTGCATGTGTTCAAATTATAGGGAGCTCAACAAGCTCACTATTAAAGATAAATTTCCCATTCCTGTGATTGATGAATTGCATGGATCAATTTACTTCACCAAGTTGGATCTTCGTTCAGGATATCATCAAATCAGAATGAAGACTGAAGATGTTCCAAAAACAACATTTAGAACTCATGAGGGTCATTATGAATTTTTGGTCATGCCTTTTGGCCTTACTAATGCACCTTCTACATTTCAAGGTTTGATGAATTCCATTTTCAAACCCTTCCTTAGAAAATTTGTGTTAGTATTTTTTGATGATATACTAATCTACAACAAGTCTTGGAAGGATCATGTCCAACATGTTGACATGGTCCTCAAACTATTGGAGGAGAAACAATTATATGCAAAAATGTCCAAATGTTTCTTTGGAGTACAAGAGGTGGAATATTTGGGTCATACTGTATCTCATGAAGGTGTTAAGGTAGACCCTAGCAAAATTAAAACCATTAAGGAATGGAAAAGCCCCACATCCATAAAGCATCTACGAGGATTTCTCAGGCTGACAGGGTATTATCGCAAGTTTGTTAAGAACTATGGGAGAATAGCAACACCTCTAACAACATTGTTAAAGAAAGATGCATTCTCATGGACTCCGGAAGCAACAAAGGCCTTTGAACATCTTAAAGAGGCAATGTGCCAAGCACCAGACTTAGCTACACTGGACTTCACAAAAATCTTTATTGTGGAATGTGATGCCTCAAGAAATGGAATTGGTGTTGTTTTAATGCAAGAACAAAGACCCATTGCTTTTGAAAGTCATCGAATCAAAGGAAAGTATTTACACAAAGCTATTTATGAGAAGGAAATGATGGAAATACTACATGCCCTTAAGAAATGGTGACCCTACCTAATGGGAAGACACTTCAAGGTAAAAACAGATCATGATAGTCTTAAATACTTTTTGGAACAAAGATTATCTTGAGAAGAGCAGCAAAAATGGGTCACAGAGATGTTGGGCTATGACTTTGAAATCATCTGCGAAAAAGGGAAGCAAAATGTTGTGGCAGATGCACTCTCAAGAAAATATGAGGATGTGGAAGCATTTCTTTGCGCCATTTCTATTACCCAACCAGGTTGGATAAACGAAGCAAGGGATGAATGGAAGAATGACGAGGAAGTGTGGGTACTCATTCAAAAGATACAACAAGATCCTAGTACATCTGATACATTTAGTTGGAAAAATGATTTGTTATGGTACAAGGATCGGTTATACCTATGTAAGAATTCCGAACTCAAACAAAAGATTCTTAGGGAATTGAACACCTCTCCCTTAGGAGGGCACTCAGGATTTCTAAAAACCTACCACAGGGTTAAGAAGGATTTTATTTGGGATGGCCTTAAATCGGATATTCAAAAGTTTGAGGCGGAATGTTTGGTTTGCCAACAAAATAAAGTTGAAACAATTAAGACCCCTGGACTATTACAACTCTTATCCATTCCAAGCCAACGTTTGGAGGAGATTTCAATGGATTTTATCACAGGTTTACCCAAGTCCGAAGGAAAAAGTGTTATCATGGTGGTAATTGATAGACTTACCAAGTATGCACACTTTTGTGCATTATCTCATCCATTTAAAGTGAGTATAGTTTCTACTGCATTTATGGAAACAATTCAAAAGCTACATGGAAACCCGAAGACTATTGTAAGCGACAGAGATCCCATTTTCACTGGAAATTTTTGGACAAAATTATTTTCTTGTCTTGGGACTCAGTTAGCTCATAGCTCATCTTATCATCCTCAATCTGATGGGCAAACTGAGATAGTAAACAAATGTTTGGAAGGATATCTTCATTGCTTTGTATTTGATAAACAGACACAATGGGTCAAATGGTTGCCTCTGGCTTAATGGTGGTATAACACTTCCTTCCATACTGCAACAAAAATGACCCCATTTATGGCACTTTATGGATATCATCCACCATCCATCACATCATATTTAAGAGAAAATTCTAAGGTTCAAGCAGTGGAAGATCACATCGAGCATCAGCAACAAGTTCTCCAACTCTTAAAGGATAACCTTACCTTGGCGCAAAATAGAATGAAACAGCAGGTAGATCAACATCGCAGAAAAAAAAGTTTTGATGTAGGTGATTGGTTATTCCTATGACTACAACCATATAAACAAATGTCCCTCAAGCAAGCTAAGAAGGATAATAAATTATCACCAAAGTATTATGGTCTGTACAAGGTGTTGCAAAATATAGGTACTATGGCATACAAATTAGAACTTCCTGCAGCTTCTCGAGTGCAACCAGTTTTCCATTTTTCATGCTTAAATAAGGTTATAGATCACAAGATTCCAGTTCAAACAATATTACCAGAACTTGATGAGGAAGGAAAAATCATATTGGAACCTGAAGCAGTCAAACAAACAAGAACTCGACGGCTACGAAATCGATCAATTTCAGAGTATCTTATCAAGTGGAAGAACTTACCCGTTGAAGATTCCACATGGGAGGATGAGAATTTTATACAGAAGCACCCAGAACTACACAAACGTTGAGGACAACACTTTTTTGAAGGAGAGGGGCATGTTAGGTCCCTATAATACTAGTGATTTCCCCATTACTATTGTCATTGTATCCCTTATTGTTAATGTTGTGCCCCTATTGTCCCCATATTGTTATTATTGTGCCCCATAGAATCCCACTATTGTTATTTTTTTGCCTTTATATTATTATTGTTAGGTCAGCTTGGTTATATTGTGACCCCTTAGACTCCTATATATAGAAAGGAGGTTTTGTCATTTGTATCATCGAAGAATTGTACATTTGTGTAATGTAAAGGAGGTTGCCCCCTCGAAGAGGCTAAATTCTAAGGCGTTGATCCATCCTTTTATCTTTTTGTAAGCTGGTTTCCTAACAGTTGGGGTTATGACTATATTTCTAATGCTCATAAATTGAAGACATTTTGTTATGCTCTTAACCTGCAAGACGATACCAGAATACCAAATATGTGAAGAAATATACCCAGAACATAGAACAATGAGAAATAACAGCAAGTATTTTATTATTCAGAAAGCAATGTTCACTTGCCTCTTTGAGGGGGAAACCTCCAATAGAGTTGAGCTCACTTACAAAATAAGACACGATCGTCCTCGAGGGGTATCTCTATCCTTTATATAGGATTCATACATGCAATACCATGGGGAAATACCATGTTTTTTATTAATACCATCTATCTAATAGCATGGCCCATTTGCAACAAACTGTGGTCCCTTCATTAAATGTGGGTTAACCACATACAATTATTAATATGGGCTTTATTGACTCTTTACTTAACTATACTATGACTCGATCCTATTACATAAATAAGGGGGTTAGGGTTGGACCCTAACATGCCCTACCCCATAAGAATAGCCTTATCCTCAAGGCTGAAGCTGCGGAAATTGTTGAAGGATAGTGGCTGATTCCCAGGTTGCATCTTCCATAGAGGTGTCTTTCCACTTGACAAGGACTTCCTTGATCGTGCGGCCACACAGGTGTTGTTCTCGTGTGTCAAGAACCTGTTCAGGTTGGACCCAGATTGACCCTTCTTCATCCACTTCAGGTAGACTGGTTTGAATTCTGTGATGGTTCCCAATCACTTTCTTGAGGCATGAGACATGGAAGACTGGATGGATTTTTGCAGTGGGTGGCAAAGCTAGCTTGTAGGCGACTTCTCCAATGCGCTGAAGTACTTGATATGGTCCGTATAATTTTGGAGATAATTTCTGACAACCCTTGTCTTTGAGTGATGTTTTCTTATATGGTTGCAGCCTCAAAAATACTTGATCCCCTTCTTGAAATTGGAGTTCTGAGCAGTGGTGATCTGCCTGTTGCTTCATGCAGTTTTGGGCTTGATGAAGATAGTCTCTAAGGTGGGCCAGCATGGTTGTGCGGTTCTGTAGGAGTTGATCCACTACTTGTACCTTCGAGCATCCCTTGATATAAGAAGTAGGGGACAGAGGGAGTTGACCATAAACTGCTTCATATGGAGTCATTTTGGTGGTGGCATGATAGTTGGTGTTATACCACCATTCGGCTAGAAGTAACCATTGTACCCAGAGATGTTGCTTTTTTGAAGTGAAACACCTAAGGTAGGTCTCCAGACATTTGTTGACTACTTCAGTTTGACCATCAGTTTGTGGATGATAGGAAGTACTGAGTTGTAGTTGAGTGCCTTGTAGCTGGAAGAGTTCCTACCAAAATTTACTTGTGAAGATCGGGTCACGATCAGACACAATGGAAGTGGGCATGCCATGCAATTTGAAGATCTGATCCATGAAAGATTGAGCGACCAAAGTCTGTGTAAAAGGGTGGGGTAGGGTGCGAAAATGAGCATACTTAGAAAGTTTGTCCACAACCACCATGATGACTAACTTGTTTCCTGACTTTGGAAGACCCGTAATAAAATCCATAGAAACCTCCGTCCAGATTGAGGTCGGGATGGGAAATGGCTATAATGTGCCTGGGGATTTGACTGTTTCTCCTTTGTGGCACTGATAGAAGTCACATTCAGCTACAAAAGTAAGAATTTCCTTTTTCATGCCTGTCCAAAAAAATTATCTTCAAGTGTGAGCATACATCTTCTGAAAGCCTGAATGTCCTGCAGTGGGAGATGAGTGCAACTCCGCCAAAATGCGGCTTTTGAGGGTGGATGTTGGTGATATTACAACTCTGTTCTTGTAGCGAAGAATCGCATCCTGCCACGAGTAGCCCGCTGTGGAATTTGGATCCGTCTGCAATTGATTAATGAGTTGGGAGAGCCAGGGATGTGAAAACCATTCATTGCGAGCCTCTTCAATCCATTGTGGAATGGGAAGGGAAATTGCGAGCAGGGTACCTTCCTCCTCAAATTGGTGGGATAACTCATCTGCTACAATATTTTCGCGTCCTTTCTTGTAAATTATATCATAATCATATCCCAGCATTTTGGCGAGCCATTTATTTTGTTGTGGTGAGGATAGGTGTTGCTCCAAAAAATATTTGAGGCTTTGATGGTCTGTGTGGATTTGGAAACATCCCCCCAATAAGTATGGTCACCAGGTATCTACTGCATGTAAGATGGCCATCATCTCCTTCTCATAGGTAGATTGTCCCAGATTCTTCCCACTTAGTTGTTGGCTTGTGAAGGCCAAGGGTCGACCTTCCTGGATTAAGACCGCCCCAATACCCGTACCAGAAGCATCACATTAAATCACAAAAGATTTGGTGAAGTTAGGTAGTGATAAGACTAGAGTGGAACACATGGCATGTATGAGAGCTGTAAAGGCCTATTGTGCTTCATTGTTCCAGAGGAATGAATTTTTTTTTAGGAGTTGAGTGAGGGGCCTAGCAATGCGACCATAATTGCAAACAAATTTTTGATAGTAGCCTGTGAGACCCAAAACTCCTCTCAAGCTCTTCAAGGTCTTTGGTTGAGGCCAATCCTGCATTGCCTGGATATTTTTGGGCTCCACCCTGACACCTTCACGCCCCATAATGTGGCCCAAATACTCAACTTCTTCCATGCCAAAAGAGCACTTGGACATCTTGACAAATAATTTATGCTAGCGGAGTAGTTGCAAGAGCATATCTACATGTTGAAGATGTCTGGCCCAGATGAGACTATAGATGAGGATGTCATCAAAGAAAACAAGGACAAATTTTCTGAGATATGGTTTGAGCATGTGGTTCATAAGGCTCTGAAAAGTGGATGGGGCATTACAAAGACCAAATGGCATGACTAGGAACTCATAATGGCCTTCATGAGTTCAGAAAGCAGTCTTTGGAATGTCTACTTCTTTCATGCAAATTTGGTGGTAGCCCGAGCGAAGGTAGAGCTTAGTAAAGAATTGAGCCCCATTTAGTTCATCCAACAAATCATCGACAACCGGGATGGGAAATTTATCTTTGACCGTCAACTTATTGAGGGCCCTGAAGTCTGGACACATACATCATTCCCCATCTTTCTTGAGCACCATGACCACCTGCGATGAATAAGGACTAATGCTGGGACGAATGATGCCTTCTTCCAAGAGTTCCTTGATTATTTTATCAATTTCATTCTTTTGGATGAACGGATATCTATATGGGCGCACATTTGGTGGTTGGGCCCCTAGGACCAAAGTAATGCTATGATCATGTTCCCCTCTCGAGGGTGGAAGCTCATGAGGCTTGTCAAATACTGGAAAATGGTTATTTAAAATCCGTTGCATCTTAGGATGAATATGAAGAGAATTGGGTTCGAAGGCTTGGATGGCATTAAATTGGGCTATAACTCCATGTTGGCCCTTTTTTAACAATTTTTCCATCCGATGTGAGCTGATGATAGAGGGAGCTCCCGCCTGGAGTCCGCGAAGGGTATGTGTGTTGTTGTTCTGTTTAAAGCTCATATATAACTCCTGGAAATCCATCGTGATTGGGCCAAGTGTGCGAAGCCATTCAGCACCTAGGACAATGTCGCACCCTCCCATGTGTATGGCAAACATGTGGGTCTTTAACTGATAATCCCCCATTTGAAGTTTGACATTTTCACAGCGGCCTTCACATTTCATTGTCCCCCCATCAACAATTTGGACCCGGAAGTTAGAAATTGCTCGGACAAAACAATGCACTGCTTCCGCGACTCTTTGATGGATAAAATTATGTGTACTTCCACTATCAATCAAGACCACTACTGGGCGATGCTTAATAAAACCTCTGATTTTGAGAGTTTGGGGAGAAGAAATCCCTGCCAAAGCATGCAACGAGATAACTAGTTCTTCAGGTACACTGTCCTATTGGTTGTCCTCTTCTTCCTCCTCTGGTTCCTCAAGTGGTGGGGCTTCCTCCAATGAACTGTGATTAGTAGCGTCAATTTGAAAGAATTTGGGCTCCTTGCATTTATGCCCAGGGGAGTATTTCTCATCACAATAGTAACACAATCCTTGTTTTCTTCTTTCCGCCATTTCTGCTGGTGACACCTTTTGAACCTTGAGTGTTTGGGTAGTTCTTTAAGCCTGTGTGGGGCGACCCTTGGCAATGAAATTTGGGTGATTGGACTGGCCTGCTAACACACGTTCTACTTCATGAGCTATTTTGCAGGCATGCAGCCATGAGCTAGGGTGGTGCAGTCAGACCTGGGCTTCTAAGGCTTCTTTGAGACCACTGACAAAACATTCCACATAGAACTCATCGTGTAGACCTCCAGTGCGGAAAGCTAAGGCTTCAAAGGCTGTAATATATTCGTTCACTGTTCCTGTATGTTGGAGCTTAGTGAGACGACCCAAAAAATCAGATTCATGGTCAAAGCGATCCGTAAGATCTTTTTTGAATGTCTGCCAAGTCAAGGGCCTTCCATAGCAACGTTGATGCCATTGCCACCATTGCCATCCTTCATTGTCCAAGTAAATGATACCCACACTAAGCTAAGTCACATCATCCAGGATTTAATTCAATGTGAAATATTGCTCCATTTGTGCTATCCATGCGGCCGGGTACAAGCCATCAAATTTATACATGTCCAGCTTGGGTGGTCGTGGATGGGATCGTTGGTGGGTGCCAAAGAGGTGAAGAGACTGGCTAGACTTGCCCTCAATGTTTTCATTGCCAATATATGCCTCCACGCGTTCCTCCACCTTGCCCTTAGAGAGTGTTTCATTTAATTTCTGCAGCTGCAAGATGACATCTTTCAATTGTGATTCAAGGTTTTCAATCCTCTCATTGGCCATAGCTTGAGCTCTAGTTTGTACCATGCACCAATCCGATGTACTTGAAATTTGGGACTGCCCGAAATTTTTGGCACTAACAATTGAATGGTACCACCTTGCTCAGCTCGTCGGCCTGATTCTTATGGGCTAAGTCACCAATAAGTGCCCTGGGGAGTCTCAGACTTAGGAATACTAGAGTAGCTGAATCCCAGAAATGTCAATGTTTCCCAAAGTCCTGTGAAAATCATGCCCAGGTATAGGAACCCACACAATTAGTCAGATATGAATGGCGAATCTGATTGTTGCGACGTCTACAGAGCCCAAATTGCTAGATCTGGATGGTGGATCTGATGGATCTGAGAGATTTGAATGGTTGTTCTGATAGATCTGAAAAGCGGAACTGATCGTTGTTGCAGATTTGATGGATCTGATAGATCTGAATGGCTGATCTGATAGATCTGAACGGCGGAACTGATTACTATTTCTGTGACAAAACCCCACTTGCGAGATCTGATCTGGAAAAGATTATGTGTGATCCATAGATAGAGAAGGGAATTATGGTCTCCATGAGTGTCAGGTGCTACAGATCGCAATATACATAAGGGTCTGACAGTAGTACTTGGCCCAATTTTTCATGGCACTAACCAAGGAGGATCAACCATACCCTTAGCCGTACAACCCGACTACCCTATCATACGCGCGAGTAATATCTCCGAGTGTTGTTCTCGGTGTACTGTAGCAGCAAGATGGCCGACGGTTTATCTATGGCGGGGTTTCAAGTAAACTAGGGGGCTTCTAATATAGCCAGAGGGTACTTTGAAGACAGTCCGCGCGCGGTTCTGTCTAATGCGCTACTACTCGAAGGGGTACCCACATGGGTTACAAGGGAGTCCAACAAGCGTGACCACCTCTTGTATTTCCAACGTGCATGCCTCCCCAAATCCGTAGGTTTATGCGCTCAACGACAGATCCCGTGGTTTAAAAACGTCGGAACACGTCTCTAGCCAAAAAAAACTTTTGCTAAAAATTGGAGATCCCACCGGCCTTGGAAAGCACTCTAATACCACTTGTTATGCTTTTAACCTGCAAGATGATACCAGAATACCAAATATGCGAAGAAATATACCCAGAACATAGAACAATGAGAAATAATAGCAAGTATTTTATTATTCAGAAAGCAATGTTCACTTGCCTCTTCGAGGGGGCAACCTCCAATAGAGCTAAGCTCACTTACAAAATAAGACATGATCCTCCTCGAGGGGAGTCTCTATCCTTTATATAGGATTCATACATGCAATACCATGGGGCAATACCATGGTTCTTATTAATACCATCTATCTAATACCATGGCCCATTTGCAACTAACTGTGGTCCCTTCATTAAATGCGAGTTAACCACTTACAATTATTAATATGGGCTTTATTGACTATTTACTTAACTATAACTATGAATCGATCCTATTACATAAATAAGGGGTTAGGGTTGGACCCTAACATATTTCCCGCTACTTTTGAAGGGAACAACCTTGAGATGGTTTATGGCTTTAAGGGGGAAATCCATTACTACATGGGATGATATGAAGACGATTTTCCTCGAAAATTATCAAGATTAGTGCAAATCCTAAGATGTGAAGGAAGGAATTTTTAATATTATGAAAAAAGAGGATGAGAACATGGAGGACTTTGTGGAATGTTTTCAATATAGTTTACAGGTATCAGGCCATAGTGATCTGGACAAGAACATCTTGACGATAATCTTTCTTCGGACATTAAGGGAGGAACCTTTGGAACTGTTGGATGTAGTAGGAAAGGGAGATATAACAAAAGAAGAATTTGACACCATCTGTGAATTGTGCATTAAGTATTCACAGGGAGTTGCGAGGCATAGGTAGGGGATCCGAGCTCTCAAGACATCCAGCGGTGGAGTTACAAAAGAAAAAATTGGAAACCTGCTAGACAAATTGAGAATTGATATCCTAAGCACACTATCATCACGGTTGGATGTTTTACAAGCGAAACAGAAGCATATGGAAGTAGATAAGGGCATGTCTATTTTATTCCCTCAATGCAAGAAGAAGCACCCGTTGAAGGAATTTCCATTGAATTCAATCGAGACTTGTGCGATATGTTAACACAGTCATTCTACTAGCACCTGTCCATCTCTTCTTGGGCTGAAGGTAGTTATTCAGGGAACAAATGAAGAAGTAGATTAGTTGCTTTTATGGGATCAAGGAAACCATGGAAACCACGACCAGAGAACATGAATCAAGGTATGCCTCAAGACCCTTCTCAGTATTTCAATAATTTGAATTTTTGGCCTCAGTTTGTACCTTTTTCACCTTCATGGTCACAGTCCTATCAATATCCAATGCCCTGGCAGCCATGGTTCCCTCAATCTAGTCCAAACCCTTCATGGTCCCAGAATTGGCGTGGACCTCCTCCTCCTTCGAGACAATTCTCCCAACCCATGCCACAATAGTAGCTATAGTTGCCTTCTAATGTTTCCCCTAGTAATCCTCCTCTTTGTCCACAACTACTTATCAATCCAATCCAAATCCAAACAATAGAGGTTCTCAATAGGTTGAGACACTCAACATCTACACACACAGTATTGCCACTGTGGAATGTAAAGAATTAATCTTCGATCCTGTTAGGTGGTAAATACTGAGACTTCACCAATAATTGTTGCACATACCGATGATGAAGTCTCAGAACCAGAACCTAGAGGCTTTACTAGAACAAATCGGTATGAGTCAATACAAATTCCTATGAAACAAAAAACCCCTTCGCAAATAATTATTACTAGAGGGTGTCAAATCGGTCCACCTTATGCAATGAGATTATACTTGAGAAAACAGAGTCCTCGTCCTGAATTCGACTTTTTAGGGGAGCAGCAAGATTTATTTGTCAAAATCTCGTTACTTCAGGCTATGAAGGACGTACTGAGTTATGCCAAAACAATTAAAGAATACTACTCTAAGAAACCTAGAGGAAAACCAAAGGATCCACTCACTATTCACGTTATGGGAAAACTATCAGATATAATGTTGGGAAAGCCTATACCTCTGAAGTACGGGGATCTAGGGAACCCGATTTTAACAGTACAGATTAATGGGGTTGATATCCCAAATGTGCTGGTAGACTTGGGGGCAATAATTAATGTTATAACGTCTGCAACTGTGATTACCTTGGGCCTGTGAGACCTTAAACCAACTCCCATCATCCTAGAATTTGTAGATCGCTCTACTATAAGACCGGTAGGGAATATGGAAGACATAACCATTTCAGTAGACTCATGGCAGTACCTTATTGACATTTTTATTTTACACACATAATCCCCAGCTGGAGGAAATCCTTTGATTTTAGGAAGGCCATGGCTTGCAACCGCAGATGCTTACATTGGGAGTTGGTGTGGAAATATGGTAATATCCCATGGGGAAATTACAAAGAATCTTATCCTCTACCCCCCTGCAGAACCAAGTTCGTTAGATAAACCAGGATTTACCTTAATAAAAAAACCCTTACCTATGAAAGAGCTTGAACCTAAGAATTAAGAAGTTAGATGTATCCTTAACATCAGTAAGGCTCTCTGCTTTAAGGATGAAATGGAGGATGCTGCCATTAGCACTTTTCTTAACAGTCCCAACTCCATTTCTGATTCAACCTATGAGCTATTAGAATATATCATGAATTTCAATATTTAGGAAGATATTTAACATGAAACAGAAGTCAAAAACATTCCATTAATTGTACCCCGTAACAATATTCTTATAGGAATCGAAGCAGGGAAAGTGTTGAATATCAATCCTGACCTTTCACCCTCCCAATATGAATAGTTACTGAAGGTCCTTTGGGAACATAAACAAGAATTTTCTTGGGAGTATATAGATATGAAAGAATCCATGTTGATTTATGTACTCATCACATATACATTAAAGAAGAATGTTGACCTGTTAAGGAACCACGGAGAAGAACTAATCCTGCCTCAAAAAACATTGTCAAAGATGAACTATAGAAACTTCTAGATGTGGGCTTTATTTATCCGATATTAGACAGTTAATGGGTTTTCCCATTGGTCATTGTTCCTAAGAAGAATGGAAAGTTGTGGATTTGTGTTGATTGCAGGGAATTAAATAAAGTAACCCAAAAACATCATTTTCCCTTACGCTTTATTGACCAGGTCCTTGATGCATTAGCCACAAATAAGTTTTTCTCCTTTCTAGATGGATTTATCGGATACAATAACATACAAATAGATGTTAAGGATCAATATAAAACTACCTTCACATGCCCTTGGGGAAACTTTTCCTATCGAGTCCTTCCATTTGGTCTCTATAACGCACTCGCTACCTTTCAACGAGAAATATTAGGAATTGTTTTTGATCTAGTCAATGATAGTGTCTAAATATACATGGAAGAATTCACCCCATATGGGGATTCTTTTGCAAAATCTATGAAAAACTTAGAGAAAGTACTTAAAATATGTAAGAAAACACATGTTTCTCTTAGTACAGTGAAATTCCATATGATGATGAAAGAAGGAATAGCATTGGGACACCTACTTTTAGCTATAGGAATTCGAGTTGATCTTGCTAAGGTAGAGGTAATATTAAATTTTCCTACACCAAAGACACTAACACGGGTATGTAGCTTTGTCAAGTATACTGGCTATTATAGGTGTTTTATAGAAAAAAAAAATCAAAGATAGTATTCCCACTTTTTCAATTGTTACCTAATGATGCAGAATTTGTGTGGACAGATGAATGTGAAGCAACCTTTATGAAAATCAAAGAACTAGTTTGCAAAGCTTTGATATTACGCAGTCCAAACTGGAAGCTCCCATTTTAGATCTCTACAAATGCTTCTCAAACAGCAGTAGGGGAAGTCTTGGGACAACGAGAGGAAAAGAAACCGTACGCAATCTATTTTGTCAGCAAGAACTTGACTCCTGCTGAACTGAACTATACGGTAACTGAAAAAGAGTTTTTCGCTATTATTTATGCTATTAATAAGTTTTGGAATTACATTACAGGGTATCCTACTTTTGTGCACACTGATCATGTAACTATGAGGTATCTAATGAATAAACAGATAACCCCTGGTCATATTACAATATGGTTATTGTTAATTCAAGAATTTGCTATTACCATTCTAGATAATCGAGGGAAAGATAATGTAGTTGCAGATTTCCTCTCTAGGATGGATACTAGTGATGAAGGTACACTTGCAGAGGATATTTTTCTAGATGAACATCTCTTTGCAATTTCTACTCACACTTCGTGGTATGAAGATATTTCTAACTATCTTGCTACAGGAAAAGTGCCTCAACACTTACCATATAGAGAACAAGGAAAAATCATCCATCACAATGCCCGTTATTCATGGACAGAGGGATATATCTTTTATACAGACCATAAAATCAGGTGTTGCATAAGTAAATATGACATCTATGATCTCCTAAAAGTTGCTCATGATGGCCCCTGTGAGGGACATTTTCCAGATAAGCGGACAGGTCCTAAGGTGTTACAAATGGGGGAATATTGGCCCTTTATTTTTTGTGATGCAAGGAAATATGTTCGAGGATGCGATAGTTTTCAGTGGATGGGTCACCCTAGTCAAGCAAATGAGATGTCGTTACAGCCCCAACTAGCTCTTGAGCCCTTTGAGAAATGGGCTATTAATTTCATTGGGCCGTTTAATCCTCCTTCACATCTGAAAGTTCACATTTTGGTTTGCATGGATTATGTGACAAATTGGGTAGAGGCTAAGGTTGTTGTGAAAGCAACAAGACAGGTTGTCTCACACTTTTTATTTGAAGAAATTTTTTCTCGATATGGCGCTCCTAGAGATATAGTTTCAAAGGGAGGGGCACAGTTTACATAACATTTGATGCCAGGACATATGAAGAAGTTCGGAATCAAGCATAGGGTGACATCTCCATATCATTCTTAGGCAAATGGCCAAGTTGAGAGCAAAAACAAGGCACTGACGAATATTCTTACAAATATTGTAGCAAACCATCACCAAAATTGGGTCGAAAAGCTTCCTGAGGCACTGTGGATGTATAGAACAACATGGCGGAACACAACAGGATTTTCACCATATGAGCTTGTCTATGGGAAATCCCCATTGATCTCGGTGGAATTCGAAATTAAGATTCTCAGGACAACCCTTGAAGTAGGTATAGATATTTCAGAAGCACTGACTGGAATAATTAAATGAGTTGGATGAAATTTGTTTGATATTTTTCCAGAATATTGCTACAATTCAATAGTAACAAACTAAATGGAATCACAAATTTATTAAGAAAAGGGTGATTTAAAGAGGGGTCTGGGCATTGCTCTATGATTCTCGATTGAAATATTTCAAAAGGGAAACTCTGCTCCAAATGTATGGGAACATATGAAGTTGAAACGGTGTTTGATAACAACATTGTTAGACTTATAATAATCGGCAAGGCACATACTCCCCTGATTGTAAATGGACATCGCCTCAGATTGTATCACCATCCAACTTCTAAAGACTCCTTTATTAAAAATTTATATGATAATTCTGATTTTGAATTTGTTAGTGCAGAGAACTCTTCCTCTACACCTCTGATCTATATCTATATCTATATATATAATAAATGTTGATACTACTCTATCATTGTTTTTCTTACAAGTACTCCATTGGTGTTGTTACTTCATTGGTGTTGTTACTCCTCCGATGTTGTTACTCCTCCAGTGTTGTTACTCCTTCAGTGTTGTTACTCCTCTAATGATGTTACTCTATGACGATTCCGTCTAAGTACTCCACTGGTGTTGTTACTCCTTCGGTGCTATTACTTCATGGTGATTTCAGCTAAGTATTCAATCGGTGTTGTTACTCCTCGGGTTTTGTTACTCCCCCTGATGTTGTTACTCCTCGGGTGTTGTTACTCCCCCCAATGTTGTTACTCCTCCGATGCTATTACTCGGCCAAGTTAACTTGCCAGGTACGTCTCTGATTGACTTTGTGGATTTTATCGATAATTCATTTGACATGACTCAACATGACCGTAAATGATCATCCCTTAGTTGGGGGAGGTATTATAATAAATGAAAAGGATGCCATAATTAAATTGCAATAATGACTTGTCATTATTACCATTAAACCTTGTGTTAGCACGTACACTCCACGATCCCCACCATACTTTGAACAATTATCCATAAGCGTTGGAACTTGAAATAAATATGATCACATTAATAGATAGTCCTTTCCAACTCTATGAAATAATTTCCATAATTACCACTCATTATTACCATAATTCATTATGGATTTTCCCCATAACACCTTCCCAGATTTCACTGTCACCGCATCCTTCGCCACCTCAACCCTATCATCACAAACTTACTGGATGAAACTCTCCTCAATGGTCTTGTCGTTACTCCAAGTGTTGTTACGGAGAAACTGCAGAATGGGTGGGAAAGCTGTTAGGCACGAACCAGAAAATAAAGTGTACGTTTGACACCATATAGATGTTTGGCAGGTTTTTCTAGATGCGGGATGGCATACTTATTTTGAGAGGTTGTACGGATTCGATGAAGCTGTCACAATCGAATTTGCACTGAATTTGGATGGAAATTATTCTAGAGTTCGTGGGATGGATATTTCCATCACTAAAGAAGTTATTTTGACTGTCAGTGGATTGCCACAGGGACGACAAAAATGGTTATTTCGAAAATATCCTTTGCCATAATTCCCGGGTTTATTTTTTGCAAGCAAGAGAAATAGTGGTCCAAAAGGGTAGGGGTTATGATCGAAAATCTTTGCTGCATCAATGGGCCAAGGTCTTTTATTTTGCTATGAGGTATATTACTTGCGAAGGTCGGTTTGCTACCTTGTTTAAATATCATTTCAAGATTCTTGCATGCCTTCGGTTCTATCATGTTCATTATTTGGATATGCCACATTTTCTATGGAATAGTCTTCAGTTAATGGCACATTATGCTCATTAGTCTTGACAAGCATTGGCGGTTCTCACCAACCATGGGCTTTTTAGAATATTGGTGGTGCATGCCCTGTCACAAACTTCTGTTGATTGTCCGCCATTCACTGAGATAACAGAGGAAGAACTTGCGGTTATGATGCGTGCAAGGGAGGATGAAGAAGAGACCACAGACAACGCTGCTAAACAAGAACCAGCATCAACTATTGGCGCAATGGAAGAAGAAAATGCAACGTCATCAATAGAGAAAGGGACAACTGACGACATTGTCACACAAGAACCAGGGTCGACTGCTGACCTAGAAGTGGAAGCAATGGAGACAAAAGAAGATGCAGGTGACATTGTTACACAAGAACCAGCATCGACTACTAATTTGATGGAAGAATTGCCTCCCTTAGATTAAATTTCAGGTCATGCTAATACATAATAACCGCATCACCTGTCCAAACAAATGAGGAACCCTTGGATGAAATTGCAGGTGGTGATGATACACAATAACCAACATCACTTGCTTAAGCGAATCAGTAACCCTCAAAAGGAACAGGGGTTGCAGTGGACACGGCTCCACAAGAGCTAGTGTCAATTGTTGAGCAAAAGGGAAATTTGGAATAAGCACAAGTAGAAAAAAGAAAAACGGAGTACAAGCTAGCTAATGGACAAAGGGGAAGGAGAAGGAATTGAAGGGCCTGAAGCAACAGGCACTAGAAGAATGGAGATTGAAGAAAATATTCCTCGTTCTCTACTTTTTTCTTCTTTTCCGAGAGGGGCAAGGAAATTTCATTCACGTAGAGGCCTGGTGAAAGAAAAAGTCTTTCCCCCAATATTAAAATTTTTCAGGACAGATGTAGGCACCATTGTCAACACTGTTACACAAGAACCAATGTCATTGGGAAATTGAACAATCAGTGGGCGAAACTATCACACAAGAATCGGTAACGACCGAAGGACAAAATGAAGAAATTGCGGCTAATACTGTCTCCACAGGGCCATTAGAGGAGAATTTTGTTGTTGGAATTAACCCGTAAGGGCTAGAACCAATTTCTGAGCACAAGGAAAAGGGTAATCAGGCAGCAGAGAAGTCGCAAGAAAAGGGTGTCAAAGACATTACCACACAAGAGACTTTAGTGACTCGAGAGCCACTGAGGGAAGATATGGAGGTACTGAGACCTGAACGAGAATATGTTAGGGATGTTCCCCGAGCTGAGGAACAAACAGAGGAGATCAGGGTAAAGTAGGAGTTGGTTGATGAATTTATTGACTTCAACCCGCCAAACTCCACACCGGCCATGAGACCAGTGGAGAAGGTCACTGTCAAACAAGAATTTCTTGAGAAATATGTAAAAAGGAGGCCTCCCCTTTAGGAAAGGTGTCAGTCACAATTCAAAGAGAACATGTAGCTAAAAATGGAAATCATTAAGCTAAGAAAGTAGGTGTTTCACTTACGAAGGCGAGTGAGGGAACATAAGAAAACTGTTGCGAAACCTAGGGCTGAAACCACATCAGAAGCTGTGCAGATTGAAGACAGGTGCAAAACTTCAATGGCTGCACAAACTGGGTCATTTTTGAATTTATTCTAGTCACAAGAATGTTTGTTGACTGTTGAGATTTAGAAGTGGCAGGCTACTGTATCTCGCCTTCAACGAGGGTCGATTTCTTTGGAAGCCCACCAGGAAGGAGTTAGATGGATTTGTAAGCAAGATGTGAAAGTATTTATTGTTTACATGGACCAGATAGAGAAATAAAAATGGAAGTGGGAGAAGCAGTAGAAGAAGATCGAGGAACTAGAAGAGTAGGTGCAGCTCTTAAAGGCTGACAAGGATAAAATGTTCATTCTGACGTAGTAAGTAATGGCTTTCTGAACTCATGCTCACAGTTATGCTTTTTTCCTCCATGAACATTATCTATTCTATTGTTTGGAAAACATTCATTAGGAAATAAGCCATGTGATCGAAGATCTAATACAATTTTTGCATATCTTGAGGGGTCAAAATACTCTGAACCAGTACCTGATGTGTGGAATCTACATGCATGATTACGTTCTGGGCAATGATTAGTCGTTTAACCCGGTGCCATACATGGGGGATATTCAGCTAAGATCCTTCACCTCTTACACGGTTAATCAGGTTAAGTGGAAGAAAGCCTTCAACACGTTCAAAGAGAACCAAGAAAATAGGCTACTTATCCTTCGGAGGGAGCATCGTCAATCTATGAACATCTATAACAGACACCATACCTTCTTGGAGATCAAAGGATGGAATGGACAGATGCTAGCACCCCAGAAGTGGTGTGCTGACATGTGTACAAAGAAAAAATTTATTTTTCAGGAGGAGGCCCGGGACAACTTCCAGAAACAATGGATGTTATCGTCATCAGCTGTCACGACAAGAGAACCTTTTGGGGCCTGTTGTAGTGGTTGCAACACCCTCCAAAATTTTGGTCCACATCCAATTTCGAAGCCTCCTTTGAGAGTTTTACTTGATGTCTGAACGCACTTGGGTTCACCCCATGAGCTCGTGTGAGTCTTCACATCCACCTTTCGATAGACAACTTTTCATGTTGATGTCAATGTCATGCTTGCGACCATGTTCTGGTCATACACAAGGTCTTTGCTTCATGCATACATGTTGTGTTCACTATGTAAACATATGTCGTGCTCACACATGGAGTCATATACACTGGCGCGCAAGCGTCATTACCGTCATCCAATGATCAATCACAAGTTTCACGCTTATCGCTCACACCACCAGTCAGTCATGTTGGGCATGTGTGTTTGGATGGTGTTAGTCGACTCGTCATCAAGTCATGTAAGTGTGTGTTTGCAATTTCGCGTATGCACCTTTTCACTCTCTCACACACTTAGTCATTTTTTGAAGTTCTAACGATGAAATTCCCCTCTGACAGCAAAACCTTCACCACACCCTCGACTCAATCGACTGTCACCGAGAACAACGCAGAAGCGCTGCCCGTAAGCCGATCAATCAACCCTCCTACTGGTCAATCGGAGAGTTTGACCCCACAGTCAGCTTGGGACTGAGTCACCTCAAAAAATTTCTTAGAGGATGCCGAACTTTCCCGTTCCGCTTGTTATGCCCCTATACCAATAGGTGTCATATATCATGATTGACTTGATGAACTATGTAATATGTTCATACCTTTACTTGTTGCAAAGGTTTTCCATATTTTCAAAAAATCAAAAAATTTAAAAAATGTAAAGAGGGTATACCTTAAAAGAAAAATCAAAGGGTGAAAAGAAATAAAAGATGGTCAAAAAATGAAAGAAAATGAACCCCAACAAAAAGAAAGACCAATGAAAGTGTGCAAGTCTAAATGCCACTACTTTTTCACTTTGTATAATAAACAATTGTGTGCAACTTGTCACTTATGCCACAAATTATGAATAGTCAAATAGTTTAAACTTGGCTAGTTCATATTTCAATTTCATGTTGTAGAAATAGAGAATAAAGATCTGACCAAACAGTGTAATCTTGGTAGATAAGTAGATAGGTAGAGTGAAAAAAGGAGCTCAACAGTTTAATCTGAGCCCTTGGATGTAATAAGTGTAGATTTAGATAGGCATTGCCATGTAAAAGAAAAGAAAGTTTCATAAGGGTTTGCCAGTCTAAGTGCACCCAAATAAAGAAGTAAAAATGCTAGGTTAAAGTAGGTAGGGTAGGTAGATGATGGTTGCAGAATTACATGTGATGAATGATGATTCTAAATGTGTAATATTTTACTTTCATCACAAGGCAAAGGCATGTATTACATTGAAAACATCTCAAGCAAAGCAAAGTCAAATAATTAACTTCCCTACTCATTTTCCCTAAATTTTCACTAATTTCCCCTAAGTACCAAGGTATCTATCAAATTAGAGGGGCTCAGAGCATTTCTCTGACTTCTGGAGGGACCAGACCCTTGGCCCAATAATTTATAAAGCCTAAGTACTTAAGACCATTCATTAATCATCATATCCCTTCATAAAAATCATTCATTCCCTTGATAAGTTTTTTCCTAAGTAAAATCCTATTTTACTTAGGAAAACTAAAATATTTCCACAAAACCCTTTTTTCACCTTAGCCTAAGTTTAAAATACACACTTCAGATGTTTTATGCTTAGCGCTTTTCCATTTCATAAAGTCATATTAACTATTAACCCATATTATATAAATCCCCTACGAAAATCTACCCATTCCCGTATTATCTAAACTATATAAAACCCCAAATTTCTATATATCCCGCCCCTTTGGTTAGTTATAACCATAATACAGTTTAAATGGGAATTAATTAGTTAATCATTAATTAATTAATAGCCCTTAATCCCCCGCCACATTAAGAAGGGATTAATTAACCCTCACGGTTAATTAATAGCCTCCCCATCCAATCCCGTCACCCCCGATATGATTAATTAACTCTTAAATATATCGGGCCCACCTTTGTTAAACCCCCATCACCTTTTCACTTCCGATAGCCGTCCGATCAACGCGCCCAGATCCAACGGCTGTCGTGCATATCGCACGACCCTTTGCGACCATGCGTTAGTGCACGATCACAAAGCGGTTTCATGAACAGTCCCTCTCTTTACGCATCAATCGCTCAATGGAATCGTTGGCTTGAGGCCAAACACCGCCCTTTCTCCATAAGCGGTGCAATATAAACCGCTTACCGCCTCCAAACTAAATGACAAAACTTCACGTCGCTCTCCCATTGACATCATCCCTCTAAAACCCGCCAAACCTTAACTTTGCGTATAAAACAAAATAATGTCATTTTCTTTGTTTTATCCTGTGAACCTGTACGCCCATGCAAATGATACGTCGAGGTCAACCAGCTTGAGTTTTCAGCTGCCAACCTGCTCCAAACTTCGCAGCCGATGCCGCCCAGAGCCACCCAGTTACGCCCAGTACCTGCATTCTACTGCCCGTCCCCCAAAAGTAGGTATTTACCAATTCCCCGATGATAAAACCCTGCAAATGCTTGTTTTCACTGCAGATTGATTAAAAAACCAAAATTCACCATAATTCTGCTATTGTATTTGTAAATTCAAGTACCTGGACCTGCTATTTCATCATTTCCACCTAAAAAACCTCAGTTTCCCTCCTGAAACCCACAAGAACCAGTATGGAAACTCCGGTAGCCCTAAATGTTGCTCCCATTACCACTCCTCATCGTGATTTAGACTATCTGCCTCTGGCAGATAAAGATTTCCAAATAAAATACCTAACCACTGATAAAGACCACCTCAAAGTCTTCTGCCAATGTCGAGACAACCATTTGAATGGCTATGATGCCATGGGACTATGGGAATCCAATCTCCCAATGTACTTTCTCCCCTCTATCCATGTTTTCCTTGATATAATTCATTAGTGCCATGCAAACTATGACCCCATTCGCAGAGCAGTCATGTCTCCCAACCAAACAGTCCTTTTTACAATAACTGTTGAATCAATTAATGAGATGTTGCAATTTCACCCCACTCAGGCCCTTACCCCCATTTCCATTGGGAATTTACTTGAAAAATCAACCCAATTATCCCAAGCTAAGCTCACTCGCCTCTGCCAGACTTTCATATTGCCACAGTATCAAACTAAAGATCCCCCTCCTTATATGTCAGTTTTCTTCACAGATACAAGAAAAATCATAGTTGACATGATATCAGCAGTCATGGGATTCAACACTAGTGAATATGTAGATGAATTAACCCTAGTAATGATGTCTATCTTTACCCTAGGACAACCTCCTGTTGTCAAATATGATTATGCCTCTTATATTGCTGATAAAATTCATGACCAGTTCATGAGACTGGAAAATGAAAGGGTTTTCAAGTTTTCCACCTTTATATACCATCTCATCCTCTACCATCAATCAAAGCAACTCCCATTTTCTGTCAAGAAACTTGATACAAAGGGTAATCCAAGGTCTATTGTCTTTTGGACTTCCATCTTCCATAGAACTTTTGCTTGCCCTTATTCCTACAATGAGTTTATTGATCAGTTTGTCCACCCAGTAACCACTTTGCTGACAGGAAATTCCCCTCCCAGAATAAGTGATGACATCAAAAGGATCCTTCAACTCTCTAAACAGTACAAAGTGGGTGATTGGTATTTATACAAAAATTGCACAGAAATTAGGATATATGGGTGTGAGCTTTCCCCATTCAAGATGCCTAAATATGTTCCAATGAGACTGTTTGCATTGGAATACTATAGATAGATGATACATTCAGATTTGACACATTTTACTAAGGCCAAGAAGAAAGCCCAACTCAGAATTAGGGATCACTTAGGCCCAATTGTCTGCAACACTAGAGAAGCAGAACAAATTCTAGAAGATGATCTAAAGTTAAACAAAAGTTTTAATTGGACTCCATATGACCCTCATAGTTTTATCTGTGATAGAAGGATGAAAAATAGATTATCACCATACTTGCATCATAGAATTCCAGAGATTGAGCAATTTGCAAATATGGATGAATGGAGGGAAGGAACCCTAGTAGAAACAGATAGTGAACAGGTCAATATAGAAAATGTAATGAAGGATCTTGAAAAAACACTTGACCTGGATTCTTTTGGACAGGTACATTTTGAGACTTCTCAAAAGTCAGCATCAGGGATCAGTGCCTCAACAACTGATACCTCACAAAGGCTTCCACTAGAGACCAGTGCACCACCAGTAGAAACACCACAGGGAAGGGAACAAGAGACTAGCAATCAGGCAATAGAACAATCAACCATGTCTAAACAACCTGAAACTTCTCAGGGGCAGACTCAAAAACAAGCACACCCATCTCAAGTCAACATGGGAGAACCCCCAATTTTGCAGACTCCTCTGAATGAGGAAAATAACAAAAAGAGAGACAGAGAATTAGCTACCCCTACCAATGGGCCATCTGAACAACCTGGTGTTAAGAGGCACAGGCTAAATCCTCATTTAGAAGAGGAATTGTTTGAAGATACTAATGATAGTCAAAGAAAAGAAGGTGTAGACAGTCACCAAACTTTCCATGTAGGTGGGAAACATTCTAGCTCACAGAGACAGAAGCTGGAGAGACAACAAAGTGCTGAAGTGTCTTCTTTCAGGCCCTAGGAAATGACAACTTGGATATTAAAAAGAAATTTAAGGAAATAAAGGCTAGGAATGAGCCATTAAGGATCTAGGTTTACAACCAGTATTTAAAAATGGCACCCACCAATCAGAACAGGTTGATGTCAGCTTATGACATCAAGGAGGGCAATATGCAGATGAGTTTCTTCAAGCCCAAAGTACAGCAGCCTCAAACAAGGGTAGATTATCTTCAAACATATTTTGAGGTTATGGAAAAAGATATTCACCCCCCAGACCAGATTGAGTTACACAAAC
Source organism: Pinus tabuliformis (assembly GCA_031772625.1). Taxonomy (NCBI): domain Eukaryota; kingdom Viridiplantae; phylum Streptophyta; class Pinopsida; order Pinales; family Pinaceae; genus Pinus; species Pinus tabuliformis. The sequence goes on from CM062808.1 coordinate 657,350,529, forward strand.
AAACAGGGGAAATGGTGTATTCAACATTGACTAGTAAAGCCATGATGGCCCAAAGATTGGAAAATTCTTTAAATAATACAACTGCCCAACTACAGCTGGAAAAAGCCTCCTCACAAGCTAAAGACAACAGAATTAAATCTTTGGAGGAGTTGGTGATTGGATTGGGTCATAACCCAAAGGATGTGAAGGCAGCAGAGGCCTTAATTAAGAAGAAAGATGAAGACATAGCTGCCTTGAGAAAGCAGCTAAAGTTACCACCATCAAGACATCCACAAACTGCAGAAGTTGTCCAAAAGAAATCTGAAGAAGAGCTTATGGACTTAGTCCTAAAGCTTAATGAGCAGTTGAAGGAAACTGAGCAAGAGTTAGAAAAATCACTGAAGAGCAAGCAGGGAGAGTCGACCTCTCAGCCTCCAAATGTGATTCCAGTGGTTTCCACTGCAGTCCCCTCAACACTTGGAACAGCTTTGGCACCAAATGTCCCCGTGGTCACAACAGAAGTAATTACAGGAACAACAACAGTAGGAACAGCACAGGCAGGTACTTCAGGTTTAAGCATAGAAGAATTGATAAAGTCAATGGAGGAGATGAAGCTCCAAGTCTCAGAATTGCAGAAGGTAAAAGAACAATTTATTACCTTGGAACAGAAATATGATCTTTCCAAGATCAATTTTGCTGAAAAAGTGAGGGAGAATAAAGGATTAGCTCAGCAGGTGAAATCACTAGAGAAGGACCTCACTTTTGACAAGCCCTTAGTAGACATTAGGAAAATTCTTTGGACCAACATCACTCAGTCAATAAATGATGCTTGGCCATCAATACAAATAATTTTTGAACAAATTGATTTGGTAAAAGTGGCTCTCGAAGAAATCCAGAGAACTAAGGAAGAATTAGGAAGAAAGCCTGAGGAAGCCACCATGCTAATAAATTTTTTGAATAGCAAAAATAAGTACCAACTAGAAGAGTTGGGCATTGAAGACAGAACAGGGACTATTCTAGAAGTCAAGAAGGTATTGACCAAAAGGTCTCTCATGCAAAATTTGGAAAGAAGATGCCAGAATATACAAGAAGAAATTAATGATTTTATGGAGAAATTTGGCATATTGCAGAGCAAAGGACTTCCCAGTCCTTTAGTTATTAATGATAAATTGATGAGACACATAGACTATGTTGACAAGTTGGCTCAATATGCAGATAACCAGGCCAGCTCATCAGCTAGTGCATCTGCACCAAAGGCACTACCTACAGGCAGAGTTCTCTATGACAGTCTAGAGAACCTTTTCTATGTGGAGCATGAAATAAAACATTTGTTCCCAGTTCAGCCTAATTTTTTCAAATACACCGAGGCTGATGAGATCTTAAGGAAACTTCAAAGGACCAGAATACCATAAGAAAAATGGTGGACAGATATGACAAAAATTTTGTGATTTATCCTTGGTAAAAAAGTAAAATTCCATTTTTTACCATAGTCAATGGTGGTAATAGAAGGTAAACAAGGATCAAATAGGTAAAGAGTATCAGAACAGGTCAAAGAGTATCAGTAAGAAGATGAAAAGCAGAACAACCAGCACAGAATTACAAAGAAGACAGCAAGATGCCCAATCATAGGGCCTGCCTCCAGCTCATTCACAAGAATAGGGACAGCAAGCCATCAGTTTACCTTTATCTTCTATATTCGAGACCATCTGTCTCTACTTTCATGTAACATATAGTTAGTCATCCTAGAATATATCTCACTTTGTTATGAGATATTTTATTGTAAATTTTTGTATAAATACTCCCTCATTCAGAGTATTGAGGGTGGATTCTTAGACATTTCTGTAAGACTGATTATTTTGGAAAAGAAGTACTGTTGGACAATTTTTTGTATGGCTGGCTGGATGAAGGAATAATACAAAGGACTTTTCATAGGATTCATGTGTCAAACACTGGACAAATAAGTATCTATATCTCATGTGTTATTGTTTTCTTTTTTAAATAGTTCAATTGTGTTCCATCTCTAAATATTAAATGAAAAAGTGTAATTCAGAAAGTGCTTAAGTGCAATCTATCTTTAAAATCGTTTTTATTCTAAATGTTTTCTTCTAAACTATCATAGGTAGTGAATTCTTAATTGCTCCTGCTTCTTAGTTTATCATTTCTGTCATTTAATAAAATACTCTTAATTGATTTTTATGGGTGATCAATCATTTTTCCTCTCTAAAAACATGTTGAAGGATTCTTAATTTCCCTTCATCCCTTTTAAGTCCATCCCATCCTTTCAAGTTACCATTTGTTCCCTGTATAGCTATCTTGCCCTGTGAAGCCATTCTTTTGTAGAAAATCTAAGTCCAGTTATGCCATCTTTAGATTGACCCCATAGCCCAATGGCCTGAAACACTTAGTTCTATCCATATGCTCCTGAATTCCACCACCAAACACAATCAAAATCCCCAAGATTTCATAACTAGCCTAATATCTAATAGAAAAAAGATAAATTTTAAAGAGAGAGCCCTCTCTAGGTACATATTAGCTAGATTTTGTACCTAAAAGTTGGTTTGTGGTTACCTCGGACCCTTTTCCCTCTTCTTACAACTTTAGGGAAAATTTGAGTGATAACACCGTTGAGTGAGAAAATTGCCCAAACAGGCCAAACATACACCCAGTGCCCGTCCTTGTCTCCCTCAGAACATTGCACAGGTTTTCTAGGCAGCGGGTTGCTCACCTGGAAAACTATGAAGATTTCATGAGCAAGCCCTCTACTTCACAGCAGTCTGCTTAGCTCAGAAAAAGCATAAAGGTGATCAATAGGCCAGCCTCCCAGCATCAGCGTAGTTTTTCCCTCCAGGAATTGCGTAGTTTTTGCTGCCAAGCTCCCAGTAGCCAACTATCGGTTCCCTCCAGGAATTGTGCAAATTTTGCTCCCAAGGTCCCAATAGCAACCAATTCCCTCCAGGAATTGCGTAGTTTTTATTTCCAGGCTCCCACTTCCCGCTCTTTCCAAAAATTGTGCAGATTTTGTCTACCCAGCCTTCCCGTAGCCCAGACTGCTCCTCTCAAAAATTGTGCATATTTTAGCTGAGCCAGACCCCCCAGGATGTCACTTTTGATTTGGATTTCCTGTCAACATCTCCCAGTGACTTCTGCACAATTTTCACCAACAGTGCCTCGAACCTCCATCCCAACTCGAAGCTTTCCTTGCGCAGTTTTACAACCTTATCTCCTCTCCCAGTCACCTGCATCCGAAATGATCATGCATCATGGTAGACTAGAAGATTTATGGATTTAATGTCGTCTCATCATGAGTGCCTATAGATACAGATACACAAACAAACATGGCTCGATGACAGATGGGATGAATAAAGGGGGTACATGCAGAAGGACATGTTTTCCAACAGACCAACAAAATATGCATTCAAAGAGATGTGCTCGTGAAAGGACAACCATGAAAATATGTGTTCATGGACGGACAAACGAGCGAACATGCGAGAATGTGTTCGCACATGGATGGACGAACAAACATGCACTTTTTGCGAATGGATGAACTTGTCAAGCATGCCAACATACAAGCAAGGAGCAACGTGCAAATGCAAAATCAAGAAAACCCAATGACCATCGAAGACTCCGTGCACTTTGCCATGCGGAGGTGAAACTGTAACACACCATGAGGACATCCATCACCCAGCAACACTGCAGCTCAACATGCACACTAACGGTAGCACAAATTTACCAGCACTATCATGTCGATTCTTGTCATGAGTCATGTCGTTCACGTCTCTACTGTGGGCCATATTGTCAATCAATGTAAAGTAACATGGAAGTCCAAGAGACCCACTTGTCATATGAATAGTCATGTGAAGTTGAAATTTCATAGAAGTCAAACAATCATGAGGGAAGTTGAACAAACACAACGGTCGATTTCACCCTTGGCTATAAATACCCCCTCATTTGTACATGCAAAAGAATTTTCACCTCGAATCCTCCAACATAGCCTTGAGAGTCTATAATATTTTCTTTGAGGAGTAATTAGTGGCTCCAACGCCTCGCATACGAGGTTAGTGGTGTATGGTGTAACGATGTGTCTTGTAACTTTCACTTAATTCAGAAGCCTGCTAACAGGCCAACACGTTTTCACACGTGTTGTAATTGTTCTAAGACTAATCTTGAACACTTGTAATGCATGTTGGTTTAACCTATGTTTAACACTTGAAATCATTCAATTGTTGTAATACATATATATTAATGAAAATGTGTTGTATGAGTTGTTAACGTTGTCCTTCCCATGTTGGTTACCTCCCTGAACATCAAATAGACCTTTCACGTAAACTTGCTATAATGACTATCACACTTGTGCAAACTCCTCCTCTTTGTGTTGTATGTGTTATCCTTCCTTGTGTGTTGTGTCTTCTGCAACCGTGTGCACTTCTGCTTCGGAAGCTATGCACCTCCTTTTGTGTTGTGTGTTCTTAACAGATTTGGGACTTCCTCCCATCCGACTTGGGACTCACTCTCACCCTCTCCCTTTGTGGTTAAAGAGCCATTGACACAAGTAACACTAGCAATCACCGGGCACGTGAACCTCACTACTCGAAGGCAAAGCAAACCACTCTCTTGTGGTGACAAGAAAGGGTTGAGGCAAAAATTTAAGATAATGGAAATGGGGCCATCATACCAGATGGGTCTCCCACACCAAACTGTGTGAGGTCTAGTTGGGACTTCATACTGGGGTGATCCCCTGAATGTTGGCAGGTCTAGCACCGTCAACATTTCTGGCACCAGAAGGAGAGCCACCAGTTTTTTATGGTTGAACATACTCTCACACTCACTCATCAACCATCTAGTCAAGGTAGTAACTCGAACTCTCTCTCACCTATGCGCGACTCTGCAGTTGGTTACTTCTCACCTCCCAAGACCGAACATGAAATTTCATATCATCACATTTGCTCGATCTGCCCATAACCCGCCTATTCGCGAAAGCAGTCAGACTGATCCTAGGCATACAACATCTTCCATACAAATCAAGGAAGCCAAAAACCACTCCCACAAGGGTTGTTGTATCATTAGTGGAATAAGAAGTTCTTGCCACACATGAAGGTCTGGAAAAAGTTGTTGAAGACAGAGAGGAACCTCTAGTCTTCCGATCGAGGGAACGAGACACCCTTGTGATCTTGGGCTTAGACTCTGGTATAGGAGGCATAGGGGAAGGCAGCAGAGGAGGCGGAGGCAGAGATGAACCAACAGACTTAGAGCCAAAATCGTCAAATTCTCAAGAAGAGGAGGAGGACGAAGAAGAAGAAGAGATGGCTGACCAAAATCTAAAATGGATGACTCAGGGACCATTGGCTCTCCCGGGTGCTTTACACGAAATACCAAAGCGAGCGGATAGAATAAGCATCAAGCTTAACCTTGACAGCACAGTGAAGGCAGAAGACCATTTGGACAACTTCTACCTACAACTGGAAACCCTTGAGGTACGGTACGACCACGTAGCATGTAGATTGTTTCCACGTACCTTGGACGGTTGTGTAGCTGCATCATATCATAGTCTTCCAGCCAACTCCAAACAGAACTGGGGTGTGTTCAAACACATGTTTCTTGAAAAAATTGTTGATGACAAGACCCCAACCATGTTACTCAAAGAATTGGGAAGCTTGAAGATGGAGGGGAAAGAAAAAGTAAAAGACTTCAATGAGAGATTTACACACATATTGAACAAGTTTACAGTGGACACCAAACCTGATGATTCCATCATTTTTTATTACTACACGTCCGCACTACCGACCAGCATTACCCAGTTCATCAAGTGAGCTGCGAAACCAACATTACTAGAAAAGTGCAAAGAGGCTATTGCTGTTGAGAAAGACCCACGCGCGATTAGAGTCATCAAGCATGATGAACCAGTAAAGGACTCCAAAGACACAAATAGGAAGTCCCAAGCAGTGGCGAGCAAAGGTAGAGACAAGGAAACAAATGAGATTGAAACCCTCACTCACCTCGTCAAGAACTTCACAACAGAAATGTATGAGCTTAAACAACAGAAAATGGACACGTCTACAAGCAACCATCCGCCCAGATAGAAACAAGGAATCATGTCATCTAGAAACAACCAATTCACTGCAAAAACTACATAGAGCTCTATGTTCCATCTCAATCGATGCCCAAATTTTGAATTTTATTCATTCCACGAAGAACAACACCTAGAGATTTGTTGTTTAGACTGGAAGCGAGCCGCAAGCTCTGTATGTAATCATACATTTGACACAGAAACAATATGCAGGAACAGCTGGAAGACACGGATAATGATGAATATGTTGCACTTGATGAAGCATCAAGTTCTGGGCATGTGGTGAACATGTATCATTGCTCGCAAGAAGCGCTGAAGACGAACATCGAGAAACAACCCCCAAAGAAAAATGACCGTTACAATTTTAGGAGTAAAGGGCTCCCCTTACAGTTGGGGAAGCGCAAGAGAAAATGAGACTATTGATGAGGAAGGTTGATCCACCTGCTAACCCAAAGCAGAAAACACAAAGCAAGTCCGGGAAGACAGCAGCAGACAAGAGTACATCCATGAGAAGCAAGTTGCAAAATACTCTGCCGCACAACATGAACATCAGTCTTACCCTAGACACCTCGGTGAGTCTACCCCCTCTGGACTAACACATTGTGGATAACATGAAGAAAAATCATGCGAACATCAGTTTGTTTGAGCTAGCTAATATCCAGAGTCAGCATGACATCCTATTGTGCACATTGGGACAGACAACAACGAACAGCACAGCCTCTACCAGCAAGGGAGAAAGCACACCTCCGGATCACTTTCAACTGTGCTAAACACACTCCAGATAGAAGAAGCAAACTCAGGTTGCCCTCCATTCCTACTCTCATTTTAAATTTTCAATTGTAATTTCCATGACTTCTTGGTTGATTCTAGCACGGCAGCCAACATCATGTTGTTCTCCATTGCTAAAAATATCTATGCAAAGTTGAGCAAGACATCTGCACAAATCACCCAACTTGATCAAACATATGTACCAACCATTGGTGAACTCTGATATGTGTTCATTTGACTATCTCATGACAGCCGAGTCCACCAATTCATCAACATTGTTGTTGTGGACATACCAGAAGCGTACCATTTACTACTCAATCGAGACTGGTCTAGCAAGTTGAATGAATATTTTGTTATGGACTAGTCGCACATGTGGCTTTCGTACAAGAGAAAAAAAATCAAATACAGGTGATATCTAAGAGGTATATGAGGCACAATGTCACTCCCATTAATGGCGAGAATGAATTGTTGGCCTTTGCGGAACTCATTTTTGGAAACTTCTTCCTGGAAACAATGCTGGGGTGTTATCCTGTACAGCCAGCTCCAACCACACCAGGCACACAGTTGGGTCTCCTTCCTTGCCCAACTGATGGTAATGAATCATGTACAATACATTGTACCAATAACAATAGTAACAATAGTACAAGCACGTCAAACGATTCGTGTACAGATGAGTTGTGGACCATGTACTTCGATGGATCAAAGACACAGGACGTCTAAGGAGCTGGGTGTGTCTTGATCGACCCAAAAAATTGGAAGCATCTAGTTTCAAGTTGCTTGGAGTTCAAGTGCATGAACAAAATTGTTGAGTATGAAGCACTCATGTTGGGCTTGTAGAAAGCAATCAGCCTCAACGTGGTCACGCTCAAAGTGGTAGGTGATTCAAAGATAGTTGTACGGAAGGTATGTAACACCATTCACTATTTGTCACTGCATCTTAAAATTTACCAGCAAGAGGTATGGAAATTAATCCTTAACTTCCAAGCATTTAACATCACTGTTGTACCACGTACACATAACGTATGTACCAATGCTCTGGAAAACACAGCTTCTAGAATGTCACCGATTAGGGATAGATTTACTATTGAAATTTTATACAAACCATCTATCCCAGATAACATAAATAACTTATCCGTATTTAATGATGATCAACAGATACTGCATTTCATTGCCAACGCTGATGTCTTCAAAGATGTAGATAGACGATGACAAGCACAAGTGGTCTCTGCAAGAAGAAGCTGGTAACATGAAAGGCCACCTTATCACGAAGGGTGTGGCATCGTTGGAGAAGCTTTATGACTTGCAAGAAGATTTTCAGGGGGCGAGGAACAACAAAACCCATAGTTCCACCATGATGCACGAACTGATAAACTTGGGAACATAACAAGATCCAAAGTTCGTCAATCTCGACACATGTTTCACACAGCAAGAGTGGCAAGCCTTCGTCCACCTATTCAAACAGTACCGGGATGTGTTTGCATGGACGTAAGATTATCTCAAAACTTATTACACGTGAATAATCCAACACATTATTCTGATCAAATAAGGGGTCAAGTCGTATCAGCAAAAGTTGTGGAAACTACATCCGTCACTTGAACCCCTCATACAAAAAGAGCTCACCAAGTTGTTGGATGCATGGATCATATACAAAGTTTGTCATTCTACTTGGGTTTCAAAACTTGTTCTTGTACGCAAGAAGTCCAGGGAAATTTTCTTATGTATTGATTTTCGGAAAGTGAACCGCGCCTCGGACAAAGAAAATACCCCGTGCCATCTATGGACCACATTCTGAAAATAGTATCTGGGGCACAAATGTTATCCCTAATCGATGATTTTCCATGATACAATCAGGTTCTGGTGGAAAAACCTAACAGACTCAAGACTACCTTCCGTACCAAGTGGGGTACATTCGCATATAGACGAATGTCATTTGGGCTTGTGAATGCGAGCGCAACCTTTCAACGCACCATGGACATCACTTTTCATGGACTCATCGGACATAACGTAGTGGTATACCTCGATGATGTGACTATGTTCTCAAGGAGACATGAGGACCATATACACCATCTAAAGAAAAATTTTAAGCAATGCCGGAAATACAAGATTTCCTTGAATCCCAAAAAGACCATATTCGCAGTGTCTGAGGGGAACCTTCTTGGACACATTGTTTCCAAAAGTGGGATCAAGGTTGATCTGGACTAGGTCTAGACTATTACATAGATCCCTCACCCAGTCAACAAGAAATCTATGCAGTCCTTCTTGGGCAAGATAAAATTCCTCCAAAAGTTCATCTCAAATTATGCGCAGATAGTCAAACCCATGCAGGACATGATCAAGAAAGATGCAGTGTACAGCTGGGGCAAGAGGGAAAATTACGCATTCACCCATATCAAGCAATCTATTGCAGAAGTGCCTGCACTCTACATCCCAGAATTAAAAAAGGATTTCCTGCTATACACCTTCGCCTCCGATAATTTTCTCGCTGTAGTACTCACTCAGAAGGACGAGATGAACGATGAACATCCCATCTCCTTCATGAGCACAATCATGCAGGGACCAGAACTCAACTACCCGGCCGTTTACAAACAAGCATATGCATTTTACAAGGTGGTGAAACACTTCACACCCTACTTGTTGAAGAACCATTGCATAGTCTACGTCCCTCACTCAGCAATCTGCACACTGCTTGTACAACAAGAACAGGGTGAACAATGTGCGAACTGGATGACAGGCTTGCAAGAATATGATCTTGTCATCAAGCTAGTTCACATGGTCAAAGGACATGGGCTCTGCAGACTTGCGGCTAAAGTAGTACACGCACCAGAGGAGGAAGAAGAGCTCGTCGGCTGGGAGTAGGAAGTGGAAATGTATGGTGTAGTGTGATCAACACCCATTAAACACAGAACCTTTTGGTATGCAGATGTGCACCAGTACCTTGAGCACGACACTGTACCCTACCAATTTTCCATCAAACAGAAGAGGGAATTGTGCCTCAAATATTTAGCATATCAGTCAGCGCAGGGAATGCTTTATAGGAAACACAACAATGGATTTTTTCTCAGGTTCCCGGAGGCACATGAATCAGAGAAGGTATTACAAGATCTGCATGATAGACCTGCCGAGGTCACTTTGCAGGAAATACCACTACACAAAAAGTTATGTGAGCTGGTTTCTACTGGCCCACATTATTCAAGGATGCAGATGCTTATGCCCACCAGTCTGTCAGCAATGTGCCAATAGAGCATGGAGGTCAATAGCCCCACTACACCCCGTTCCAGTGACCGAACTGTTCCAATAATGGGGCCTAGACATCATTGGGGATATTTTCCCACATTCGTCAAAACAACAATGCTACATTCTAACAACAACTGATTACTTCATGTGGTGGACAGAAGAAGTTTCGCTCAAGAAAGTGAACGACCAGGAGGTCATCAGCTTCCTCCAACAGAACATCATCTCATGCATTGGCATTCTGGTATTACTTGTTTTTGATAATGCAACATACTTTTCATCTTTGAAACTTTATGATTTTACATTACAAAAAGGTATTGTGCTGAAACACTCATCTAACTACTACCCCCAAGGAAATGGTCTCGCAGAATCCACAAACAAAAACCTCATCTGCATTATCAAAAAGATCGTTTACTCTGAGCAGGGTAACTGGCATATTGTCCTGAGGAATGCATTATGGGCTGACCATGTAACACCTAAACCCTGTCTGAATACCTCACCGTACTTCCTGGTCTATGGTAAATAATTCGTCCTTCCACCCAATATCTACTCGCCTGCAATTCAGCTATCCCATGAATCCCAAGGTAGGCCTTGTCAGTTAGTTTAGCGTAGGATGGATACACTCCATAAGCTTCAGGAAGAAAGGATGAAAGAAAAATAAAAATTGACACTCCACTAGAACCATATCAAGAGATGGTTCGATAAAAACTCTGCAAGGAAAGCTAACTTTGGTGTTGGTGACTTGGTCTTGAAATGGGATAAATCCCATGAAGACAAATGCAAGCATACGAAGGTCCAATCCATGTGGATTGGTCCGTACATAGTCCATGAGAAGCTTGGCCCATAGACATATTTTCTACAATCACTTGACAGGAGGATTGACAGCCTTCCTGTCAACAACCAAGATCTCAAGCACTACTTCCAATAGGTCGGGCCGCACACCGCACCATGTACATAGTCTTTCTTGCTACTTGTTGTTTCCATTTTGTTTTCCTTTCTTACTATTTTTGTTTTTTTTGTTTGGTTTTCTTAATACCTTACTATTTTTTTCCGGAAATAAGTGTTGCCATCTACTAAGTTCTGACTTTTGAATGAGTATGTCGCTGAGATATGATGAGACTCATGACACTGTAGCATTTGGCCAGTCTTGTGTCTGTCTTCTTTGTGCTTGGTTATAACCTTCATTCAATGAAGTCTTGATGGAAAATACGAGCCTTTTGCAAGGGAAGTTTTGGTCCAACCATGAACCTGTGTCCACACTAGGAAGCCCCATGCCTGTACTCAGCTTTTTGCTCTATATTTTCAAGCTCATCCAACCAGTAGAAATGGATAAGCAAAAAATCTAAACGAGCAAACCTATGTTAGATTTCTTACATGTTTCTCTGAAGGAACAACCTCTTTTGCTCTCAATAAGTCGGCATACCTCTTCGGCCCCAAAAATAAATAAGTTCCTATGCATAGTCCTCTTAAAAAATACAAAGGCGAAAGAAGAGAAAGGCTTCCTGCACAGAGAGGTGGAGCTTCAACTCCACTGGGGTACTGACCAGGCCTGATAGCAGTGGAGCAATGTGTGTGTTCCTACATGACTCGTTCGAGGTACTGTCCAGACCTGCTGGCAGCGAAGCAACACCAGAGATGAAAACTTATACTCTGAAAATATTCAACTCACAAGCTAAACTACCCTTCGCGATTTGGAAACACTAGGATCAAGCGGAACTTGTGTTGTGTAGACTGAGTTGGCAAAGGGTGAACCATGTCGGTCCATGGGTTAAGTGGGGAAGCCGAAGTAACCTGCATAGTGATTCAGTACTCCCCGAAAGACCAAGGCCCTGTGCTGTCAATAAACCAAAACAGAGAAGTTGGAGTTCTACCAGTGTGTCGCCAAGTGTTGTAGTGGCTGTAACACCCTCAAAAATTTTGGCCCGCATCCAATTTCAGAGCCTCCTTTGAGAGTTTTACTTGATGCCTGCATGCACTTAGGTTCACCCCGTGAGCTCGTGGGAGTCTTCACACCCACCTTGCTTGATCATTCGACAGACAAATTTTGCATGTTGATGTCAATCTCATGCTTGCGACCATGTTCTGGTCATACACAAGGTCTTCGCTTCGTGTGTACATTTTGTGTTTGCTATGAAAAAATCTGGCACGCTCAAACACGGAGTCATATACACTGTCATGTGAGTGTTGTCGCATTCGTCTAATGATCTATCATAAGCATCACGCTTGTATCTCACTCCATTGGTTAGTCATGTTGGGCATGTGTTTCTGGATGATTTGAGTCGTCTCGTCATCAATTCATGTAAATGTGTGTTTTTAAGTTTGCGTATGCACCTTTTCACTCACTCGCACACTTAGTCATTTTGTTGAAGTTCTGATGACTGAACTGCCCTCTGATAGCAAGACCTTCACCTCGCCATCGACTCGAGCGACTGTCACCTAGAACAGTGCAGAATCACCAAGCAATTCATTTCAAGCTCCGTTGCTCGCAAGTTGATCAATCAACCCTCCTGTTGGTCAACTGAAGAGTTTGACCACGCAGTCACCCTGGGACTGCCTCCCCTCAAAAATTATGTAGAGCCTGCAGACCTTGCCTACTCTGCTGACTTAGAAAATTGTGCAGACAGGCCTGAGAGACACCTAGTGGTCATCCCTATCTCCCTCAAAAAATTGTGCAGGTTTTCTAGCCAGCCCACCAGTTAGTTGACCAACTACTCACCTGGAAAACTGTGCAGATTTCATGAGCAATCCCTTTGCTGCCCAGCAGTCCACTCAGCTCAGAAACTACACATAGGTCATTAGCTAGCCAGCCTCCCAGCATCATCGCAGTTTTTCCTGCCAGCATGTCTCAGCAGCCTGCTGCTAATTCCCTCTAGGAATTGCACAGTTTTTGCTACCAATATCCCAGTAGCCGACTGTCGGTTCCCTCCAGGAATTGCGCAGTTTTTTTGCGAAGGTCCTAGTAGCCAGCTTCTAGTTCCCTCCAAGAATTGCATAGTTTTAGCTGTCAAGCTCCCTCTACCGCTCCTTTCAAAACTTGCACATATTTTGTCTGCCCAGCCTTCCCGCAGCCCGGACTGCTCCTCTCAAAAATTGCGCATATTTGTCCTCTGCCTGAGCTAGACCCTGTGGATAGTCACTGCCAATACAGATTTCCCATCACCATCTCCGAGTGCCTTTTTCACATTTTTCACAAACAATGCCAAGAACCTCCATCCTAGCTCGAAGCTTGCCTTGCACAGTTTCGTAACCTTGTCTCCTCTCTCGGTCACCTGCATCTGAAACAATCAAGCATCATGGTAAACTAGGTGATTTATGGATTTGATGGTATCCTGTCATGAGTAACTGTAGATACAGTTACACAAAAAACATGGCGCGACGACGAATGGGATGAACAAAGGGAGTACATGGAGAAGGACACGTTCGCCAACACATGAGCAAATGATGCATGCAAAGAGATGTGCTCGTGAATAGATGCCCATGCAAATATGTGTTCGCGGATGGATGGACAAATGAACATGTGAGGACGTGTTTGCACAGGGATGGATGGACGAACATGAACTTTTCGAGAATGGACGAACCTGTCAATTATGCCAACATACAAGCAAGGAGCAACGTGCGAATGCAACATCAAGCAAACCCAAAGACCATCAAAGACTCTACGCACTTTTCCATGCAAAGATGAAACTCTGACACAACATGAGGACATCCATCACCCAGTAACACTGTAGCTTTACATGCACACCAGTAGTAGCACGAATGTACCAACACTGTCATGTCGAGTCTTTTCATGAGTCATGTCGTCCACGTCTCTACTGTGGGCCATACTGTCAATCAATGTAATGTAATGAGGAATTCCAAGAGACCCACTTGTCATATGAAGAGTCATGTGAAATCAAAAGGCCATAGAAGTTAAACAGTCATGAGGGAAGTTGAACAACCACAAGGGTCAGTTTCACCCTTGGCTATAAATACCCCCTCATTTGTACATGAAAAGTACTTTTTACCTCAACTCCTCCCACATAGCCTTAAGTGTCTGTAATCTTTTCTTTGAGGAGTAAGTAGTGACTCCAACGCCCCGCACACAAGGTTAGTGATGTATGGTGTAATGATGTGTCTTGGAACTTTCATTTAATTCAGAAGCCTGCTAACAGGCCAACACATTTTCACACATGTGTTTTAATTGTTGTAAGACTAATCTTGAACACTTGTAATGCATGTTGATTTAACCTGTGTTTAATACTTGAACTCATTGAATTGTTGTAATACATAGATATTAATGAAAATGTGTTGTATGAGCTATTAATGTTGTCCTGCCCGTGTTTGTTACCTCCCCGGACATGAGACAGACCTTTCACATAAACTTTCTATAACGACCATCGCACTCGCACGGACTCCTTCATTGTGTGTTGCACGTGTTATCTTTCCTTGTGTGTTGTGACTTACGCATCTGTATGGACCACTCCTACGGAAGCTGAGCATGTCCTGTTGTGTTGTGTGTTCCTAACAGAGTTAGGAATTCCGCCCATCCGACTTGGGACTCACTCTCACCCTCTCCCTCTGTGGTGAAATAGCCATTGACACAAGTAACACTAGAAATCACAAGGCATGCGAACCTCACTAATTGAAGACAAAGCAGACCACTCTCATGTGCTAACAGGCAAGAGATGAGGCAAAAAGTTAAGATAATGGCAACTCGGCCATCATACCGAATGGGACTCCCACACCAAACGGTGTGAGGTCTAGTTGGGACTTCATACCAGGGTGATCCCCTAAATTTTTTCTAGGTCCAATACCATCAACAGGGCCCCCTATTTTTCTCGAGATTTAGACAGGATACCTTAGTATATTTCATGTATATAGCATCGTGGGACCCGATGGATGGGTCTGAGATTCTAGCTCCCCATTATTTAGCTGTCAATTGATCAGTATAATCCAACTTACATGGTAGACGAGGATTGGTGGAAGGAAGTCCTCAAAACAGATGGGTATAAGCTTCTGGGAACATAAATGGCCGCAAAACATGATCTCTGCAGCTTCATGCTAATCACAACAACTCCAACCCAGATCTACGTAGGCGACGATCTGCATGAGGACATGGAGAAAGGCTAGTTGGGGGGATATGTTGGTTCCTAAATTTTCATACATTTTACTCGCCATTTTACCCCTTTCGTGTACCCATTTCATACCATTGTTGGTCAATTCATATTCTAAACAACACAGGTATGTCTCTTGTCATGTCTTTGTGAATTATTAATCAATGAATCATAGTCATAGGGGATTATTGCCTAAGTGGCTTTCTAACTCGATCACATTTGGAGGAATTATGACTAATACCATGGTTCAACAAATGGTGACCATCGATCTGGTATCTCTATCCTTATACATCAAATACAATGATGGATCAATCTCTCAACCAGCGTATGCTATATTTATATTATGTTTCACCTTCGAAACCACTATGTAATTGTAGGGAGACAACTGTGGTAATTCTAGGGGTTGTTAGTGTTTGATCAATTGTATAAGTAGAGTTACAGGGCTATGAATGCCATTCATTAATATCGCAAGAGAAATACGTTAACTCTAAGTCTGTAACAACATACTTTTGATTAATGAAATTCTAATCTTCTGAGCATTTCATGACTTCTTAATCTTGCCACAGCCCTGATCAGGGAGTTAGGCCCACTCTCCTGACCAGGTGATGTTGGATTAAATTTGTGCATATGTTTGTTTATGTTGATTTATTTATTGTTGTGAATGATTTATCAGTGTGTTGTTGTGCATCTTAACTTGCTATTACTCTTATTTTTGTTACAGTTATTTCTTTTTGTTACACATTGTTAAGTTTATAATTGAATGTTCAATGTTGGGTAGCGAAACTGTAGCCTGCATATACCTTGCATGATAGCCTTGAAATAACCAGTCGATCCCTGGGTTGACAATTAATGTGGAATTAGGTGAATTTCATGATTCATATCTGAACACCAACATGCTTCATTATCATGACCATTTTTTCCCACATCCAACAATTATTATTGTTCATGAGGCTGCATTCTTCTCAGAAATTTTATTGAACTCTTTGTATGTGTATTCCATGTTTCCACATTGTGCATATATGGTAACATGGGAATTCTCTACAATGACATTTTACTCGAACCCAATTTTACAATATGCACATGGACATGCTTCCCTTACTATGGAGCTTTTATGTTAGCACATGCACTAAGGAAATTAGCAAAGGTGAATCCATCGTCCATCACATTTGTTGATTGCATACTTAGGACACTCATTATGGATGTAGCTTACAATCCTATCCTTCCATGACACCACCTCTTTATGGGGTAATTTGTCAAAAACTATATAGGTATCAAGCAAGATATTACATTTGGAATGAGTGTCAACAAGAGAACTTCCTATTAAAATGTTCGATTCCAATCCAATTTTTTTATATAATAAGAATGGACCTCTTTTCTCTCTTTAAGAGCTTGTATGATAGAACATTCCCTTAGAATAGTTGCAAAATTGAACTAGTTTGGCTTCATGGATTCAAATTACATTTGGGAAAAATAATAAAGTGTCTCACGGTTATAACCAATATGAATAAATGATGTGATCATAGAATTCCATGCTAGTAAGATCCATTTAGGTAGTTAGGAAAATAATTTGTTGGAATCCTCAAATCACCTTGACTTTGAGTACATGACAACAATAACACTTTAGATTCAAAGGTATGAGCCAAATCTAGTTTTAATGATATGGGTATGTAGTTGTTCACTTTGTTCCACATCTCCCAATCCAGTGGAAACCTTAAGAACACTTATTAAGGTTAGTAAGTTTGGATTTGTAGTCCCCATTTTCATTTGATGAAATATTTTTAGGGCCTCCTCACCATCCCCATTTTCCCCAAATCCTGTTATCATCGAATTCCATGAAATGTTGTTTTGTTTTGGCATCACCTCAAACACTTGTCATTTATCAGCCACAAAACCACATTTTGCATACATTTCCATTATATTTAGAATAGGATTTTTACCAAACACTTTGTGTGCATCCTTGCAAACACATTTTGTTTTCGTATTTTGTCAAACACATGATGACCATCCCCTAAACTCTAAATTTAAAAAAACTATGCAAAAACCTTGAGACTGTCACAAAAGGAGGAATTGAGCATACTCAATCACCTTGTCCCACATCTGCTCAGAATTTATAGTTATTTATATACATAAAATGATCTCCAAAGTCCTAGGTTTGGCCTTGGCCCACCAATTGACATCAATTACTAACGGATGAAGGTTAGCTGAAAGGGAAGATTCCTCCGTCGAAATGTTATTTGGCTAAGGAAAAAATTTAATAGTTCCCATGTCACCCACCTTTTAGTTCATTCTTTTCTATAAAAAACCTTCAAATTCTTCCCTTCCCAAGAATTCATAAATCCCATTTCATAATTGATGACACACTTAAGTGCAACCAATAGCACAATGTGAACCTTGATTTTCACTAGTAATTTGTCAAACATTTGCTAACCCATGAATAATTTTTTCCTTTCCATTCATCTTTAGCCCATGAAGTATCACTAGCAACTTATCATCCTCTGCCTCCATCATCACATTCATAATACTATATGGTGTACAACATGTGTGTGAAATCCCTTGTATTATTAGTCCTGTTATCACCTAGATTGACCTCAGGCTGAAGGGGGGCAATTCTAGGGCAACCACAAACCACGCGTAACCTTGTAGCTAGCCCTACAAGGCCCGGAGAGGGATCTCTCCTTATGGATCTCAGTCAAGATGACTGGATTTGGAACAAGATTTTATGCTAGGTATAGTAGCTCAGAAAGTTTTGATTGATTTGATGATGTTTGCTGGATCAGATGGAGCTTGGCAGTAGGGTCTGGGAAATTAGGTCAGAAATGCAGGGTGTTCTATGGGGAAAGGTAGGTATAGGCTTTATCATTTGAAATTAAGTTAGGTGAGGGGTCTAATACTGGTGAGGAGCTGAGGAGGGCATGTGGCAATCATGGATCCTTCTCAAACAGTAGAAAACATAGAATACTAAATGATTTCCCAAGGTAGAGCACTGCAAACAATGGATTCTACCTATCTATCTTGATATAATTCAATTAGAAGCAGTGAAATAGATGATGGCATACATAAAATATGTAAAAAACTGATAAAAAAATAAGAAACTATGCTAAAACACCATACCACAGGGATCCCATAAAAATAGCTACGGTTCCTATTAATTTCCTTGCCAAACTGCTTACAATGGTGTACAATCAAGCTCAGAGCATCCAAGTGAATCCAACCTCTCCTAATGACAAAGAAAATAAATGATATAGACATCAAAACCACGTATCCTGACCATCAAGGGTCGAATCCATGAGAATAGGGGTTGTTTCAACCATTTCCCAACTAAGAACTGGAATATAGGCAGTCAAACAACCTGCCTCTAAAAAGGTGGAAACATATTCATTTGCCTGAAAATCACCTCTAACTAATGAATCTACCCTCTAAAACTATTTTACTATTACTATTACATGCCATTCATCAATTACATGAGTGAAATCATCCATGAGAAGAGAGAAATCCAATTTACAGTCAAAACAGGTAAATTTTGGTTTTCTGAACCACAAGTCCATAAGCACAGCGCCACTGGTCCTAAGCAAAGTGCCACTTGCCACCTGCTTGTGGAGGCCTTTCCCTTAGCCAAATTGAGCCCATGATAGCTCATTGGAAAGATATTCAAGTCTAGTTTCTGGAACACCTAGAATTTTTGAATTTGGAGGTCATTTGCCCCCTCAAAACTTGAATCTCCCAAGACTGCTTCCGTGTGTCCAAAAAGAGGCAAAAAGGTCATTTTTTGGTAGTTTTTGGAGCTTTTGGTGAACCAGATCTGCTCCAAAACTTCTGAAAATTGCTAGGGTGCATGTCCTCATCATTCGGAATCCAAAAATGTCAACCTTTTCTCCAATGGATGCCCCAGGGAAAAGCGCAGCGCCTGGGAAAAAATTTTGTGTTAAAAATTTCAAAATTTCAAAAATGCAAAAACTCCTCAAAATTTGCCCAAATTTGGCATGGAGCACCACCATCAAGTACTTTGGTTGGCCAAGGAGGCTTCAGCCAACATCTTCAACCTATCTTGCTCTTTCTTTCCCTCTAAAGCTCTCCTTAACCTAGCTTTTAGCTTCCTGATCGTTCCATGAGGACCTGTTTATGACTTAGTTGTTTGTTTTCTTGCTCCAAGGTAAGTGATGACAAATTTAGCTCTCTCTAAGTTGTCCGTCAAAGCTTGTATTTGGGCTTCTTTCTCCTGAATAATGACATCTTTGACATTTTCCCTCTCTTGAGCCTCTAGATCAATGATCTCAGTGTCATGCTGCTCAAGCTCATCATCATGCTCAAAATCACTTCCTCTGTCCATGATTTAGCTGACTCTCCTAGTTTGCAGTTTTGACAATGTATGGGATGGGTGTTATGTGCAATGGCTATGGAGGAATGGATGTGAGTGAAGCTATGGGCAAAACATGAGAGGGAGAGGGTTTAGGGAGTAATGAATGGATGGTAGAAGGTGATAATAGTGATGAGGATTAAGGGTTTAGTTTATAAGGTGAGTGATAGGGAGAATCAAAGAACTAGGGTTTTATAGTGGGAACTAGGGTTTTGTAGTGGAGATTAGGGTTTCATATTTGAGAGTGAAAACCATGAAATTCTTCACAAATGCAAACTAAAAAACAAGGGAGGCAATGATACTTACTTGCCAAGTAGTGAAGAGGAGGAAATTTGGCACAAATCGGAAGCTAGGAGCATTTTTTGGCTTGGCTGGCCTAAGCGCAATGCCACCACCTAGAAGCGCAACGTCGTTCTGTAAGCGCAGCGCTAGTTATAATTTACACTGTGAAATTTTTCCAGGAGCGCAGCGCCATGCTAGGAGTGCAACGCCACTTCCCAGGAGCGCAGTGCCATTTTAGGACGACCTTTGACTGCCTTCCTGATGTCCAAATTGAGCATGTTATAGCTCCTTGGAAATATTTTCGAGTCTACTTTCCATAACATCTTGAATTTTTTAATTTGGAGTTCATTTGCGTTGCCAAAAGCTCAATCTCCCAAGACTGGTCAAAATGTGCAGAATGAGGCTGCCAAAATGCATAGTGTTGTTGCAGTCAACGTTTGAAGGTCTTCCTCAACTCAAAATTAAGCTCATGATAGCTCATTGGAAATCTCTATGTGTCTAACTATCATTTGGCTCATCAAGCAAGTCATTTGGTCATTCCATCTACGAGAAGAATTGATTTTACCAAGGTCACTCCAGAGGTGCATTAACCCTCCTGAGGCAAATGATGTTTTCGACATTTATCCCAAACCATGAAACCTATGTAAACACTGAAAGAGGTTTTTCTTATTGGTTCAATGATGGAAAAAAACCTCTCACTTTTTTCATTTCATCTTTTCTTGCTCAGAAACACAGTTTGAAGAAAAATTGTCCCTTATGTGTGGTGAATGGCTTGTTCCTTGGAATGACTTCTCGACAAATGATGGAGGCCTGATGTTTGATGATATGAAATGGCCTCATATCTTCTAATATCCTTTATGCCCCCTTGATCAGATATCTCTGCTCTCATAGCCAACCCTAGCTTAGTGGGAGAGGAATTTAGGGTTGTAGTGCTTGTTTCTCTTTTGCTTTTGCAGGTGAATTGGTGCTCATGATGACTTGATTTTTGCAGTGGCAGGTGCTTGGAAAAATCATTGGATGCTTAGGAGCAGCTGGGTAACAATATTACATATGGAAACATAAAATTACATAAGAAATGAAGATAAAAACAAAATACTTTGTTTTCACCTCAAAACAAGTTTTGAGGTGAGAACTACCTTCAGCTTTCAAAATGATAAATTATGACTTTACCAATCATTATTGGCTTCCTCATGTCCTTGCTGATCATTATTGGCATGTAATAACTGGATTTGACCATGGTGGGACCCTAAAACCTAATGGGACCAAACCCTAAGACCTAATGAAATGAATTGTAAATGGAACATGAGCCATGACTAAAATATATGGAAGAGGATCAGCAAGTACAGATCATGAGGGAAAATTGAAGTAAACCCTACCATCAATGAATCCATGACCTAATGGAATGAAAATTCATCAGTATGGGACTCCTACTATGAAATGAAAAAGAGCAGATTTTGATCACTGATGGCAGTGTGAAACACTGACACTAACAAGTCCCATCCCCGAATGCCCCTTAAAAAAAAAATCAAAAGAAAAGGCTAACAATTTTCAAAGGAGACTAGAAGAAATTTATGTTGAATTGCAAGGTTTTACATTGAAAAAGGAGAATAATTTCCCAAGAGGACATGAATTTATGCACCACATACATCAACATACCATGGCTAGTTTTATTACATATTTGAGATTTAACAAAACATTATTTATTCTGAAGAATAGGGAATTACATCATAGAGTGAATACAGTGTTACAATGATACCAAATAGTACATCAAAAAACAATACCACCTATGTGGTTTAAATCCTACATAGTGTTTGGAAATTTTGGATGGCCTCTTCAACACTATCATTTTTTGGTATACATGTAATCAATGAATTAGATATGACAATTGTGTTGTGGAATTATATCAAACAGTTTATAAGCATGCCAACAATTATGCCTTTGAAGTTGGTGTGTGGCCCATGCATGCCTGGTGGTTGAAACAATAGTTCTAATACCACATGTAATATCCCTAGCCACCCCTGGGCAATGCCACTCAAATAGACCCCAAAATTTTACCTTTTCACTCAAAAACCTAGAAAAAATTAAACCAAAAATATCTATATAAAATGGCCAAACATATTTAATAGATTTTATTGTTCCCAAGCATAATCAGAAATATAAGCATAATTTAACGACCATATGAAAATTTTGCATAGTTTAACCATAAATTACATAACCATATGTAAATGCAGTGGAATAAACATAAAATGAGTTCTCAAATACTTATCTGTGGATGTTTCTAGCTGGTTGCAGACCTCTAATGTTCATCCCCTTTTTATAAATATATTTCTCCTTTATTTAATATTATAATATTACATATGTTTCCCAACCGTGAAGTCATGGGCCCCCCATACTCTTTTATTTAGGTTTGCCTACAACCATTATGGGTTTATTAATATGTATACATTAAACATGTTTACTACATCAAGATTTTAGCCTCATAACATAAAATAAACATACACATGGGCACACTAGCTTAAACACATAAACACAAATAAATGGGCATATCACCCTAGAAGCAACTCTCGGCTCACCGACCTAATAATCATAGTTTTCGAACCCATTACACAGGGACACCAGCCTTAACCATATTCATAACTTGGCCCACTGGCCTAACACTTATATACATATATGCACAAAGGGATACTAATCTCCATTATTTTTAGGCTCACCAACCTAACTTATATGTACATGGTGATTAGAATATAGGGGTCAAAAGGGGTGTTACATAACGATTTAAAATTTTCCAAATGGAATGGTCAATTACTTAGATAAAATCGTTTCAAATATGGATCAGGACATCTTGAGGTCAAATATCATCAATATTGGACAAATACGACACACATAGGTGTTTAAATACTATAATATGACTCATTTTAGTTTTAAATAGACTCCATGGAGCATAATGATGACTCATTTTTGATGCTTTAAACAAGCATGACTCAATGATGCTTCCACTAACCAATCCAAATACAAGTGGTACAATACCCTCTCGAGGTAAAGCAAGAGGTAATAAGAGGTGGGATTCTAGGGGAACCGGGGTTGTCATCATGAAAGTGAGAAATCAAAATGATGTTGGCTTTGGTATGAAGAAAAATCAGAGTCCCAAAGTGAAGGTGATGAAATGGAATGGGCACCAAAATTCAAATGAGTAATGGTGTTGGAGTTTCCATGTTAGGAAGGCTCTAACACATAATAGGTGGAAAATGAAAGAGATGGATGGATTTATACATCTACCAAAGTTTGGAAATCCCGAAGGTGATATCCATTGAATTATAGGAAAATGCAATGAATGGGGTGATCTTGCTGATATGAAAAATTCCGTAGGGAATGGGTCCAAAGGATACCCTAATAACATGAGTAAATGATGGTTACTCACGATGAAAATTGACACAAGGTTCAATAAGTGCAAAGACAAGGTGGTGTCGGAATATGAGAAAAAATATGAAGAAATTTGATTTAAACAAAGAGGAAAATAACAACTCATGGAAAAAATGGCTTCTAGATGAAGTATCAAAGCAACAAAAATAATGGTTTTAATGCTTCTTGGAAAAATTTGTGATGAATGGGGGAAATACAGGGGAATGAACTACTAGATGGAGTCTAGGGATATATTCCCCCTACTAAATCAAACATGGGGACCATATGGTAGAATTTTTCAATGCAAGGTATCAATCATCTACTAAATGCAATGTGTAGATGGCTCACTGGAGAGGCCAGTAGGACAAACTACCCAAGGAATGAGAGTGCAATTGAACTTACCTAGACCTTTATGGCCTATGATGAGAGTGGATGATAATCAAAAGGAAAATGGGGCCAAAGGGGTCATCATGCCCCCAAGCATGAAATGTTACCCACCAGCAGATGATGATGTGAGGGATTGATCGGATATACAAAAGTGGGAAGGATGCCCCCAGCAGGATGTGTATGTATCCTGCTACGGTTATGTAGAATGTATTTAAAGTAGTTAAATCCAAACATTTTCATGATGACGATATTACATGTTGGTATACATAATGTGATTATGCATAGTTTAGTTTATGATTTCCATTTGCTATGAAATTGTTATCGCCTTATCAAAAAAGGGATCGATATAGTAGGAAAAAGGAAATGGTGGAGTGCCAATCTCATTTGGTAATGCATATGTGACTCAAAGGACAAAATTTAAGCGTTCACATAGAGGTGTCACCATCCCAAGGAGTGGCTTGGGGTATAGTGCATGAATGATCACCTAGAAAATACTAGGGCTAAACAACAAAAATGTCAAAGGGGTTAAGTTGTTGAAGTAATATGTAGGAATGACTTAGTTGATCATCCCCAGGGTGATCTAGAGTTATATGGGACTCTAGAAGTTTTGCAGGATGGGAATAATAATGGTACTAGATTCAACACTACCAGATGCAATGTGATGGTTGGGGAGAATTTCTTCTTCTGGACCCTAAATAATGGATGTCCCCTTACCCAAACATTGTGCAACAATGTCATGGCCACAAGGCGGATGTGGTTGAAATTTCTAGGTTCAAAATAAGGTGATGTAAACCAATCTACATAACCATGAATAAGGTCTTTCAATTCCATAGCATATTGATCAACAGAACTTGGTTTCTATGAGACAAAACATGAGCGATGATGCATATCACCCCATGGATAATCTGCCATCATCAAAGACTCCATAATGTCTTCACTAGAATGAAAGACTGGAATGTGACACTATGATGGACCACGTGATGTAGGCATTGAATAAGTATACAAATCATCACTATAGGAGACATTGTTCACATGTGTGATGACTATGGAGTGAGACTCGTGACTAGTAGACAGAAGGTCAAACGATGTTGACGCTGAAGCACCCTCAGACAAAATATGTTTTTGAAGGTACACAGTCTGATGATCCTTTGGAGTTTGAATATTTTGATCCCATAGATGGTGAAAAATAAAGGATATGCACAATCTTATCTACCATCTCTACATCAAGAAGACCAATCACACTAGTGGGTTGAATAGTTTCCTGCCATGGAGAATAAGAGGTGTCATGGGTTGTAAGTAGATTAGAGGAAAATCCACTATGAGTGATATTCATATCACAAATAATGACAAGAGTATTGTGAAAATGTTAGAGATGAGGGGAGTGATACAAATAATGATTGTACGTTTCGCACAAAGTGCATGGGTGGTTTGTCCTTAAGCCTTTATTCTTATTAGATGACTCAAGCAGAGGGAATTGTACCTAAGGAACCTTTGGGGTTGGTTGAAGTTCATACAAGGAAATAAAACCCTTTAGCTGGGGTAGAGTACACTAATTATTCGTGGCTTGACCATGAATATCACACAAAGCACATGGTAGAGTAAGCTTAGGTGTAGTTTGAGTGGCCACTTCCTGAGTTGTCTCATCATTTCACCCCTCTTTCTTGTATTTCCCCCCATTTTTGGATGCTTTCCCAATAGGATTTGACTCTTTCTAATGTTGAAATGGAACTTAAGGAGAAAAATGGGTGACTAGAACTAGTTGAACAAGTTTCAAAACTACATAGGGTTTAAGATAGTTTGGAATGGTATTAGTAGGAGGATCCATGTGTGAAACCATAATTCCCAATGTATGATTTGTAGACTCAACATAGACATCATAGGTGTGTTGATTATTCTTGAAAGTGGAAATTAGAATGGTATTTTATTGAATGAATGATGCCTAGGAGAGATCCCTCCCGAGACATTAGTTGAGTTTGTAGTAGTATATTACTAATGAGTGGCTACTAGTACGAGGGACTGGACTACTGAGAAGCTTGAGATCCGAACACCATGCAAACCTATGAGGTGCTAGGTGTAGAAGGAACAAAAATAGGACCATAATATACCCCAATAATTAAGGAATCTTTATAGACTTCTGGATTAATCTCAGTGAAGGAAGGAATTATGTTATTTCCACCCATTGAGGAAATGACATTCTCAAGGTGAAATTAAATCTTAGGATCATAGTACATATGTTGATCAGTGTTGATTATCATCCTATTGTGATGGAAGCTCATAGAGGAATACATTATCTTTATGGCATACATGAAACTACATCCTAGCAAGAGGTTATACTCTAAGGGGGAATCAATAACCTCAACTTTGATTAAGACTTGATTAATGGCCAACTTCATGGGGTAATTTTGATACAAGCCTTCAAGTTGCAAGGGGAAATCATCATATGAATGAAGGTTGGTCGTAGTTCTAGAGATCCAAATTGTGTATAGACTTGGGAGGACATCGCGTGGGTGGATGATCCTTCATCAATTATACATCATTCAAAAACAACTTTCTCAATGGAGATTGGGATCCAGAGAGAAATGTATGATGGGAGATAAGGAGTATATACTTTATCAACATCAAAGGCAATCATCCAATCATATGAACGATCCATAACGCCCAAAGTAATAATATAGACTTACATTGCAATGGACATGTCTGGAGAACCTCCAACACTAACATGGCATAGGAGACTGTGCCAAGTCACCTACTATGTTATAAGGATGGGTGTCTTGAGAGTTGGTTGCATATCGACGTAATTATCCCTTAATCATCTTAGGAGGAGCCTAAATTGTTGGTTGAGGGATATATAGAGAACCATTTGATAATGATAGAGGCTATGTGGTTTCTTTCAGTTGCATCTTAGCTAGAGGACCATATTGACATGATCGAGTGGATAGGTTGACATCGACATAATCCATCATTGATATTTGAAAGGTTCTATGCATAGTTTTAATTTTACTAGTAGGTAGAATGGCGGGGGGGTGGGGGAATTCTATCCATCATGGGTGCCCATGTACCCTTGAGTATGGAACAAATTCTTAAGCACTATCAACTATTAAGGGGGAGGATTGGAAGTAGTAATAGATTGATTCCCTCATAACGCATATTTTTCCTTTTCCACATATTACACATCTCGGGGAGAAGGGGATACTCATGTGTGTAATGGTTTTATGTACCACAAAATTCACAAGTCCTATTTTTGTGAAGAGACTTGTTATGGTATTAGAGTTGTAACCTTGGTTGGAATTAGGATTTTGGCCTTGGTTTCTCAGGTTACCTTACAGTTGACCCTTCTTCTTACCTCTCCATTTGTTTTGTTTCTTTTTATTAGCGTGATTGGAAACATTCTACTAAGAATACACCTATCCTTGTTGATGCAGTATCTACTGAGGCATGGAGGGATTGGGTGATTGTATCAAAGGAACTGGATCACATGGAAATTCATGTAGATAATAGGGGTTTGTGGTCATGTTCTGATAGGTAGGTTGAGTATGATTTGGACCATGCACAAGCTAATGTGGATGGGTATATGAATAGGAGGTACTTGTGTCCCCTTAGGAAGTAACACACTAAGGAACTAGGGGAGGATACATGTATGAGGTTCTAAGCCCCCGTGGGGTTGGACATATCCCATGTGTCATTGAAAATATGGGAAAGGCTAATGGTATGAGATAGACCCAATGACACAATAAATAGCATAAGATGCTCCTGACATAGAATCACCAAGCTGAGTGTGAGGAGAAAATGGGATAATGGCATATATATATCTCGACAGGGTGTAGATCATGTTGTACTACATGTATGTACTGAATAACCTCTTCCTTATTTATAGTGAATGTCAAGTCAACATCCTTAGAGATAGGAAGAATCAAAGATTTCAATAACTAATACATAAAGAGACTATCATCGAATTCTATAGTTTTGCACATGCTCCATTATCTATGCCACTCCTGAATGTGACTAATGATGTCGGTGATAGTGATTTGTCGACAAGTGGTCAATATATCAATGTTGGTATCATGGAAGACAGGTAGTTGAAAATGTGACAAGAAATTGTTCACAATAGTATAAAGCACTTTTCGAGAGCCACGGGGCTCTTCAACACACCATTTCACAATAATATCGATGAAGGTGCATTTAAATAGTCGAGGAAAGATAAATTCTTTTGTAACAAAGTTAGATGAACACTACATATGGAAAGACTAGATATGGTTAGATGTATCTTCTCTAGAATTTCCTTCAAACTTTGGAATTTGCAAGGGAATTTTGGTAGGAATGGGTGGTGAATTCAGATGGTGATAGAGAGGATCAATAATGAGCTAGCTCAAATCAAGTAAGTTCAAGCTAGACATGAATGGGAGAAGAAAATAACTAACAATATTTCCAAAAGGTTCTCTTGTGCTACATCTAGGATTGGCACCCACATTATTACCAACATTAGTGCTAGAATTACCTCTATTGTTGATCCTTGAAGTGGGACTAGTGTTACCACTGGGGTTTACTCTAGCCATGTTAGTGGGTTGGGGTTCAGAGGATTTAGTAGTAGATGAAGAAATAGAATACTCATAGGATATAGAGTCTGAAAATGAACTAAGGGGAGGAACCCTAACTCTCTGAGTGGGTAAAAGCCAACATCCTAAAGGAAAATTGGGATGAATACCTTGCAGTTTGGATGAATGGTGCCTAGGGGGCACAATGGTGTCAAGACAAAGATGGATCTAACAAGCTAGAATTATAAGAAAGGTGAAGTAAATTAGAAAACAACAAGAAAATAACTATGTGTAGTGGTGTAATGTGTCTTCTAGAAATTAGCTAATGCTAATCTAAATCAAGAAGTCTCTTCCTATAAACGAAAAATGACTCTAGCATAAAAGATGGACTACTAAGTTATGTTTCAAATGACTTTCCATAAAACCTAGCTCCTGGATGGTCAGGGCCACAAGTAAGGCTGAGTGAAGGTATGAAGAGGTATAGTTTCTTACCACAACCACCATGTATAAAAAAAAATTACCTACAATGATAGGAAACCAACATTACCTTCCCCTACTGGGGGCGAGTGAATCTCAACTTCTGATTGTCAAAGTAAGAACCATATTCTCTACCAAGTATTGGGAGCCTCAAGGGGAACCGTTAGTATCCTCGGTCTAAGCTTTACCCCCTTCATGGGTTTCTACTCAACACCAAATTTGGGCCACCAGATTGTGAAATATTTTAAGTTCCCCAGAATTACATCCAAGTATTTCACGATGTAAAGTGATCAATGAAAATTATTTGGGTTCCTACCCCACTGATCCTAACATAACTAACACCAAATGAGCTTAATCTTTGTGAGTTACATTATTGGTTAATTTTAGGGTCTTGGCTTGGTGGTTTGAACCAACCATTATTCACTTAATGTCGTGTAAGTGTGTGCTTATGAGTATGGCGATACTATTTTCATATAAATAAATGATTTTTCATTAAAGAAAATTGGAAATAAATTGCAAAAATTGTAAAACACTTGCTTTAAATGAACAAAAAGTAAAATATTACTGACAACAACCTATTTCTCACCCAGATGGAGGCCTCAATGCAAACAAGGAGAGGTTCTACAAATGGAAAGAGAAGGTTTTCTATGGAGACAAGTGGATCAAGAATATAATCAAAATAGACATACTACAAAGAAGCCAACTTACTAAAATGACAACTGAGAAATAGAGGTTTTATAGCTATGAAAAACTAGAAATAAATATACCACAAAAAGGCTTAAAACCTTTAAATGGTGAGGAAAAGAATATGGCATCAAATGGCCACAATTTTGATATTCAAATTGTAGTAATAAAAAAACTTTCAAACTTGTATCATTTTGTGATGAAATAGAGGTTTTCAATTCAGTACAATAGACTCCCAGTTCAAAATCCTACTTTGTATTAGTTGAAAATTTACTCAAAACCCTAGAAGGGCTTCTTTCTTTCCTCAAAAGATTAATATAATGAAGTAATCTAGATATGTTGCAGAATGTATGTTAGGTCCCTATAATACTAGTGATTACCCCATTACTATTGTAGTTTTATCCCTTATTAATATTGTTGTGCCCCTATTGTTCCCATATTGTTATTACTGTGCCCCATAGAATCCCTCTATTGTTATTTTTGTGCCTTTATATTATTATTGTTAGGTCGGCTAGGTTATATTGTGACTCCTTAGACTCCTATATATCGAAAGGAGGTTTTGTCATTTGAATCATCAAGGAATCATTCATTTGTGTAATGTAAAGGAGGTTTCCCCCTCGAAGAGGCCGAATTCTAAGGCGTTGATCTATCTCTTCTATCTTTTCGTGAGCTGGTTTCATAACATTTGGTATCAGAGCTTTTGGATTCTAGGGTTTCGCTGCTCCAAATAGGTCACCGTGGTATTTTCACCATACCTTTTTTTCTGTGACGTTTCAGAAGTGAAAAAAAAACCCATTTGAGAAGAAATTGCATTGAACCTCAGGTCCGAATTTCAGAGCTTTTTGCGCTATATTTGTGGATATATGATCTGAGGAAGTTGGTCTTTTTGCAGACTCCTGAATTACATTCCAAACAGGCGACCTAGGAAAAATCATCATAACTTTCTCTCTGAGCATCGGATTGAAATTTCATAAGAAGGTACAGGAAGAGGACGGACTGTAGTTTCTTGTGTATATTTTTCATAGCCAAAGGTCGAAACAGGGACATGTGGCACGTCGTACAAGTTCGCTCTACTGAACTAGTCTATAATCAGGTCACTGTGGGAAATTTGGCATAACTCTTCCTTGGAGAATCCAATTTGGATCAGACTGGTGGCATTGGAAAGAGGACAAAGAGGGCTACTGCAGGTCGCAATTTCAAAATTGGGTGATCTGAAATTACAGAGATACATCAACCTAGTAAGCAACCTGAAAGCTCTAGCATGACTCATGAAGAAGAGGAAGAAATGCTACATGATATATCAAAATTACAAGACCAAGTGCAACAAATTTCACTCTCACAAAAGCTAACAGAAGCTAAGATAAATGACATGGAAGCTAAGATGAATGGCATGGAAGCTAAGATGGACAATTTGAAGATAGATTTGAACACAAATTTGAAGACAAGCATGGCAAATTTGAAGACAGATTTAACAAATTTTCTACAAGAAATACTTACTAATGGTGAAAGGGTAGTAAAGGAAACTCATGATGCGAACAAAAGAAATGTTAATCATGATTTCATAGACTCTAATGTTGGATTGAAGACCCACCATATTCCAAAAATCAATATGAGGAAGTTTGATGGCAAGGATCCCGCAACATGGATATTACAGATGGAGCAATTTTTCGATCTCAATAATGTGCAAAACACACAAAAGGTACGTATTGCAACTTTATATTTGGAACCAAATCAGTTTGTATGGTATCAATGGCTTTTCTCTCATAAACAAATTATCACTTGGGCAATTTTTACGGAAGAATTGACAGCACATTATGAGGATACAAAAAGCAACACTTTTTTTAGCCAATTGATAAGTCTCAAACAAAAGGGTTCAATAATGGAGCACATTGAGGAGTTTCAAAAATTGAACATAAGGGTAAAAAATATTCCAGAGGAGTATAGGATTGATGTGTTCATAGGGACTTTAAAGGATAATATCCAACATGATGTTCGCCTTTGGGAACATGATTCATTAGAGAAGGCATTCAGGTTAGCAAGAAAAATGGAAAGCAAAATTATGGCAACCAGGAAGCATACCACTCACAACTATAAAGATGGAAGTGTTGTTGCCCCTAGTCTTCCACAACCTATAAGGTTGACACAACAACAATTGGAAGAGAAAAGAGTAAAAGGGCTTTGTTACAATTGTGATAGCAAATACACTAAAGGTCATAAGTGTGCTGAGAAGAAATTATTCTACATAGATTGTGAAGAGGAAGAAGAAAAGGAGCAAGAAAGGTCAAAAGAAGAGGATATACTCCAGGAACAAATCCTAGATAAAGAAGAAATGAATCCAACCATATCTTGTAATGCATTGGCTGGAATTACCACTCCTCAAACCATCAAGATAGAAGGACAAATCAAGAAGAAAAAGGTAATAGTGTTGATTGATTCAAGAAGTACACACAATTTTATTCATTGTAAGGTAGCAAAAGAATTGAATTACTTCCTATATCCAGCACCAGAGTGTCAAGTGATGGTTGCAAATGGAAGAACAATAAATTTTTCTGGAAAGTGCCATAATATCAAGCTATCCATGGGAGAATATGTATTGACTAGCCCAATGCTTTCCATTCCAATGGGAGGTGCTGATGTTGTACTAGGAGTCCAATGGCTACAATCCTTGGGTACAATAGCTTTTAATTTTCAAGAACTTTTCATGAAATTTTCTAGGGAAGGAAAGGAAGTTGAATTAAGGGGTATTGCAGGGAAACCGAGAAAGATAATCAGCGCTGACGGTATGACAAAGCTTCTAAAAAAGGAACAAAGAGGTGTAATTGCACAATTATGTTCGCTAGATGTTTCCACATCGAAATCATCTATTTCTCTAGATCTCCAAAAAGTCTTGGACAATCATTCCAAGGTATTTGAGACTTCCAAAGGTCTCCCA
Source organism: Pinus tabuliformis (assembly GCA_031772625.1). NCBI lineage: Eukaryota > Viridiplantae > Streptophyta > Pinopsida > Pinales > Pinaceae > Pinus > Pinus tabuliformis. Next base: position 657,382,711 of record CM062808.1, read on the forward strand.
CCTATTCGTGATCATGATCATGCTATTCATCTGATTCCAGGAAGTGTTCCTCCAAACATCAGGTCGTATAGATATCCCTATGCCCAAAAGAGTGAAATTGAACGTATGGTTGCAGAAATGCTAGAGGCTGGTATAATTCAACCTAGTCAAAGTTCTTTCTCTTCTCCAGTAGTATTGGTGCACAAGAAGGATGGATCATGGCACATGTGTCCGGATTATAGGGAGCTCAACAAGCTCACTATTAAAGATAAGTTTCCCATTCCTGTCATTGATGAATTACTTGATGAATTGCATGGATCAATTTACTTCACCAAGTTGGATCTTCGTTCAGGACATCATCAAATCAGAATGAAGACTGAAGACATTCTGAAAACAACATTTAGAACTCATGCGGGTCATTATGAATTTTTGGTCATGTCTTTTGGCCTTACCAATGCACCTTCTACATTTCAAGGTTTGATGAATTCCATTTTCAAACCCTTCCTTAGAAAATTTGTGTTAGTATTTTTTGATGATATACTAATCTACAAAAAGTGTTGGAAGGATCATGTTGACAGGGTGCTACAACTATTGGAGGAGAAACAATTATATGCAAAAAGATCCAAATGTTTCTTTGGAGTACAAGAGGTGGAATATCTGAAGGAGTTAAGGTAGACCCTAGAAAAATTAAAGCCATTAAGGAATGGAAAATCCCCACATCCATAAAGCATCTGCGAGGATTTCTCGGGTTGACAGGGTATTATCGCAAGTTTGTTAAGAATTATGGGAGAATAGCAGCACCTCTAACAACATTATTGAAGAAAGATGCATTTTCATGGACTCCAGAAGCAACAAAGGCCTTCGAACATCTTAAAGAGGCAATGTTCCAAGCACCGGTCTTAGCTACACCAGACTTCACAAAAACCTTTATTGTGGAATGTGATGCTTCAGGAAATGGAATTGGTGTTGTTTTAATGCAAGATGAAAGACCCATTGTTTTTGAAAGTCGTCCAATCAAGGGAAAGTTTTTACAGAAAGCTATTTATGAGAAGGAAATGTTGGCAATACTACATGCACTTAAGAAATGGTGACCCTACCTAATGGGAAGACACTTCAAGGTAAAAACGGATCATGATAGCCTTAAATATTTTTAGAACAAAGATTATCCTCTAAAGAGCAACAAAAGTGGGTCACAAAGATGTTGGGTTATGACTTTGAAATCATCTACAAAAAAGGGAAGAAAAATGTGGTGGCAGATGCACTCTCAAGAAAGGATGAGGATGTGGAAGCATTGTTGTGCGCCATTTCTATTATCCAACCAGATTGGATAAACGAAGCAAGGGAGGAATGGAAGAATGATGAAGAAGTGTGGGCACTTATTCAAAAGTTACAACAAGATTCCAGTACATCTGATACATTTAGTTGGAAAAATGATTCGTTATGGTACAAAGATCGCTTATACCTCTGTAAGAATTCCCAACTCAAGCAAAAGATTCTTATGGAATTGCACACTTCTCCCTTAGGAGGGCACTCAGGATTTTTACAAACTTACCACAGGGTTAAGAAGGAATTTTTTTGGGATGGCCTTAAATCAGATATCCAAAGTTTGTGACGGAATATTTGGTTTGCCAACAAAATAAAGTTGAAACAATTAAGACCCCGAGTCTATTACAACCTTTATCCATTCCAAGCCAACATTGGGAGGAGGTTTCAATGGATTTTATCACAGGTTTACCCAAGTCTGAGGGAAAGAGTGTCACCATGGTGGTAGTTGACAAACTTACCAAGTATGCACACTTTTGTGCATTATCACATCCATTTAAAGCCAGTACAGTTTCTACTGCATTTATGGAAACAATTCAAAAGCTACATGAAACCAAAATATTATTGTAAGTGACAGAGATCCCATTTTAACTGGAAATTTTTGGACAAAAGTATTTTCTTGTCTTGGTACTCAGTTAGCTCATAGCTCATCTTATCATCCTCAATTTGATGGGCAAACTAAGATAGTAAACAAATGTTTGGAAGGATGTCTTCGTTTCTTTGTCTCTGATAAACAGACACAATGGGTCAAATGGTTGCCTCTGGCTAAATGGTGGTATAACACATCCTTCCATACAGCAACAAAAATGACCCCATTTATGGCACTTTATGGATATTAGCCACCATCCATCACATCATATTTAAAAGAAAATTCTAAGGTTCAAGCAGTGGAACATCACATCGAGCATCAACAACAAGTCCTCCAACCCTTAAAGGATAACCTCGTGTTGGCGCAGAATAGAATGAAACAACAGGTAGATCAACATCGCAGCGAAAGAAGTTTTGATGTAGGTGATTGGGTATTCCTACAGCTATAACCATATAAACAAATGTCCCTCAAGCAAGCTAAGAAGGATAATAAATTATCACCAAAGTATTATGGTCCGTACAAGGTGTTGCAAAAGATTGGTACTATGGCATACAAATTGGAGCTTCCTGCAGCTTCTCTAGTGCACCCAGTTTTCCATGTTTCATGTTTAAAGAAGGTTATAGGCGACAAGCTCCCAGTTCAAACAATATTGCCAAAACTTGACAAGGAAGGAAAAATTATATTGGAACCGGAAGCAGTCATAGAAACAAGAACTCGACAGCTACGAAATCGATCAATTTCGGAGTATCTCATCTAGTGGAAGAACTTATCCGCTGAAGATTCCACATGGGAGGATGAGAATTTTATACAGAAGCATCTAGAACTACTCAAGCGTTGAGGACAACACCTTTTTGAAGGAGAGGGGCATGTTAGGTCCCTATAATACTAGTGATTACCCCATTACTATTGTAGTTGTATCCCTTATTAATATTGTTGTGCCCCTATTGTCCCCATATTGTTATTACTGTGCCCCATAGAATCCCTCTATTTTTATTTTTGTGCCTTTATATTATTATTGTTAGGTCGGTTGGGTTATATTGTGACTCCTTAGACTCCTATATATAGAAAGGAGGTTTTGTCATTTGAAGCATCAAGGAATCATTGATTTTTGTAATGTAAAGGAGGTTGCCCCCTCAAAGAGGCCGAATTTTAAGGCGTTGATCTATCTCTTCTATCTTTTTGTGAGCTGGTTTCATAACAATATATACATGGGGCTATCCATAACCCTAACAATAATAGAGAACTGAAAAAATAAAAGAAAAAAATGCAGAGAAGAAAAAGGTTGGGTTGTGGCTGAAAATGCACCTAAAATTGCATTGGAATGCAGATAATGCGCCAAAACCTGTGTTGGCCAACTCACTTTATATCCCTAAAAAAGTGTGTTTCTTATGCTACAATTCAAGTCCTATGGTTTATGTAGATTTTTCCATCTCCTAGTTGGCTAGCATATATAACCTATAAGACATGTATAGAAATGAGAAATAGTAGTTTCTTCAAGGAAATCACCACTAAATACTAAAAACAGAAAAAGGCAATAGTGCACATAAAAAACCACGAGGGATGAATGTGTTTTAGATTCCTAGTATTGTTTCCATTTGTTAGCTAGAAATAAACAAAAAAAAAATAGAAAAATCCTTCCAAGTGTGGTTTAGAGTAGTTTAACAATAAAAATGAGATATCAACCCTAAATGGTAATGCGAAATATATATGCAGCAGATCTGTATTAAAATAGATAGCAAAAAGCCTATAATAGTAATATGAATCTGAAAAATATAAATTATGTTGCAAAATCACATCCAATGGAAAAATACTTTTATTCAAATAAAATAATTGCACTTGAGGAGGAGAAATGGCTAAGCTAGGGTCACCACATTCTCCTCCATGGTAGTGTTCTTTTCTCCCTTTGTTGTGGTTATAGATGGCATTCTTCTTTTTGATATGTTGTGTGCAATATGGTAGTGTGGAAATCAAATGATGAGTTTAAATATCATAAGATCCAAATAATGGCGATGAAAATGATCATGGTGAAGAGAGTGGAGAAAACCTCTCTATCTATAATACATGTTAAATTAGTCTTGATATGGTCAAATAATAAAATATCTGCTAGACCAAACCAGGATCTAACCGTTATGAGTATTTTATTATTTTTTGGATCAAAAATATTAAATAAATGGTCAATAATCATTATTTAAGTAACTCCAAAAATAATAATTTTGAGTTAATTAATAAAAGTGGGTAAAACAAACAATAAAAAAAGGGCTTATTTAATTATTTTTAATTGAAATGGTCAAATGGGTTAGAAATAATTGTGAAATAGCGGTTTAACAAACTATTTCTAAGAAAATATTGAAATTATTAAGGAATGATAAATAAATAATGATTTATTTAATTATTCCTACAGAAATGGTAAATGTGAGTGAATACAAATTCAATTATTTTTACATTAATGGGGAAAAACATGAGAATAACTTAAAATTAAATGAATTTATGGGTTATTCTCACGTGGGTAGATTAATTAAATGGAAATAACTTAGTAAAAGTATTTCTCTAAATTATTTCCTATGGTGAAAGTGGGTTTTAATGTGTACATCGAATACTACATGGTGTATCAACCTAGTAAAATATGGTTAGATGATCACTTTTTAGGTGGTCACAATTGTGGTATATGCACATAATCATATGCTCATAGAGGATGTGGAAGCTCTCAATAGGTTACAATTTTATTGAGCTTATGCCATCGATTATTTCATGCAATGTCTTATGGCATGCCTAATCTACATGCATATATTCTAATTATTAATTATGCACGCAATGAAACAATAAAGAGATAAACAACAAGATCGTAAAAATATTACCACCATTATATTATGAAGAAGAGGTCACATTTTATAAGCAAGGCGTCTTCTTATTAACTTTACTATGAACAATTTTGCATGGAAAGAAGAAAACATTATTTAAATATTTCCTTCTCTTTTTAAGTTTCCCAACTAGTTTGCATGAGAAAAGGAAAATACATATTTTAGAGACATCAAATACATTATCATATGTTTCCTTCCTCATTATGAGCTTCCATAGAAGAGATACACCTTTATTGGTTTCCCAATTCCTCCCTTTTTAGAGGATGAAGCATCCATGTTACTACCACCAAATGAGGAAAATTGTGCAACAATGTCTATGCAGTCATCCATTTTTCCTGCTTCGATGTGCGACCCTTTAGAGATACAAGGAATGATATGCATGCCTACTAGTGAGATGTCCTCATCTTGGAATCAATAATTGTATCCTTAAGAAGAGGAGGCTAAAAATCGGGAATTTTGAACTATGATTTGTTCCTCAAGGAGATGAGGTTCAAATAGTTCCATATTGCTAACATTAAGCACATCACAGATGCCTAGCTAGGAAGGAAATTCCAAGAGATATGTAACCACCCCTCTCACATCTACCCACTTTTACAAGCTCTCTAGGGAAAACATGAGATGAGTGTCACTATTAAATGACCCGACCTCTGAGTTCCAGTTATGGAAGTGGGGTCGACTACCAACAACAAATTGACATCCCACAGGGACTATAGACCACTAAAGAACCTACAAACCAACCCAGGTGATCAATCCCTGAGTTGGAATTCATTTTCACTAGGTTTACACCCCAACCACACTCTTAACACTCTATGAGTGCATTTATGATGCTCCAAACACACCCATAAGCCTCTTTGCATGTTGTTCTGACTTAATTTTATCAATTAGGTGCATGTGGTCATGAGATCTATACCACATTTTCGGGAAAGCCTCCATACCACTTCCCATAAATTCCTATATCTTTCTAGAATCATGATTAAGATGACAACGAGGCAAAACATTCAAACTTGAACAAGATCTTGACTAGGACTTGCCTAGTAAAAATCAAACATTTTGTCAAACATATGGTAAACATGAAATCTACAGATCATGAATGTATATCTAATCATAAACTTCAAAATTTCTTATGAGAATCACCAAGAAGGCTCCAAGCCCTCACTAACTAGCTGCAACAATACTTGTTAGTACATTCATTCATCAATCGTATAGTAACTTAACAAATCATCAATAAAAGTCATAGCTAGATCACATCATATAGACCATGTATATAACCAACATATAACTAGAATATAAATAATGAAAAATCAGTCGTAAGATCACCATAATAACCGGTACAAGTGCTCATAGATCCCAATAGAAATATAGCCCACATTAACATATGAAAATTCCAACCAAGCTAGGGACTTCCTCGTACCACCTGACCATAGATTAGGCTGAACCAAATATCTCTTTTAGCTGATCATCCCCGTGCCATATTCCAAGCATGAATGTGGGATCATAAGGGTTAGATCAAAACAAAACCAAGTAGGGATTCTAGAGGCCAAACCACCCCAACCCTCAACCATAATGATCATATATACTGCCCAGAAATCACTAACATCAACCACATCAGTCTCTACCCAAGCTCTCCAGCGCTCCAAGAACTACTAACGCAACCCACATCTAAATCACGGATCCAAAGCATCTTTTCCAACCCACGGCTCCAAGGACTAGTATTTCAACCCACAAGGCTCTTGAGTGTTTGTCCCAACCTACATGCTCTAAGAACTAGTAACTCAACCCACATTGTTCCAGTGCTTCAAAGATTTTGTTCCAACCCAGGGCAATAGGGAACCTGAGAACCAATTAGAAAAACAAGCGAGAAACCCACAATGCCATGATTATCTAGGAAATGGCAAGGCAAGGTTGAAAGCACTGTCAATCCAAGAAAATATCAATGCCAATAAAATCACATAACTAGGTAACCACATGAATATACCATGCATCCCAAAATTAGCAAGGAGATGAAAAATGCAATATGTTACCTTTAAAGTAAGCATTTTGTAGTTGTTGATCCAAATTTCTCCTTGCGCTTCCTTGCTTTCCTTGCTTTGTTTCTCCAAATCCAAGTGAACGTTAGAGTGCTCCAAGCATGCTCCAAGAATTTTGTAAATGTGCAAGAGTGTATGAGAGCCAAATGCTAAACTGACAACATCCATCAACGATTTCTCTTATGCCTTTTTGTTATTGATGTCTCCTTTTTCTTCATTTTCCTTCACTTTTCCTCTAATTTCCCTTGCATGCAAATTTGTGTCTCTCCACCTTGCTTCTCTCCTTTTTTCATTTATTTTAATAATTAAAATCCAATTATCACCTCTTTACCTTTGCTAATTCCTTTATCAATTTCCATAGCCATTACTTATCCACAAGTGATGTCCACTAAGGTGTTTTCCCAACATTCAACTGGGAATATGTGTCCCATGACCTTGGTCTTATTCTGTTTACATGGAAAATCAAACAGGGGTTGTTACGAACCCCTCCCACTTGGGGAAACACCATCCTCGATGTTTAATAATGCTTATAACTAGAAAAACATACTTCCCATGGAGATTTACATCATACTTCCCATGAAACATTTACATCATACCAAAATTATGATACCATGAACACCATACTGCTTATTGGAGCTTTATAACACAACTCAATGCAGTATTTACAACACACCAAACTGTTGAAACCATGAAAACCATACTACTTATTGGAGATTTATAAGATAGATCAATGCAGTATTTACAACATACTGCTTATTTGAGATTTATAACACAAATCTTTGTAGTATTTACAATACACATATGCATATATAACTATAAACCAAAACACATAAACTAAACACATCTTCTCAGCCAACAAATAAGGAAGGATACAAATTCTACATATGATCAACCATCTCCCATGTAGCTTCAACGGGCCCAGAGTGCTTCCACTACACTTTAACTTGTACTATTGCTCAATTCCAGAGCATTGTTTCCCCTACAAAATGCAATGAGGTTATGGTTGGAATTATTCCTGAGGTTCCACCTACAACATAGACCAATCAATCACATGATCAACATCTAAGGCATATCTCTTAAGTAATAAAACATGGAAAGCATCATGGAATTTCACTTTTGGTGACAGTGTAATTCGATAGGCCACTAGTCCATTCCTCTCAAGGATCTCAAAAGTCCCACAATACCAAGGTGCTAGCTTTGCACATGATCCAATCCTCAGGGAGATTGTCTTGGGCTTGATGTGAAAGTACACATGCTCCCCAACTTGAGACTTCTTGAATGCACTATGTTGATCCACATAACTCTTTTTCCTATCTTGTTAATAACCTGCATCTCTTGCTCCATATCATCCAACATATCTGGTCCAATTAGCACCATGTTCAATAGATCACTCCAGTTGATAGGACTATTACAACTATGCCCATAAAGAGCCTCAGATGATATCATCATAAAGGATTCTTGATACCCATTATCATATGAAATTTCCACCAGTGGAAGATACTTCTCCCACTTCTATTCCTCATGTGTGACATGCATCCTAAACATATCCTCATGAATCCTATTAACCCTCTTTGTTTATCCATCTGTCTGTGGATGATAAATTGTAGTGGAGGCTAACTCTATCCCCAAGCTTGAAAATAACTCCTTCCAAAAATTGTAAGTGAACTTGGCATCTATGTTTGATATAATCTTCTCGGGAATACCATGCAATCTCACTATCTCTCGGATAAAGATATGAGCTACCTCACTAGATAAATCAATAGACTTCACAATGATGAAGTGAGCTACCTTACTCAACCTGTCAACCAAAAACATGAGGGAATCATGTTGTCTCAATGTCCTTGGAAAACTTGTAATGAAGTCCATGGAAATGACCTACCATTTCCATTCTGAAATCAAAATAGGCTACAAACAAACTAGGTGGAAGCTTACACTTTTCTTTCACTTGTTGAAAGTACAAGCACTTTGCAACAAACCCAACCACCTCTTTCTTCAATTTTTGCCAATGATATAAATTCTTAACAACTTCCAAAGTATTATGACATTTCGAGTTTCCTTAATACGGTTTCACATGAAACACCCTCAAGATAAGCATCTTGAGCTCACTACTATCTGGCACATAAATTTTATTCCTGAATCTGACGAAGCCAACTGTTGCTAGGTGATACTCCTCATCCCTATCACCTTCACCCTACTGCTACAACCTGTGGTTTAGCTAATGGTACCTCTCATCATCTTGCCCTGCATGCATGATCGGGGAAAATTTTAATAACCCCCCCTAAATTTATATGTATGATAAATGGGTGAATCCCCATGGTATATAGGAAAAATGGAAGGTGATTTTATCAATAATATAATATGTATATATAATTTTTTGGCAAATCTCTCACCAGATTATATTATCTTGTAAAATCATGGTGAATTTTTTACTGAATTATAAAATCTTGTAAGATCTTGGCGAATCTTTCATTGAATAATAAAACTTTGTAAAGTACTGGTGAATCTTAACATTGTGAACTCTTAGAGAAATTTTTGAAAAAGTATAAAACCATATATGACAAGAGCCACATGGTGGAAATATCACTATTTTTTTTTCACGTTTCCATGACATGGAACTTGTTTATAAAATTATAAAAGATCCAACCAAGTCCCTTATAATATGTAGGTAAGCTTATAACAGAGTCTGATACCTCTAATATGCTTGTCTTCATTCAAGTGTCATAACTACTATACTTAACATTGTGAATCACAACTCTCTCAGAACTCAACTCTATAGTGTAGTTAAAACCATTGGAAATTGAATCTAACAACTCTATAAAAAGGATTAGCAAAATAGAAGCTTCTATGAATGAGACCACTAACTATCATTGCTAAACGATCAAGCTATACTCTGAAGTATTCCATCTTGATAACAATTGTGCTCATGATCAGGGGAGTGCGACCACCTGGCCTGACATGATGGCCATGATAGCTTCCACTAATCAACAACCACCTTGCAAGGACATCCTGGCTCACTTCTCATGAATTTTATTCATCAATATTAACTTATATAAATCCTAAGAAGATAATATTAGAATCCTCTCCAGATTCGCTATTAATACAAGGGTAAAGGAAATTTTCTAGCTCAAGGCACTAGCCAATACAAACTTTGCTATTTGTGAACCCTTCGTGGGGATGCACCCACCCTACTCCATTGGGTTTCTGCCTTGCAAAATAGTTCAAGGATCACAAGAATTTCCAATCTTCCTACTCCATTAGACACACTTTATATGCTATACATAGTGAATGGAAAAGAAACATTATAGAACACACAATTTCACAGAAGGAAGAACAATCTTAGCCAATTCAATATCAAAATGTTAACAACTGATTAATAAAGAATAACAAGTAGTGTAATGAATTTTTCGAGTTATTTATTTACAAGATATAAATAATGTAGTGGAATGGAAAATATTACTTATACAACCCTTCAATATTTTCTACTAATATGTTTGTGCATGTACATATGAAATTAAGAGCATTGTTGAATACAAAGTTGCCTTTTCTCTTGCCTCCATTTTGACAAATCAGTGTGAAATCAGTGTCACTTTGAATCTCCTTCCCAGTGTGGATGTTATGAAAAATCAGTGTAAAATCAATGTCACTTTGAATTTCCTTTCCCGTGAGGGATCACATCCACAGTTGATTAGTAAAAGATAGTCTACTATATATTATGTTCAGGAAACTGATTGCAATCTGTAGTCGAAAAGAGACCTCAATTCCTATTGTGAATTTGAATATCTCAAGACAACATAAGGGGTACAAATGCATATGGCCTTAGTACCTAGAAAACAATCACTCCATCATTACAAGACCACCTAGATTTTGGCACGTAATCTAAATAATGGCACTAGTTGTAGTGCTTATTTGCATTAACACCATGGAAAAGCAACAACAATGTCTCAAAGTACACTTACCGGAAACGTTTTAACGTTCCAAGAATATTTACTGATAGCATCTAAACCTCATATCTATGTTAGGGAAACTAGGGAACCCAAATCTTGAAAGAGATCTCATACCAAATCTGAGAAAAAAATGAAAAAGGGAAAAAATAAAAATCTATAAATCAAGTAATGAATTGTTTACAAATCAAATACAATTCCTTCAACTAATATTTAAATTGAGATGATATATTTAAATAGTTATTAACAGGGGAACTTCAAACCATGGAATATTACCTTAGTCATTACTATCATCCCTCAGTGACAGAGATTACAAATCAATACTTATGGAAAGATTGTAAGAAAGTCTGTGAAACAGTAAAGCATAACCTCTATTTTCCAAGCAACAAAATCAAGACATTGTTACATCAAGAGCCATAATTGATAAATAATCAATGAATCAAGTCCTCGTATGGCACAAACTTGTTGCACAACCTCTATTTTCTCAACAAAAAAATCAAGACATTGTATGTGGTTATTGCAAAAAGGAAACTGCATTCTAATTTGGAAAAGGGTGTTATCAAAAGACATGGATTTATTCAAAGCTACAAAGCCTAATGGGTTATTGAAAAATAAGTTGGAATATGGGATCATGATACTTAAATTGAACAAATATTCTCTCCTTTCAGAAACATTACAGTTATACAAATTGTTTTTAAAGCATTAGAATTTGAAAATGGGCCTTTCTGTCAAGACGAATTTTCATTAACAGAATATACTTTCCTACCTGAAATGTTGTAGATATCCATGAAAAAGTTGAAAAGCATAAGATAACTTAGCATAATGTACTTTCTTTCCTTCCTTAACATTCTTAAAGAGCTGAGGTTCCCCAAGTCATTAGGTAACTTTCGAAGGAAATGACAGTTAGTAATAGTCCAATTCACAACTGAAGATGTGCCACAAATACGAGGGGGCATCTCCTCCAAATCACAGATGTACTCTAGGTTAAAAGATAGCATTATTGGAAGCTTAATGCTCGAATGGGTGTTATTGAACCCAGACATTTTTCCAATCTTCACTAAAATCTTAAAGATAGCTTCTCTAAGTTCTACAAGACTTTACTATGCTCTTGAAGTGGGGGCACATGCAGCCTGTACAAGTGAATAGTGTTAAACTAAGTGAAGATAAGGCCGATAGATCATTCAGTGTGGATCTATTTAGCCCATAATTAGATACTATGTCTCTCTTGAACCCATAATTGAATACTATTAGGACTTTCATATTTTTCATGGAACTCAAAAATGTTGGAAGAAAGTATTTGCTTCCAGAAAAGAGTAAAAATAAAGCCTCTGCTTGATGACAATTAATGTCACACCACTGATCCTTCTCCATAGCACCTGTATATGTAAACCACAAATGCATATTTCCATTAAAATATTGCATTTCTTTAGAATATCTTTTGGAATCAATATTACCGAAATTACATATCGATAACCTATTGGGTGTAGGATAAAATCCACGAGTGTGATTCACAGAAAGCGTGAGAACAAACCTAATACTATATATAAAACCAAGAAAAATTCAAATTCTTCACTTCTAGGGAAAACCAAGAAAAATCCCTCAAGACCTTATTCATTAAAATAGATTTTATAAAAGCCTACAACAAAGTGGAATAGACATTAATCTTCACCATGCTTAGAGCACTTGGATTTGGCCTGTATTCAGTTAAAGTGGTAGAAAATTTCTTTGCACATGTCGCAGCTTGTCCTTCTATCAATCATACCAAGTCTAATAAGATAGGGCTCTTCTAGTTAATCAGGTAAGGTTTCCCACTCACCCTAACCCTCTATGTAATGTCTACTGAATCCATTGGCTATATTCTTCATAGTAGAATAGCACATCACCTCATCAAAGGTTTCTTCTCTCTATTGTATATGGCAATAAATGAATGAATAGTCACTTCATAGATAAAATTTAATAAACATCATTGAAGAGAATCAAAATTTAGACAACACCATGGATTGCTTGCAAATCTTATGTGAGGCTTCTAGGTGGAAGTTATAAATGGAAAAATCCAATGCTATCGACATAGTCAAAAGGATGCCCATAATTGATTGGTTAGGATCTAGCCAAGTGTTAAATTCCTTTGTATTCCCTTTTCTTTTGAACCCTTTCCAGATGAACTATAAGAAGCAATATCGATAAATAGATCTACAAGCCTCTATTCCTCATAGGAAAATTCACTGAACAGACAAATTTACTGAATTTTTTGAACAACAATACCATAAGAAGTGTAATTAAAAGGATATTGAAGCTCTGTAAAGAGTGACAATATATACAGAATAATCTACAGTTTGTATTGACAATTCAAAAAAACAATTCAGAGTTGCTGCAAAAATGTGTTGAGTCTGTCAATGTGAGTTTGGTTGATTGGCAAATTGGGGGTGTTAAAATCCCTCCCACCACGGTTCAAATCCTCCAAGAGACATGCTCATCTCTCATGAGCTGGCATGCATGTCTTTGAGGGTTGTTTTTTGTAGTTGATCCAAGGTGCAACTTCCGAGGGACTTTGGAGAAATAGATAATCCCTAATCGCTTCTCTTTGATAGAGAATAGCTGACTAAGCATGTGAGACATAGGTGTTTCATTTAACTGAATTTTCATAATGGGAAAAGTGTTTCTTGCTTGTGTTGGGTTGCAGTTGATAAAGTGAGGGCATTGCAATGCCTCCCACCAAGGTTCAAATCCTCCACGAGACATGCTCACCCCACGTGGGTTGGTGTGCCTGTGTTTGAGGGTTGTTTTTTGCAGTTGATCTCAAATGCAAGTCCTGGGTGAATTTGGAGAAATGGATAACCTCCAGTCACTGCCCTTTGTTAGAGAATGGCTGACTAAGCATGTGAAACATAGGCACTTAATTGTAATAAATTCTCATACTTGGAAAGATGTTGCTTGCTTGTGTTGACCCATTCATAAAAAAAAAGTGGAGTTCGAAAACTCTAAAGATCCATCTGAATTGAACTAAACAAGGGGTACAAGGAAGGTTTCAGTCAAGTTTCTAGATTTCTGTTTACTGGAACAAATCATATTTTAGGAAATTGGCATATGACTGTAACCCTATTGCACTAGACTTAGAAGCCAACATAACTCTATAACAAGGAGCAGAGGAAAAACATATGAAAGGAGAAAAATCATAAGGATGGGGTAAAGGAAAATCTAGCTCAATTAAAATTATGGAAATTGAGAACTTGTTTAACAGAGACTTGGCCCATAACATCTATATTTAGTACATATAATATTTTTCTTGTTTTTTTGGGTAACTTGGACCATTACAGAATTCCAGCTACAAAGGACATGCTTATTCTATACACAGAAAGTATAAAACAGGTTCTAAACTTTTAGCCAATGTTAGCAGGGTTTATGACAAAGAGGGATAAAGTTTAATCATTCTTCTGCCATATCACTTTTGTGCTGAACTCCAGGGAAAGAATATATCTCAGATATCTTCAATCCCTTGAGACCCTAAAATTTTTTCAAAGAAACCTTAGATGAGATTATCCCCAAACCAGTTTTGTCAGACTCTCCCAAGTCCAAGTTGACTCCTGACTTTGAATATATCTCAGATATCTTCAATCCCTTGAGACCCTGAAAATTTTTCAATGAACCCCTTAGATGAGATTATCCCCAAACCAATTTTATCATACTCTCCCGAGTCCAATTTGACTCCTGAATTTGACTCTCTTTGAGGAAATGGAATCACCTTAGCACGTCTGAGTCTATACTCACGATTTTGATCCTTGAAGGAAAATTTGTGAGGCAGTGTACTTATGAAGGAAAATTTTGCACAGAGATGCCTTGGGTGACGATAGTCTCGACATGAAATCCGCAAAGTTCAAATAATTGAGTAAGAATCGACCACATAGACCCTATGAAAAGCACATGTAAATGAATTCCAATAAAATATTTACCTAATTATTGTAATATGGCACTCTCTGTAGTGATGGTAGGTGGCCAAACTGACTCTAATTTTTCAAAACAGATATCAAGTTATGGATTAATGTTAGTTAAAGAAGACTTTCCATGTTGTAAAAAAAACTTTAGAGGATCAAACAGATAAGATGAAAAATGATCCTAATGGACTATGTTGTTCAAATGGAAGAGTCACTAATGTGCTTTAACAGGGGACAATAGTTGTAATCTAATTAGCAAGGGCTAGTCTCAAACCTATTCAACAGCAAGAATTAAATTTACCAATGTAGTATGCCTTAATATGTGGAGCAACAAATTGTCTTGTTTTAAATATAAAAGTTCCATTAATACAAAAAAAAAGTGTTGAAATATAGGTAGACATATGAGCCTTAAGATTTCTTATGTAAGTATTTTAAATTGATGACATAATAGCACAGGTTTCACAAAATACCAAGCTTCCATATGTAATGTACCTAGGGAGGGTATGTATTGTACTCAAGAAGGTACAATACCTAGGGTGTATTTACTAGTACCACCCAAGTTCCCCCTTGGTGTAAAAGTCCAAATCACAACTGTGAGACCCCAAGGGAAAATTAGGCAATCTACCCATTATCACTTTAATAGCCTTGCCTTTCTCAGTTCATACTAGGTGAATCCTATTGGAGCTTTCCTATGGTTGAATCAACTCAATGTCTGTAGTATGAAGTGGGAAGAAGAGAGAGCATAGAAATAAATAAAAAATGAAAAAAAAAATGGATTCTATGTTTTGAGGTGGTGGATGAAAGGCAATATCAGTGCCTTATCATGTTTGAGCTATGGGAGCACGCATTTTATGTTAAAGGGAGAATCTAAAGAAGGATTAGGGGCTATAAGCAGCTAAGGATCATCCCCCATCCTTGTGTTGTTTCCACCCCCATCCTTCCAAAGTTCAAACCAACTGCCTTTCAATTAGCGGAAATGCCAACATCACCACCTTCCAAATTACTGAAGAGTTATTGTAGGATTTATTTGGAGATATACAACCTCAGTAGACAGAGGTTGTATGTACTTCTAACTCACCACCTTGCTCAATAAGCCCTTCCCTTCTGTAATTCTCTAGACATATTTAGTAGCTAGGGCTCTTTCTAAGTAATGGAGATTTGAAATGTCCCATGCTCACAGCTCGTTAGGAACAACAGTTTTCTTCCATGAGATCCGAGGAATATTCTTTTTTCTCTTTACCCCCAGCCCATAGGAATCTAAAACTAAGTCTTCTTACTTGTTCCAGGACCCGTTTGGGAATAAAGGACAAAGACACTCAGTACACAGGGATGGCTTCAATTAGGGATTTCACCAGCACTAACTTACCCCCCATGATGATAACCATCTATTGCATGATATTCACATCTCCTTTTCAACCTTAGAAACTATCTACACCCATTCTATTTTTTTACAGTCACTGAATTTAGATAAAAAATTAACAATTTTATACATATCTTTGCATCTCAACATGAGCAAAAGGAAACATTTGTGAGAAAATAATCTTATCCTCCTCACTTATCTCCATGATCTCCATGAAAGAAATAATAGATCTCCCTACATGGGATTGTGTACCAATTGCAGTATAGTAAAGATCGAGAACCTCCATGAGTTTGAGGCATAGTTTTAAAACTCAGAAATGGTCTTCAAACTGACCACCTTTCAAACTGGGTTTTGACTTGGACTTTGATGGAATCAGATATAATGAACCGGTTTCTAAAAAAATACATAAAACAATTATTTTTTAATGAAAAAATATTTTTAAGTTTCCAAAACATTAGAGACAAAATATGCAAAATTTTCTCATATATATGCCATGTAAGGGTGAATATATCAAAATGGCACCAAGTACGATACATATCAACGAAAAAATACCTGCCTATCAACCCATTTCAAATCTACACGTGTTGGGTCCATGTGGCCTAACCTGCTTGGTTGGTTCAAGAGAGGACCAACTGGTTTGGTTCGGTTTGTACTGGTTTGGTACCTTGGGCCAAGTTTGTGGTTGATTTGATACTTGGCCCTGTCCAACCAGCCGGTTTGACCAGTTTCAGTTCAGATCAAGATGGGTTTGAAAACTATCGTTTCATATATATATAATAAACAGTCCTTTTACAGTTTTAGGCTTTTACATCATAAACAATCACAAAATAATGAGATATATCCATTCCAACACTGCACTCAAAGACTCTTTCCAACTAAAAATCAGAGGCAAGACTTACAAAACCATTCATCTTCAGAAAAATAAATGAAACATAAGCATTATAAACAGTTCAGAAATCAGGGCAGCAACAAATACTCCATTCTTGTTTTCTCCACAGCCATGGACCCCACTACTAACTATTAACCCTCTTTCCATATGTGTCTACTTCCTCATTTATTTCCCAGAATATATGAGTAAAGAAAATTCTGTCGAAGGTGGCTGCTATCTCATGTAATTGATCTCCTTTAATTTTGAGCAAGATATTATGTGATTCAGCGCTTCCCTTCATCCAGTTTATAACAAAGGAGGCATAGTCAACATTCTGAATATGTTTGACTCTCCTTTCTAGTGCACACTAAAGCAATAACCTCAAAGTCATAAGCCCTGGATAGTTATTGGATCCTGCCTCAAGGCCTACTTTAAATGTGACATGATGAGAATCATATACAATCAACAATCCTTCAACATTGCTAAACCCTGGTGGACGCTACCTAGCTCCATCAAAAAGACCCCAAGCTTGAATTTTGTTTAGTCCCATCTCTTTCAACTAATGAGGAGAATCTTGCTTCTAACATTTGAAACCATTGATCTGATTTGTTAGCATTAGATCTGACTTGTGAGAAAACTTGAAAGGTGAGGAATGTATTTATCCCCAAAGCTTGAATCTTGTCTAGTCCCGACTATTTCAACTGATGAGGAGCATCTTGCTTGATAGGCATTCTAACATTTGAAACCATTGATCTGATTTGTCAGAATTAGATCTGACTTGTGAGAAAACTTGAAAGGTGAGGAATGTGTTTATCTTAAAAGATTTGACTGTTCCTAGCCATCTAGATTCCCAAATGATTAGGCATGTCAAGGCTATAAATTCTTTCAATTTTTTTTGATATATCATTGCTTCAAACTTTACTCCATTGTCTCCTCTTTCCACACATTTGAAATACCCAAGATCTGCTCTGACTCTTTCCAGATTTGTGAGCATAAGGACATTTTGTTAACTAGAGTAATATATTATGTTCCTCCTTTTTACACAAAATCAAATTCGTGGTCCCTGTCTACACCTCCTCTACATGAATTCCCATCCCAATTCCTTATTTATCAATACTGACCATAAAAGTATGAGTCTTCTTGGGGGATTTTCATTGCCAGATATATCTCCACCTCCAGGTTGGATCTTGAAATTTTGTAACAAACAAAACTTTTCATCCAAGCTTTGCATCGATGCTTAAAATATGTCTTATCAATCTTACCCTTCTTATGAGAACTCTTCTTATGTTACAAGCAAAAGAAGAAAGAAAAATATTGTTTGTTTGTCCTCAGATCAACTTGATGTCATTTCTGTCATTCTCAAGAGCTAGGGCTTCTTCTTATATCATAAATGATTAATTCTAGGGTTTTCTAATTCATATTGTTTCTAGGCTTTATGAACCCTGGATGCTTCAATGTCTAAAGCCTTCAATACATGTCATCCGTCAAACTTACAAATTCTATAAGTATACTAATGTGTTAGCTACAAATCCTAGAAATGTTATTGACAAGCCTTCTATACATGAGATGGATTTTCATTTCATTCCTTGATCACAAAAATCTAGTCTTCATATATAAGGAAAGGATCTAAATGCTAACATATCAATTATGTTAGGAACTCTAATATATCTATACATACCCTTTTATAATATGTCACTATCTTTCAAACAAGCATAAGGTCGTTAGTTTATTCTTCATGTGATTTCACCGTGACCTAGAAGACTTAGAATTATATGCAATATAGTTGACATAGGTCATTGGTTGCAAGAAAACTTTGAAATAAAGAAAATTATATGTACTTCTTGAACCTTACCTGCCCATTTTTACAAATATTTGGTCATCTGCAACATATATTTTCTTGAGTTGATATATATCATATTTCTATAACATAGGTACCTCATACCTTTAGCTATAAAACTAGAGAAAAAATTACATATATTTATTTAGGGTGCTTCAAAGATATATCTTCACAGCAAAATTAGACTTCTCATCATAGTATATCAAGTTAATAATTCCTTTCAATTTTTTCTATGAGTTGTTATTTGTTTCTCTTTCATATTTCCTCAGAAATGCTATTTGAGTTTCTTCATAAGTGTTTTCTTTAGTCATAGTAGAAGGTACCATAGACATTTGTATTATCCATAGATAGTAACATAAGTGTCACACTCCCTTGCATGAGCCAAGGGTACATATCTACACATAAACAAGTGATATTTTCTTTAGTGATACAAAATTCAGACTTCAGAATTCAAATCTAGTGCTTTTATTTTGTGAGAAAATATACTTCATGTCATAAATTGAATTCCATGGATGTTATGTCAAAGGAATTTTTATAATTCGGATAGTTTTACATGAGATATATTGGACCTATTTAGAAAGTATAATACATGTGCTTAGACAATACTGAGATACAAAATTTCCACTTCACATATCAAGTATAGACCTTCGATCTATCTCAAGAACTTGGATTTATACACAGGGATCATAGTCATGTAGACTTTGGCTTTGATTCAAGAGGAGATATAATCATGTCACTATTCCATAGAGGCTTGGAATTATTTTGCATCAATCACAGAGAGAAATTTTGGATGTCATACACCCTCTTCTTTTTAAGTCTAACACTCATCCTCGACACTAATCTCTTATACTTGCCTTAAAAATGTCTACTCAAACCTTAAAAAAAATGGATGTTTTGTTACATAGAGAAAAATTGGATGCATTCACAACTCAAACTTTGTATCTCAGAAAAATTTTAGCCTTTTGAGCATTATTTGTTCAGACCTATTAAATTCTTGAAATTGTCCTTGTTCTAACATAGAGATTATTACTTCATTGGATTACTATTTCATAGATTGATCACTGCTTCAAGGATACTGGATCTTTAAGTAGACATAGGTCACTAACTTGCATAGTTTTAATTTCATAGAAGGGTTTCAACATGTATTATTGTATGTTATTATTATATATATCTTGGATTTGTCATAGATATATCACAACTTCATACTTTTTACTCTCCATGCTCAGACTAGTTACTTTTTCACAAATTCAAATATCATTTGGATATTATATCACAGATATGAGATTCAATATATTTTTTTTTCCATAGACTTCAAAATTATATAGTTTAGACACCTTCAAATCATAATAATGAAATGCTTCAGATTTACAAATTTTCGTCTAAACTAAGTGCCATAGATAGCTTACATGATCCTCAAAGGACTACAACAGAACTTGGCTGAAGTTGTAGAGGTATAAAGTCACAGGTAAGAACTATCCATAGCAAAATATCACAAGGTTCCATAGGGTTTTTGAGTCGTCGTTTTTGAATGAGATGTGTTTCCAATCTTTTATTTGCAATTCTTCAATATAGATTTTATAGGACTTGAACCATTGAATCTAGCTTCATCAAATATCCCTAACCCTAATGCACCTAGTGTATATCACCATCACATGTGGATAACACTGCTTCAAATACAATACCCAGTAGGGTAGATTGAACACATGAACTCATGCACCCAACACACTTAGAAAACTGCACCATTCAAAGAATAAACATTCATGCATGCCCTCTCATGGATGGGTAATTGTGCCTTCCTAATTGAAGAAAATACATTCATACATGTGTTTCATCCAACGATCCTACTAAACTACTGCACCTCCATTAGAGGATCTCTTATGGGCCCTCTACTAAACATCAACTTTTCTCTGTACAAGCTGGAATGTATTTATTGAAGGATGATGTTGTTGCCGAAGGAGAACAACTACTGAGAAATGGGTAAAATCTAAGACTACCTCTTGTATCAGATAAAAGTAAAAATGTTGTCAAATTAAGCAATATTGTTAAGGAATTTTCTCTTTGTATATTCAGCAATCCAAAATGAAAAAGGATAATTGTAATTTTCTTTCACCTGATGAAATAAAGAATATAGAACTTATTTCAAAGTGTTGCATTTATGTGGGTAATATATTATATCATATGTCATTATACATGGAGCAGTTAGAAATTATTCTACTACCATAGACTGAAATGAAGTACAACCCTATTACAAGGACTATGGTACCAAGTGCAACATCTAGTTTAATCACAATAATATTCATTGGCTTGTAGCAATCTTCTTTTGGAAAGCAACTAAAAGATATTTATTACGCTTTGAATTTCAAATGCTTATTAAAGGATCAAGTGGTGGCTGCAATGAACAACTCAAACTGGGTGATCTCAAAACAAAATAATTTAGTATTTCCAAGACAAAATAACATTACTGATGTATCTTTGAATTCCATGAAAACAGAAAAATTTGATGTATTGAAATGATGTTAGGAGATTAGTAAAGAGGATCAAATTAAGTGATGTTATGGCCATACCAATGTATCTGTTGACGCTTTGAGAGAAGAGACTTGGCAACACCAAGAACATCGAGTGCCCTCTAAGCATTGGTCATCCAAGACAATGTAGTCCTTGTGGTTTGTAGAGAGTCATCTCTCTCTAACATCGGGCTCTTCAAACCAACTCTACACAAGGTCATTACAAATGTAAAAAATCAACAAGACACAAATTTGGTAGTAAATATGACCAAAATAAGAACTAGTGAAAAAATTTTCACAATCCTTCTTTTGAAACCAACATTATAATCTCCTTAGCATTATGATTAGTTGCCATTGTTCTTCCCAGGTCAGTGAACTCAGCTCCGCCTTGACAAAGTGTAATTGCATAAAATGAATGACAGTCTCATGCCAATAGGTCTTCTACGATGAATGCGCAGGAACCTAGTACATTGACCATTTTTCTCTTCGCTTAGCTACCCAGGGCTTATTTGCCTTTCGAAATATCAACAATTATTTTCCAAGAAAATATAAAATAAGAATAATATTTTACTATATTCTAAAAGGTGAAGATGTTGAAATCATGCCACAAAGTGAAAGGAAATCAAATATATTTCCTCAAACCACCAAATATATAAATAAAACAATAATAATAATAAAAATAAAACTAGATCTATTTATCTATGCATGAAATGAGCCAAGCGACTAAAAAATCCTAACCAAAACAAACCAAAAATTTCAAACTTGACAAAATCCTCTAAACAAGTAGCAAACAAACCGCTAAAATTTTCTAAGATATCAAAGCTATACATAAATGAAATTTTATGTACTTGAATAAGCCCATTGTTGCTTAGTGTTAGACTTCTTAAATAGTTATTTATCATTTAATACTAGGACGCTATCTATGTGAAAAGAAATAGGTCCCAACTTCATCAATTCCGACTTCATTTCCAATCAAAGATCAAATCCAAAGGCCACTAACTCGTTACTCTAGGATGGTGCTAAAGTTAAATACACAAAATAACAAAAAATAAATATATGATAAAAAGTAGACCTGCAAGATTGTATTGTCTAATTTAGTAACCGGAGAACCCACAGTAAAAACCATTCTTCGTTAATGTTTGAAATACCAACAGGGATCCATCATCAGGACATTCTTGAATGATGATAGTAGAAGAGCTTGAATGAGGGTATTAAATAGATTTTAATAGTTTGAAGTGAGAAGATTTAAATGGATGTCGATTGTTTTAATCATTTTTGTTTATTATAATCCTTATTTTTTTAATAATTTTAAGAATTTTAAAGTATTTTCAAAAGATTAT
Organism: Pinus tabuliformis; assembly: GCA_031772625.1. Lineage (NCBI taxonomy): Eukaryota > Viridiplantae > Streptophyta > Pinopsida > Pinales > Pinaceae > Pinus > Pinus tabuliformis. Next base: position 657,405,266 of record CM062808.1, read on the forward strand.
TTATTAATGTAATAATAAATAAATACATTGATTATTTAATATTTACTACTAAATGTTTAAACTTATTATTAAGACTCTTAATAATAAATTTAAACATTTTTAATCTTTACTACTAAATGTTTAAATTTATTATTAAGAGTCTTAATAATAAATTTAAACATTTAGTAGTAAAGATTAAATAATCAATGTATTTATTTATTATTACATTAATAAATAATCTTTTGAAAATACTTTAAATTCTTAAAATTATTAAAAAATAAGGATTATAATAAATAAAAATGATTAAAACAGCCGACATCCATTTAAATCTTCTCACTTCAAACTATTAAAATCTATTTAATACCCTCATTCAAGCTCTTCTACTATCATCATTCAAGAATGTCCTGATGATGGATCCTTGTTGGGATTTGAAACATTGACGAAGAATGGTTTTTACTGTGGGTTCTCCGGTTACTAAATTAGAAGATATAAACCACAGATGTCTTAAATCCAGAAGATTGTATAGGTCGAGTTTGACAGGGACACCAATAACTGAGACTAGAGAGATTTATAGAATGTGTTAGTTACTTGTGTGTGTCTATTGTGCGAGTAGTGGTATGGTGGAGAGACCTACCAAAAAGGGACGTTAGTCTCGGGGAAGTATAGTAGGGATATCCATAAAGCATTTATGTAAAAAGGATATGAGAAGTGTTGTCTTCAAGTTGGGTTATGTTATGGTAGAATTTTGTTGGTGATAAGTGGTAACAAAACACTTACATCAATAGGTAAAAAGTAAATTTGGGGCATGAGTTGGACTGACTCATGTTATCTCATCCCTTAATGGTCCTAAGGACATGTGGGGACCTGAAAAACTTAGTACCTGAAAGACTTGAAAGCATGGCTAACAAATGACTAACAAGACTATACAAAAGAATGTCGGTCTCATGTCAATAGGTTTCCTACAATGAATGCACAGAAACCTAGTACATAAACCATATTTCTCTTCACCTAACTACCCATGGCTCATTTCCCTTTACAAATATCAATAATTATTTTCCAAGAAAATATAAAATAAGCATAGTAGTCTACAAAGTCATGCCACAAAGTGAAAGGAAAAAAAAACAACTTTCTTCAAACCACAAAATATGTAAAGAAAACAATAATAATTATAAAACTAGATCTATGAATCTAAGCATGAAGAAAGAATTAAAATAATTGAAGGGACTAACATCATCTTTGACCAAAACAAAACTCAAAACTCAATAAAATGCCCCAAACACAAGCAACATATAAATCATTAAAATTTTCCAAGATATTAGAGTTAGACATCAAGGTAGTTTCATGTACTTGAATGAGCCCATTGATGCTTTGCATTAGTCTTGTTAAATTAGTTATTTATCATTTAATAATAGTCAGACACTATCTATGTGAAAATAAATAGGTCCCAACCTCATCAAATCTAGCTTTATTTCTTGTCACAGATAAGAAACAAACAATGTAATGATTAAATATGAAACATCAATCTTAAAATAACACGCATCAAAGTAATGTCATTGTAATGTTACAATGAAAAATACAAATATAGAACCTATTTTTACCTGAATTTGACATATAGTAATCTTGCATGATCAATGGAACATGTATACCAAAATAAGAGTCCTAGAGTATTTCAATTTCCCAATTCTCATCTTGGTTCTCATTTTCTAAATTGTGAACATGATCTTCTCTAAATGAACTGTCATTATGAGCCTCCAAAACATTATGTTCTATATCAAGTTCATTAGAGAAATTTGTTATATTGTTTTCTCCCCTTCTATCACAATCTGATGCGCAAGAGTTAGCGCTCTTTCATATGGAAAATTGTCAATGTCATACTTTGTTACATATAATCTTAAGCATGTATCCACATGTTTATCAAGCTTTTCTCTCAACTTATACTTCAATAATGATAATGCACTAAACATTCTCTAATACTCCATTGATTCCAAAATCATGGTTTGACACAAATCTGCTAATTTGAAATATTCTGATATGTTTTCTTGCAGGTATTGACTAACACCCAAAGTAGTCCATAATCTTGTTATAGCACCATTTTCATTAGGAATCTCCAAAAAAGGATATTGCTTCCACATTGTTTCAGCAAAGCGTCCACCTTTCTGATACAATTTTGATGAATCTAAAATACCTTCAATTTGTTCTCCATGTATCGATACATTCTTGCAAAAATGGTCAACTAAACATTTTAATCTTTTTTGAAAATCATCTTTTAAAGTTCTTGGACATTGACAATTGTTCCAATATTGAGGTTATACCACACACATGGCCTCCAATAATTCATCTCGAGGAAATCTTTCTCTTATCTCTAATGATAGTGATCTTGCAATTTCTATCAAATTTTGTCTCACTGAAATCACAATATTATCAAATTGGTCTCTTGACACAGGGAAATCTTTGGTGATTCGTCCTGCCTTACTAATATAATGAAAGGGAACCATATACCCACGCACTGCAATACATAGTATCCCTTTTTCAGCAAATGTCAAAAAAAAAAAATCAGTATTTTCTATATTGATGATCTTAGTCCAACTTTTAAACTCTGGACCCGTAAAAGAGTCTGGCATTATATACAAATTATCCAATGCAAGACATGATGACTTTATCGCATTTGTGTATTCCGCAATATACATTGTGTGATTCTGAGAAATTTTCACGAGGACATTCATTTCATGTAGCATGGGAATATTTCTAGCCAATGTCAATAACGTCTCTATATTAGTTAGTCGAGAAAGAAGATCTTGAGATTTGTCTACATTGTAGCTATTTTCATACATCAACCCTACCAAAGATTTGAACTCACTAAATAGTCTTTGATTTGGTCCGTTTAATGAGAGTCATCTTGTATCAACATCTTTCAGTAGTTTTTTTCCATCCGTAACACCATCTGCAAATTGTTGAAACTCTAAATACCATTTGGGACTATGAGAAAAGTATGCATGACTCTCACATACAAGATCTTCAACTTTTGAAACTGATGGAAAATTGCTTACTATTTTAAATGCAAGATTCATCCTATGAGCATTACAATGAATATTAATCATATATGGTGAAGTTGATAGTTGTAGACTAACACAAAGGACATTCCTTTGTCCTTTCGTTACTGATGCTCCATCTGCTCCATCACATACCAATTTTTTTTGCAATCATTAAATGATCCATACCACTTTCCTTCAAACCATTAAGAACAAGTTCATAAATATTTTCAGCTATAGAAGTCTCTCTCATCTTTTTAATCCCAAGGAGATAGGAATGCCTAATATGGTAATTAACTATATAAATTCTCATGCAAATCCATGAAGTGTTATCTATAGTCGTAACCTCATCCAAAGAAAATGCCAAAAACCTAGCATTTGCAATCTTCTCTTTCGAATCATCCTTTTCTACTTGAGCTAGATATCTTTCCCATTCCCAACCACCGGTTACAGACCAATGAGAAGATGGAAAGTTTGGAACTTGAGGAAAAGATAGAAATTTCATGTGATTTGGATAATCTGTCAGAGGATGACCTTTAGATAAGATGTGAAATATAGTGCTCAATTGTATCGTCTTCGATAACAAAATTATTTCCATCGTCTTTTCAAATAGAGATATGATGGTTCCTCCACTTTCCTCAAGTTTCCTCTTACTTATTAAATATTATTTATATTCTTCTACATATTCAACATGTCGACATTCCTCAGAAGATTTCCATCTAACAATACATTTCTCTTTACCATTTACAATTTTATTTTCATACACCTTTCCTGCATGCTTTTGTACGATATCTAGCTTCATCTAAAATTTCACTACCTTTTGAGTTTTCCGACTACACGCAATACATCTAACTTGCCGAAAAACCTCGTTCTCATTTGTAGGAGGTATTTCTTCAATAAATGGAAAACTTGAGACCCAATTTTCTTGGAATCATCTCCCTATGGTCCACTGGCCTCTTTTCCTTTTGCACGAATGGATTGTGTCACCTTCCAAGGAAAAATATTTAAGATTTTCAACACCAATTTCTTTTGAAATTGCATTTATCTCACCCCGATCACTTGAGGAACCTATTATTTCATCCATTGTATGGATATCAAATGCATTTCCACAAGAGTTAACCTCTCTCTCAATAACAGATTGTTCAAAGGAGCTTGCATCATGAAGAGAATGTGTATTTTTGGATGGAGCCTTTTGAAAGTAGGATAATACATCCAATTGCCTTTATGGTTTCTTCCCACGATTATCTTTTGACATCTCACTGAATATTCGACAAGTAAAATTTCAAATCGATCTGCAAACCTGCATCAATAGTTTCCAAGTGTTGATATATGCTTCATATAAATTCACTTGTTCGTAGAAAATAGAATTGTTGAGCCAACATTGAAATAACATATATCAGAAATTGAATTTTGAGGCAAAATGGAATTTCACAAAAATTATTTAACAATGATAATGGGAAACTATTAACTTTTAAGACATAAAATATAATAATTCATTTGTATAACATTGAAACAACATCATCCTTGTAGGTCTATCTTAGTCCTTTTGGTTTAGTAGTTTGGCTTGGGTCGATATCCATGCTAGATATCTATGGGCGGGCTTTGAATCATTCCCATTTCATGCAGTCAGTGTTTTGGACAAATTCTATTAGAAACATTAGTGACTCTTTGAATTTTGTGCAGAAAATAGAATATTAATCCTCGTGGATTTGAATCTAGGCATGATCTAGCAAGAAATCCATTGTTAAATGAATAAATTTCATATGGATGTTTTGTAGAACTCCCTTGTTGTTTTACATTTGTGTAGTCATCTATCATGCTAAGAAGTGGGTGAATCAATGAAATTTGCATGTGTTAAATGGGAATTCTATGTGAGCATTTGTAATTCCATATGTAGTTTGCATCACGAATCCCATCTCTTCAATAGCGCTAACACTTTTATTGGTTCTTGCTAGATTAACACACTTCTCTCTATCTTGATGATTTGGGGTTTCTCGAGGGCATAGTGAGCGAGGTCTGTCACACAAATTTCTCTCCCTTAATCCAAATATATATCATCTTTCTCTCCCTAAATCAAATATATATCAGATTTCATTCCCTTAATCCAGATATATAAGTGCAGGGATGGACGGATGTGAATTTCAAATGAAAATTTTGTTGTACACGTAGTCATCTTTGTTTTTGGATGTGAAGAATAATTTGATTTATATATAATATCACAAAATCCATTTCAATATATGAGCAGGGATAAGATATTGGTCTCTGCATATACTTTTCCATTATGAGATGGGCATTTGTGTATGTGGATGTTTTTGGATGTGAAGAATAATTTGATTTATATCTCACTGTAGCGATTTAAACTATGGCTCAACTTTACAAAATGTGTGCAAGAAGGAAGAAGTTATGTCATGTATAATATTCCCAAGTAATTAGCAACATGAGAATCACTTTGGTAAACATTGAAAATTTAATTTTGAAATGTGATAAAGGGTGCGGGTTGAAAATTTAAGTTTGAACTGTGAGAATGGGGGTTAGCACAGTACTTTTCTAGAGCATTCAAGTATATTTTTTTCATTTTCAGTGAGATGATGGATGTTGGACTGTACAGTGTCGAATTCTTCTTCAACACATCATCATGATGTTTTGAAAAGGGAAAAATAGGGATTTCTTAGGGAGAGTGCAGGGTGCGTACTCAAATATATATGTGTACATGATTTTTCTTGCTAGACCCATTTTGGGCAAAGGAAGATGACACTGTGTTGCGCCATATGCTGTTTGGGATAGGATGGGATGCCGACTGCAAAATTGTGGAATAATGTCATGTTTGAAGATATGACACGGGAACAATCCAAGAGAAAATCAGCTTGACAACTTTTGGTTGTAATACACGTTTCATTTTGGAGGAGAGGTGGAAGAAAGGCTCATTGATTATGATAAGAATGTGAAGTTCATTTTGATATATATATAGATTCTGTGCTTATGAATCTATTTTTAAGAAAGAAATAAACATAACGGGTTTTCCTTCTTATTTATTAGTTATTCGGGTAATGGAATTTACAATGCTTGCAACCTCCAATGGTTGTTGTTGTTACAAGTTAAAACCACAACATGACCAAGTCATCTTTATCTCGCAAGTCACATTGGTTCTCAGTTGCACCCACATTCACTATACAAACTAGCTGTCAATGGCCCCTCTTAAAACTAGGAATTATGGTTACCATGTTTCTTCATTTTCTCTACTCCACATATATATAGTAGGATTGGTGGAATCGTTTTCGGAAGAAGGAAGATGGCACTTTGAACATCATTCAAACCTGATGTGAAAATAAGAACGAGAATTTGCAACTTTGGTCTTTCCCCCTTCTTTCAAGGTAAGGTAGCAAAATCAATTGTGACATTGGCTTTTTGGTTTCTAATGCATGAAATATTGCTGAGCCAAATATTTGCAAAACTATTCTCTGCTCTTCCACACTATTAACCTTAATGAATAAAAAAGAATAAAGAGCTTCACTTGACCCACCTTGGCTCCAAAAATATATATTTCACATATCCAATGATAGAAAATATGTCCAGTTGTGAAAGTCTCCATTCTAAATTCGATTTTGATGGTTCAAAAATATATATTTCACGCTGTAAAAACCACAAATCCAATGACAGAAAATATGTCCACTTGTGAAAGTCTCCATTCTAAATACAATTTTCATGGGTCAAAAAAATATATTTCACACTGTAAAAACCACAAATCCAATGACAGACAATAAGTCCACTTGTGAAAGTCTCCATTCAAAATATGATTTTCAAGGGACAAAAAAAGATAATTCACATTGTAAAAACCACAAATTCAATGATAGACAATATGCCCACTTTTGAAAGTCTCACCACAAATCCAATGACAGACAATATGTCCACTTGTGAAAGTCTCCATTCTAAATTTGATTTTGATGGTTCTTCAAGAGGTTTCCCTATCAAATGCAAGTTTTGAGTTTGTAATTAGGAATCAAATGGAAGACCCATCCTATGTTGCTATAGGGAATATAGGATAAACGGCCATGAATTATGTTGACGTTGTGGAAGCCAAGAAGGAACTAGAGAGTCCATAAATTTGAATGCGGAAGTGTAGACTTGGAAGGGAACTCAAAACTCAACTATGATCAATTAAGGAATCAACAACCTTCCATGAATCGTTGGAGGTTGGACTCCATTTTCATAAATGAAAAGGGTGGCTTCCCTCATCCCCAATTTGGAACTCAAACATTCAAGGAGCAGGAAGGATGGGTGCAACAAGATATCCAGATATGTGGAACATCCTCCAGGGGGATATGAAAAGACAAACTTCACTTCTTGAATGATGCATACAGGAATAATGTGGGAGGATCAAGGATATTTAATGATGGAAATTCAATCCATCAATCCACCTTGCCACAAAATGAATAATCGGGAAGGATACATCCATCATGGCACCTAAAAAGTGCCTCATAGGTGTGGAAACCCCTTGATCAAATTAATCATCAATGGAGAAGGAAACCTAGATCCAAGTATGACGAACAAGGTTAATGTGTTAATTCCATGACAAGGATATAGTTAAGATGCACGCCTCACTATCTCCAACGGTGTACACAAACTCCTAAACTTGTGTTTTCGTTCTATGGAACTCTACTCGCATTCTCTCTCTCTCTCTAATGTTTTAAGTCCATGACAAGGAGATAGTTAAGATGCATGCCTCACTATATCCAACAGTCTACACAAATTCCTAAATTTTGTTTTCATTTTATGGAACTCTACTCTCATTCTCTCTCTCTCTCTCTCTCTCTCTCTCTCTCTCTCTCTCTCTCTCTCTCTCTCTCTCTCATAATGTTGTCTATCTTTGTCCCTGTTTGAGCCTCTCTCTCTACCATGGAGGATCCTCTCTAGGTTTCTTTAGTGCATTATTAAAAGATTGAGTCTACCTCCCTGTTTGACTGAGGTTATTTTTGTGATAGCTATCGTGGATGATCCTATCTAGGTTTCTTGTGTATGATTGACTCTTCTCTTCCACCAAGCATCCACCACATCTATGTGGCCCTTGGAAGCATTCCTTGCTTATTCCTACCTGAAATATTCGCTGCCAACAAACAAGACGTTGCTACTTCTAGACAGAGTTTTGGGAACTATACCCTCTTCTTGGGGTTGGGGAGGAGTTTTTGGAGCTATACCTTCTCCTTGGGGTTATGGAGGAGCTTTAGATCTATACCTTCTGCTTGGGCTTGTCATTCGACTTAACCAAATCTTAATCATACTATTGGATATCCTTCATTTGTTGGGGGTATTGTCCATTTTCTTTGGCATTCCAACCAATTATGTATTATCCACTTTTCAAAAATCACTTTTCCATCTCCGATTTCGATGAAGTTCATGATTTAGATTTCAAAGATATCAAGCATTGCTCCAACACTTTTGATTTTAGGTTTTTAACCCAAAAGGTTAAGCCTTCCCCTTCCAAAATTGGCCAGTGGTCTTTCACGTTCTTCCAATTTTTGTTATTGTAATCTTGGTCATCCTACTCAATTCTTCAAGGTTCTTCCGGATCCAACAAGGGTGGAAATCACTTGCAAGAGTCCCCTCCCGCATACAGAGCCATTATCCCACCCAAGTCCGGAGGTAGTTCCCAACGAGTTCCAAACTTCCAGTCGCCATTTATGGTTAGAATGTACATGTAAGAGGATTGCATGGTAGTGATGCCCTTCATATCCCATCGCTCTCTCGATATCACTTGGCATCATGGCTTCCTCGACATGTGTTTGTTGGTGACCTCAAAACATGCCTTCATGTTTGGTGAATTGACTTAACATGTGTTGGTTAGTGAGCTTAAGGCATGCCTTCATGTTTGGTGGATTGACTTGACATGGGTTGGTTGTTGAGATTGTGAATTGACTTGGCATGTGTTGGCCTTCATGTTAAGTGAATTGACTTGACATGGCTTGGTTGTCGAGCTCGTGGATTGACTTGGCATTTGTCGAGCTCGAAACATGCATTCGTGTATGGTGAATTGACTTGACATGTGTCAGTCATTGATCTCAAGTGAATTGACTTGACATGTGTTGGTTGATGAGCTCATGTGAGTTGAATTGAGATGTGTTGGTTAAACATGCCTTCATTTTTGGTGAATTGAAAATAAATTGTCTTGATATGTGTTGGTTGTTGTTGAGCTAGAAACATGCCTTCACGTTTGGTGAATTGAAAATAAAGTTAGCGGATGAGATAGGAACGTAAAACCCCAATTTCTTTTATTTTTTGAGATCCCCTCATTCAATTTTGTGCCTTCATTTGCAAGATTGTTGCATTATCGGTTGAGAGCCCTCGGGGTCCGGAAGAAGGTAATCCCTTGGAAACGAAGGGTATCGTTTCGGATTCTCGCGATGAGGGATGTCGACTTTCTATTTATTATTCTTCTTGAGATCCCCTTATTCAGCATCATCCCTCTATTAGTAACACTTTTGGCCAGTCGATTGAGAGGAATGATGCCAACTTTTTGTTTATTATTTTTTCCCAGATCCCCTCATTCAACGGTGTGCCTCCATTTGCAAGACTGTTGGCTTATCTGTTGGGAGCCCTAAGGCCCTAGAAGAAGGTAACCTCCTAGAAACGGAGGGTCTCTCTTCAAATTCTCAAGATGAATGAATGATGTGAAAAGGAAAAGACCACCTTAATTGAACAACATATTCAAACAGAGATAGGTGAAAACTTGAAACTCGTGATACGAAAAGATAATTTTTATTAATGCCCCACAAATGACCGAAAGGTAGGTCAATGGGGGTGTGGAAACCTGGAAAGGTCCTCTCCATTCAAGTCATCCACTAAATTAGATTTTCATATGGAGGGATGTGGAGACCAGGAAAGAAATAACCTGCAAGGATAATTGTATGCCCGCATATTGACAAAACTCCTATGCATGGGAATATTTTGATGGATCCTGTCAAGGAGAGCCACAAAAGTTGGCGCAGGAGGAATTTCACATTTGCAGGAAGCTAAAAGGTAATTGTTCCATTGAATCATTGGGAGAGGGTACAAATAATTGGGCTAACATTGAATTCTCTTTGATTGTTGACAAGGGTAACAATAGGAAGGAGGATTCTACATATTCAGATTTTAAAAGATTCCAAGATCGTCATTGACCAGATCGATGGTAAAGTAAATCAACCAAATTTGGTCCTTTCCCCCAATCTTGGAAAGAATCAAGGAGCTAAAAGAGAATCTCAATAAAATTTATTCTTCCCCAATCTTGGGGAGAATCAAGGAGCTGAAAGAGAATTTCACTAAAATTCCTTTTCAACACCTTTCTAGAGTTCAATCTTCCGACATAGGAGGAAGAAGGAAGGTCCCAGCTCTTAGCCAAGGTCTATTGCTTGTACAATTAACACCCAGCTAGCCACTGTTAGATGCTATTATGATTAACACCCAATGAGGATACCAACCACAAGAAGTGGCTAAAAACTGCAGGACGGATGCTCACAGAACTGTGCTATTTCATTTTCTTGTTTTTCCATAGGGAAGTGTTTCATTTTCTTGTCTTTCCAGAGGGAATATATAGATCCAATATTTTGTTATAATAGCCTATATGACAATTATTTTTTGATGTATGGAATAATTGGGCTTTATAGCCCCTATTTTGTTGTCAAGTTTTGATGTTGATAAACAATTTTTCCTCAATTGCAACATATATTCAAATCCAATTCCTCTCTCATATGGTAAATATACAATTTTTGTTTGAAATAGTAAATATACTATTATTTTACCCCCTCATTATGAAACCTTTGCGGCTACTGTGAAAACGTTTGACAACTAAATCCCACTGATGGGACATAGAGAACCAAACCAAACCTTTGCGGCTACTATGAAATCATTTCAAAACGAAATCTGGCTATTATGAAAACATTTGACAACGAAATCCCACTGTTGGGACATACAGAACCAAACCAAACCTTTGCGGCTACTGTGAAAACATTTGACAACGAAATCCCACTACTAGGACATAGAGAACCAAACCAAACCTTTGTGGCTACTGTGAAAATGTTTGACAACACAATCCCACTATTGGGACATAGAGAACCAAACCAAACCTTTGTGGATACTGTGAAAACGTTTGACAATGAAATCCCACAGCTGGGACGTAGAGAACCAAACCAAGGTCTTTCAGGTGAGAGTGGAAAAAGTAGACTAAAACTGAGGAAAAACAAGTTAAGTTGACAACGTGAATTAATTTTTAAGACAAGCTCGTAATTTAGGAAATTAGCGTTGTAATTGGTTTGAATCTACGATCAATCCATCAATGGAGTCTCTGTGTTCATATATATTTCTAGAACAAAAGAATGGAACACTAATATCGATCTGTGAATTGAATGGCAGTTGCAAACAAACAAGAACAAGATTAATGGAAATTTGTCAATGAAATGGTTAATAGCAATCTATGAATGAATGGAATGGAATTTTCTAACAAACATTAACAAAGATTACTAATAGCAATCTGTGATTGGAATAATGGCATTTTCTAACAGACATTACTAATATCAGTTTCAGTTTGGAAATAGTTGCAGATAATTTCTTTATCAGTTTGAGTGTGGAGGCCAACTCTAATTACAAATTGGCTTACCTGGAATGCAAAACCACTTCAGATTTTGATTCGCAAATTGCCAAGAAATGGAGAATTCTACACAAAATGTATACCCTATCACTGGTTGCAATGAGTCACCCAGAAATGGAGGATTCCACACAAAATGTATACTCTAGTCCAACGAGTCGCCAAGAAATGGAGGATTCCACACAAAATGTATACCCAGGTCTAACGAGTCACCAAGAAATGGAGGATTCCGCACAAAATGTACACCCTGGTCCTTGGCGCTGCTGGAAAGAGTCACCAATTCAGAAAAATCATAAAGGAAAGATTTGTGAACTAAGGAATCTGAAACTAGCAAATTTATACACCCTTTCCATCGATGAAAACCATATTTGAAAACAGGGAGCCGTTCACCCTTGCCCTCCATTTGAAAACCAAAAAATCAAGGTGATTGGGACCAAATCGAACCTCCCAAACCAGAAAAACGAAAAACAGGGAGATTGTAAACGGATTTAACACTGAAAATTAGAAAATCCAGCGATTTTAAGGGAATACAATCTCCCAAACCAGGCGAATCGGACCAAATGATCCTTCGCATGGTTTATCTGCCCCTTTTTTTTGGGCTAAAATCAAAAAAATAATTATTTTTTAAATAAAAGTTGAGCTAACTATAGGAAAAGTGTGTTTTATAAAAATTTTGCCCCTCTAAAATGCAAAACCCCTTAAATTTCGCCCTTGGGCTAAAATTCGCCCCTAAATTTTACCATGTGCATGATATGCCCCTATAAATTTATCCCATAAGAGCTCACAACTAAAATGTGATTCACCTGCACTCTCCTACTGAGATAATCTGCAACTATGTTCTCCTTTCCCTTGATGTCCCTAATCTCAGAGTCAAACTCACTAAGGGTATCCAACCATATAACTTTCTTGGCATTCATATTGGGTTGGTCAAATAATGATCTAGGAGGATCCAGGTGGATCTTCATAAAAGTACCAGTGGCATGGTAAAAGGCTCAAAACTCAAAGTGGCAGAATCTAGGTAGGCTTAGCAATGAATTAAAGTGCTCATCATCCTGACTCCATTTGTGCGAACAGAACTCAAATCTGAGTCCAGATGACAAAGTTACAACAAGTCAAAGTTTGAGTTTGATTTGCCTAGGTGGCAAGAAGAAGATGACATGGAAAAGCTTCAACGAAAGAGGGCACGCCACATGGCAGGTCCACCAGGCCCCGCATTTCACTTACCGGCGAAACAGAGGAGAGCTTAAGGAAGAATTTGCCCTTGGCATTCCTAGCTACGATTGCGATATTGCATATCGCAAGCCAGAGGAAGAACAAAAAGGTAAATCAGCCGCAGCAGGACTTTGTTGTGATGTGATATCGCATATCACGATCGCAAATCGGAGGAGGTTCTGAATCAGCATTGACAGGACTCTATTGCGATGCGATATCGCATGTCGCGATCACAGATTGAGAGAGGTTTTGGGTCGGCCCCAACAAGACTTTGTTGAGATGTGATACATATCGCAAATCGCAATCGCATAAAAGGGTTGTTTGCGAAGCAGTCAGGCTGTGATCGCCGATTGCGATTTATGACAAGATTGCTCGGATGTGATATTTATAAACTGTATTCAATAAACTCGGCGGGTCGATGTTATGTAGACTTGGGTCTATCCACCAATGGAAGTCACCGATTGTGAGTTGCGATGGATTTCCAGATGCGGGATTTTTATGAACTGAATTTGATAAAGCCATTGGGTTTGTGTATCACCGATTGTGCAGAGTGTTATTGTTTAGACTTGGCCTATCCACCAATTGAATGAACGTCGACTCTTTGTTAGAGCCACCGGTTTGAGGCCTAAAACATAAACAGACTGTTGGACATCTCTCCAATGGGTTGTTCTATGTTGAGGATGTAAAATACCAAGAGTCGTCTGCCGATAATTATTGCCGCCGAGATGTACAGATGGTTAAAAGGGGTTTTCTCCATTTTTGTGAGGTCAGTTTCCTTGTATCATACAGGCTCGAGATCGTCAGTCTCATGACAAATGTGCTTGAAAAATTTGTCATTTATTTGAAAACTGCATGGTTATGAAGGATTCGGCCACACTAGCATTTATATATTACTATTTGGGCCTGAAGAAAGGGGAGAGCAGAGAGAGTAACATAGGTTTGCAGAGTAGAGTAGTGGCACCTGCTCCCGGCAGGTGGCCAGGACCTTATCTCAAAGATCAGAAGGTTCCAAGAAGGTTGCAAAAGGCCCGATTATCTAAATGGGGTGTTCAGATAGGCATTTTTGCACTATTTTTCTCCAAGAAGTCAGTGGTGCTATTTGTTTCTAGAGTTGGGCTCTCCATTTTCCATTTATCTTCCAGATTGGTGGTATAAGGATGTTTATGTAGAAATCTGATTTTACTTCTCTCTTTTCGTGCCACTTAATAAAAGAAGCCCTCCCCACTATTGAGCAGGGCCCGGAGATGTAGTCCAAATTGGACAAACTCCGTAATAAAATATTTGTGTCATGATCTTTTGTGATGATGTATCTTTGTCTTGATTTTTCATGCTTATGTTTTTATGGTTTTTAAGCGTTTTACTCATGTCAACTCTGATGCATCTATAAGTGAAAAAAATCTTGGATCAAGTTGTATCAGAGCAGGGCTTAAGTAATGTGAATTGCTTGAGTGCGCTAACAAAAGATAGGCTTCAGAGGACGATCATCTCAAAAAAAGGATACATACATGAGTATTGAGGCTCATGGGGGAGAGATATGATACAATTGTTGTTAGAGTGTGCATGAATGACAGAGTTTTGTGTGAATGATTAAGTGTGCAGCCATGGAGCATGACAAGGGAATGCATGAGACTCTCCTGTGTATGTCCAAAATGGTGGATATTAGGTATCCAACATCTGAGAGGCACAAAGAGGATGAGACTAAGGGATAGGAGAGCGATATATCATCTACCTCTTCTGGTTCTTTTCAATCATTGCCTTCCTCAAATGGAGAGATTAATCAGAGGCTTCAAGACGAGAATGAAAAATTAAAAAGGCTCCTACATCAAGAGGAAGAGGAGAAATAGCAGATTCTACAGCACTTGCAAGCAAAGAAGGAAGCCTTGGAGAAGCTACAACGTTATCTATGTGAGATAAATTCTTCCACGCTAAAAATGATTCCTGATGCTGAATTTGCTATTTTTGAAAATCATACCACAGGAATTGGCTCCGAACTGTTGAAGAGAATAGGGTATGAAGGAAAAGGCTTGGGCATTAATGGCCAAGGCATTGTCAATCCCATAAAAGTACAAGAATTACCCTGTCGAACAAGACTTGGGTATGTCAAGAGGGAAGCTGAGAAATGTGCTATTACAGCCAACAAACAGTTAATGACAAATGAGAAGCCCTCATCAGTTCTTTGCAACTCGAAAGTGGAGGTAAAAGATGTTGATTTCCCTTCAGATTTTTCTTCACATAGTATAGTTTCTGTTGGAAATGTGGAGATATCAATCACAAGGACAAACATGAGACTCCTTACCAAGATGAGGTATAAGGAAGAAGAACTTGGTGTTAAGAGCCAAGGGATAACTCTGCCATTGGAGGTTGAGCAAAGACCTCGATTCGCAAGGTTGGGGTGCACTAAAGGACAATTCTCAAAGATGTCAAAAGCTTCCATGACATTGTTAAGGCCGCCGAGGAAAGAGGATGATGGGGACACATCACCATCAACCTATGGCAGTATGCATAGAAGAGACAAAGCTAAAGCAAGCTCTTAATCCCATGATCATACCAAAGACCGATAGAAAAGGTATAACCAGTCTCAGTATTTTAATGTTCATTTTGATTAAAATCTCATTTTTAATCATGGACGTAGATCATGGCATAGAAGGACTTGAAATTTTTGTGGATTGCATAACCATTTTTTTGCTGAGTGCTGGAAGAGAATGACAACACAAAAAAAGATGAGGTGTAGAATACCCTCTAAACAGCAGGCAAAGAAGAAGAAGATCAAGCATATCTGGAAGGTGAAGGCTCATTGTATTGATTGTGACAGAGGTGGTCATTAGAGAGCCACATGTTGGAGGCTCCATCAGAGCAACGTCACAAGGACAAGAGCGTCCGAGCATGAACTAGGCGAAACGGTTGTTCAACCAGCGAACACGCCATAGGGAGATGATCCATTCACTTTGATAAGTGAGATATGGTTCTTTTAGGTGTGGTAGAATGTCATGACCTTATTTTTTCATGTGTTGAATTTTAAATTGTAAAAGTGATGATGTGTTTTCCATCACTTATTGAAGCAAAAATGATGTTTGGCCTTGTCTTAATAGTTGGAGTATTGCTTCCATTTTTATGTAAACTTGACCACAGAGTATGTGTTATAAACTCGTGGCAAGTATGGGATGCTTGGCTCATTTTTTTGGTCATAGAGTTAAACATGTAGTTTTCAAGATATTGTACTACAATTTTGCAGGGGATGTAGGTGTCGGCTCATCGCTTATGGCTCTGAAGGACAAAGGTGAAGGAGAAGGAAGGATGACCTGTTAGGACACTTGCAGTGCACACAAAGTATAGAATAGTTATAGATTAATTAATTCTTTTGGAAGACAAAAAGCTTCTCTTAGTGGGGAGGAGTGATCCCAGAGGATTGATCCAAGTGGATCTTTAGAATAATACTAGTGGCATGGGAAAAGGCT
The DNA here is from genome assembly GCA_031772625.1 of Pinus tabuliformis. Lineage (NCBI taxonomy): Eukaryota > Viridiplantae > Streptophyta > Pinopsida > Pinales > Pinaceae > Pinus > Pinus tabuliformis. The sequence continues at coordinate 657,421,555 of CM062808.1, forward strand.
CAAAAATCAAAGTGTCAGAATCTGGGTAGGCTTAGCACTGGATTGAAGTGCTCGTCATCTTGCTTCCAATGGTATGAACGACACAAAAATATGAGTCCAGATGACAAAGTTAGATCAAGTCAAAGTTTGAGTTTGACTTGTCCAAGTGGCAAGAAGAAGATGACATGGCAAAGATTTAATGAATGGGGGCGCACCACGTGGCAGGTCCACTGGGCCCCACATATCACTTATCAGTGAAAAGGAGGAGTGCTTAAGGAAGAATTGGCCCATGTCATTCCCGACTGCGATTTCGATATCGCATATCATAGGACAGAGGAAGAACATAAAGGTAAATCAGCCCCTGTAGGACTTTGTTGCAATGCAATATCGCATATTGCAATCGCAGATTAAAGGAGGTTCTGAATCGGCCTCGATAGGACTCTATTGCAATGCAATATTAGATATCGCGATCACAGATTAGGAGTGGTTTTGGATCAGCCCTGGCAGGGCTTCGTTGCGATTCGATACATATCTCATATCACAATCACATAAAAGGGTTGTTTGCGATGTAGTTTGGCTGTGATTGTCGATTGCCATTTGCGACAGGACTACCTGGACATGGTATTTATAAACTGTATTCAATAAACCCACTAGGTGTGTGTTATGCATACTTGGATCTATCCACCGATGGAAACTAGTAATTACGAGTTGCGATGGACTGCCAGATGCAGGATTTGTATGAAATGCATTTAATAAAGCCGTCGGGTCCGTGTATCGCCAATTGCGCAGAGTGTTGTTGTTTAGACTTGGCCTGTCCACCGATAGAACGAATGTTGATTCTTTGTTAGAGCCATCGTTTGAGGCCTAAAATAGAAACAGGTTGTTGGACTGCTCTCCAATGGGTTTTTCTATGTTGAGGATGTAAAACACCGAGAGTTGTCCACCGATAAGTATTTCTGTCGAGATGTATGCACGGTTAAAAGGGGTTTTCGCCATTTTTGTGAGGTTGGTTGCCTTGTATCATACAGGCCCGAGATCCTTGGTCTCATGACAAACCTGCTTGAAAAATTTGTCATTTGTTTGAAAACTGCCCGATTATGAAGGATTCAGCCACACGAGCATATATATATGACTATTTGGGCCTGAAGAAAGGGGAGAGCAGAGAGAGCAATGTAGGTTTGTAGAGAAGAGTAGTGGCACCTGCTCCTGGCAAGTGGTCAGGACCTTATCTCAGAGATCATAAGGTTCCGAGAAGGTTGCAGAAGGCCCGATTATCCAAATGGGGTGTTCGGATATGCGTTGTTGCATTATTTTTTGTCAGGAAGTCAGTGGTGTTGTTTGTTTCTAGAGTTGAGTTATCCATTTGGCATCTATCTTCTAGATTGGAGTTATAAGGATGTTTATGTAGAAATCTGCTTGTACTTCTCTCTTTTCATTCCACTTAATAAAAGAATGCCTCCCCACTATTGAGCAGGGCCCAAGATGTAGTCCAAATTGGACGAACTCCGTAATCAAATCTCTGTGTCATGATATTTTGTGATGATGTCTCTTTGTATTCATTTTTCATGCTTATGTTTTTATGGTTTTTAAGTGTTGTAACTCATGTCAACTCCGATGCATCTATAAGCGACAAACATATTGGATCAAATAATTACCTTAGACCATTGTGATCACTCATCAGAACAAACCTCTTGCCAAGAAGATACTGTCTCCACATCTTCAATGCATGAATGATAGCTATGAACTCAAGATCATGGGTCATATAGTTTTTCACATGCTCATTTAACTTCCTTGACTCATAGCATACCACTTTCCCATTCCACATCAGGATTCCACCAAGTCCTTCCTTACAAGCATATGTATAAGCCACAAATGCCTTATTAGGATCTGCAATTTTCAAAACTGGAGAAAATGAAAGAAAATGCTTCAACTACTCAAAACTAGTTGAACACTCATCAGTCCATTCCTCTAAAAAGATGTAATATGATAGCCAATCCATGAGAATTTCTTGATGAACTACCTATAATAACCTGCTATTCCCATGAATGATCTGACCTCATCCACATTCCTAGGATTTGGCCACTCGATGATATATTTAATATTTTTCGGGTTCACTGATATCCCCTCCTTGGAAACAACATGTCCCAGCTAGTGAATCTAAGTCTAAAAGAAACTACACTTGCTAAGCTTGGCATAAAATTGATTCTCTCTCAACAATCTTAGCATTGTTGTTAGGTAATATGCATCCTCTTACTCATTTTTTTGAATATATTAGTATATCATCAATAAGCATTATCACAGATTTTTCCAAGTAAGGACACAACACACTATTAATCAAACACATGAAAGTGGTTGGAGAATTAGGAAGAACAAAAATAACCACCACAAACTCATAATGTCCATACCTTGTATGGAATGTGGTCCTTTAAATATCTTCTTCTTTGATGTGCACCTGATGATATCGTGATCTCATATCAATATTTGAAAATAGTATTGCTCCCTTAAATTGATCAAAAAAGCCATCAATCCACGTCTAGATACCTATTCTTGATAGTCATCTTGTTCAACTACCTGTATTCAATGCACAACCTGAGAGTACCATCCTTCTTCTTTACAAACAATATTGGTGCACCCCAAGGAAACACATTTTTCCATATGTATCCCTTATTAAGAATTTCATTAATCTACAACTTTAATTCCACCAAGTCTGGAGTACTCATACTATATGGTGCCTTAGATGTTGGTGTTTCTCCCAGCATCAACTCAATAGAAAAGTGTGTCTCTCTATGAGGAGGCAACTCTGAAATATATGCATGAAACATATCCTAAAACTACTGCAAAATAACATACCTCTTTAGGGCTTCATCATCCTCAACATCCTTCCCTTTGTCACTGGAAATATGATCTAGAAATAATACACATCCTCTCCTTCAATTGTGCTTTTCCTGCATAGTTTTAACCATTCTCACTGATGTAGGCTTCTTCTTTCCCTACAAAATTCTCCTTTCTCGATCATCATCCAGGCACTCAATACCCTTATTATAGAAATATACCTTGCTCCTATGAATGAACAACTAATTAATGCCCAAAATCATACTATATGACCAAGAAGGAAGCACATTTAGATGTGTTGATTTAGGAATGCCATTAAGCTCAAATTCACAAGATCTCACCCAATTATGAACTCTTCTCTTGGTCCATGTAGTCAATTGCACCAACCAAGATTCTGCATGCACTTCTTTATTCAAGCAACACTTATCCACCAGGTCAAGACTAATAAACTATAGTTATATCATGATCAATTAAAATGTAAACAACTTAATAAAAAATCTTACCTTCCATCTCAATAATGGATTCCTGATTATCAACCTGCCTATTCTTCACTAATGCATAAATCCAAGGAATACTCTACCTAACTTCTCCAACTAACTATGCCTCCTGAGCACTATAAGTTTGAGGTATGCCACCGTGGTGTGATGGAAAATCTCTCCAACGATGCTCTACACCACAATTCCGACATTGCAAAGGCTTCCTGCCATCGCCTTTGTTCTGTTATTCACGATGATCCTATGCCCTCTGTCAACTGCATTGAAATTATTATAAGGTTCTATGTTCTCCTTATCACCTACATCCTAAGGCCTTCCTCGCTTTTTAGACCACTTTCCTTTAGTCTTCTCATTTCCTTTCCAATCTCGCTTACGAACAGACTTGTGCTTAGACTGCTCATAACAATTCTTTAGCTTCCCGATGACTTTGTCTAATTAATGAGGCTCATCATGCCCAATCTTATCTTTCAATGCTAAAGGAAACCCACTAATGAACCTTTGGACCTTTGCCTTCTCATCCTTAATATATGGCACCTACCTAAATAGCTCCAGAAACTTAGTCATATACTCTGCATCTATCATGGAACACATCTTCAACTCATAAAACTCCTTAGCCTTTCTCTCATAATATGTCAAAGACAAATACTTCTTCCTAAAGAGTATTTTAAACTCATGCTAACTGAACTCCTCTATCATAATTCCTATGAAATGATTCACATCTTCCCACTAGATATCTTCTTTTCCCTTGAGACTGGAGATCGTTATCTTAGCATTCATATTCTCTGAATAATTATGCAATTTAACAAATTTCTTCATCCCAAGTAGCCATGATTCCTCATCTTCTAATTTCTTCACATCCTCATTAAAAGTAGGAGGATTGTCTTTCTTAAAATCCTCTGGTAAGTACTACTACTCCTCCTATAAAGATGTTGGCAATAATGATGATGATGTCTCTCAAAACTGGAACTAGAATAGAATTCCATGAACACTACCTCTCCTATCAAGTGTATCAAACCATCTACCACCTTTGAATTTGTCATCTTTTTCCAACATGTATCTAGATTGAGACCTTCTACCATATGCACCATTAGTCTTTTCATCATTTCCATTACTGATCCTCAATTATCACTACTTCTGAAAATCTGAAATACACTAAAGAATGATTGCATTAACCTTTTCTTGCTTTTCTTGAGCTCTAGCAAGTCTTTCTTGAGACCTAATCAACCTGTTATTATCTGCCTTGCAACTTTTGATATTTTCCTTTAAACATCTCACTGTATCTTTAATATCAGGATAATACTCATCTCCTTGTTGCTCAACTGATCTATAAGAAGATTCGCATGAACTGCAATCTGCCATTATGCTCTTCACCTTTGATCTTCTATATCCTACAAACATGCCATGTTAGATAAACCAAATATATACATAATCAAAATCGTACCTATGTGAAGTTCAAGGGAGGTTATCTTGTCTACAAAACCAATCAAGATTAGCAAAATATATATACATAATGACACCAACATATCAACATCTCAACTTGATAACACACCAACATCATCATGATGACACAAACTACAATAATGACCACCATGATGCATGTCTGACCTACTGTGCACAATAACCATGAGAATCATAATGCATGCACAAAAAACACATTGACAACGAACGTGAATGCATAACAATCACATCTATCCCATCCAATCCAAGTGTTTGAACCTAGAAGCTTTGATACCAATATGCAACCACCCCTCCCACATCTACCCACTTTCACAAGCTCTGCAGGGTGAACATGAGATTAGAGTTACTATGATATGACCCAACGTGAAAGTTCCAATTATGAAAGTGGGGTCAGCTACCAACAACAATTGACATCCCACAGGTAATAAAAACCACTCAAGGGCTTCCAAAGCACCCTAGGTGATCAATCCCTAGGTTGGAAATCATTTCTACTAGTTTTACACCCCAAGCGCACCCTTGACACTTAGTGAGTGTGGTTATCAGGCTCTAACCACACCCATAATCTTGTTTGGATTAAGTTATGACATAAATTTCTCATTTAGGAGCATGCCTTTGCGAGATCTATGCCACTTTTTAGGAAAACCTCAATACCACTGTCCATAACTACCTATAGCTTTCCATAATCATGATTAAGGTGAAAACAATGCCAAACATTCAAACTTGAATAAGATCTTGACCAAGACATGCCTAGTACACACTAGACATTTCATCAAACATATGGTAAACATGAAATCTATAGGTCATGAATGCATATATTATCATAAAATTTTGAATTTCATTGGAGAATTACCAAGAAGGCTCCATACCCTCACCATCTAGCTGCAATAACACTTGTTAGTCCATGCATTCATCAACCATCCAGTAACTTAATAAATCATGAAGAAAATCCATAGCTAGAGCACATCATTTAGCCCATGGATATAACCAGCATATAAACATAATAGAAACTATGAAAAATCAGCCATAAGGTCACCAAAATAACCAATACAAGTGCTCATAGATCACAATAGAAAAATAACTCATATTAACATATAAAAGTGCCAACCAAGTCGGGGACTTCCATGTACCACCCGACCATATATTGGGCTGAACCAAATCTATCTTTCAACCAATCACCCTCGTGCCATATTCTAAGCATGAATGTAGTATCATAAGGGTTAAATGAAAATAACACCAACTAGTGATTTCAGAGCCCAGACCACCTCAACCCTCAACCACAGTGATCGCACCTAGATGGTCCAGAAATCACTAACATCAACCAGATTGGTCTCAATCCAAACTATCCAGAGCGCCAAGAACTAGTAACTCAACCAAGAACATAATGGGGACTCCATATCATTTGTTCAAACCCATGGCTTCATAGACTAGTAACTCAACCCATAATGCTCTAGAGCGTTTGTCCCAAGCTACAAGATCCAAGAACTAGTAACTCAACCCAAGTTGTTTTGGGGATCTAGAGCGTTTTTTCTAACCATAGTCATAGGGAACCTGAGAACCAATCAAGAAAACAAGTTGGAAACCCACAACACCATGGATATATAAGAAATGGCAAGGAAATGATGCAACCACTGTCAATCCAATAAAATCTCCATGTCAATGACAACACATAACCAAGGAACCACATGCATATACCATATATCCAAAAATCAGCAAGGAGATCACACATGCAATCGGCTACCTACAAAGTAAGCCCATATTAGTTATTTATCCAACTATCTCTTTGTGCTTCCTTTATTTTCTTGCTTGCTTTCTCCAAATCTGTGAATGATAGAGTGCTCCAAGCATGCTCCAAGAATTCTCTAAATGTACAAGAGTGTATGAGAGCCAAATGCTAAACTGACAAAACCTGTCAATTATTTCTCTAATTCCTTTTTATTATTTATGTCTCTTTTTTCTTCATTTTTCCTCTAATTTCCCTTGCATGCAAATTTGTGTCTCTTCACCTTCCTTTTCTCCTATTTTCGTTTATTTTCATATTTAAAAGCCAACTATTGCCTCTTTTCCTTTGCCAATTCCTTTGCCAGTTTCCATATCCATTATTAATATACTATTGATGTCCACTAATATTTTTTCCCAACATTCATCTTGGAATATGTGTCCCATGTCCTTGGTCTTATTTTATTTACACGGAAAATCAACAAGGAGTTGTTACAAGGTATGCATTTTCTCTAATTTGTTCTAAAGAAGTATAGGGACCATATCTTATAGGATGCAACTTATGATGTTGGCCCTTGAAGCATTAGTTTCCAACAAGAGCCATATATTATCTCCTAGTAGGAATTATAAGGGTGTGCAATGTTTGTCATGCCTTTGTTTGGCATGATCCTCAGTAGCTTGCAAAGCAACAATTACCTAAGTATGTCATTCAAATATGAAGTGTATAAAACATTGAGTTGATTTTTTTCTTGTTGTTCTTCTGTAGAACCACAAGGGGTGATAGTGAATGGCATCTCATAGGGTGCACTTCGATGAAGCCCAAAAAAAACTTGAAAGGGGAGAACCCAGTAGAGGAGTGTGTATCCCTACTGTAACAATGTTGAATAATGTGAAAATAGAAATGCCATTTTTTTATTGGAAAAATAGTTGCAAAGGAAGTGAACTATAGTAAGATTGAAAACCTCGATTCAACCACATATTTGTGGTTGAAAGGAAGTGGAGAAACAAATTTGAGAACCTAGCATAGACGAGAGAATATGCCAAAAAATACTCAGAAAATGAGAATCTCGATAAAAAATAATGCTCATTAGAAAACCAAAGTGTGGAAAAATATGATGGAAGAAGAGATCCGCAATCTTAGTAGTAGAGGCAATCTTATGATATGGAATAAAGATAGCCATCTTAGAAAAATGAAATACTACTACCCAAAAATAATCATGTTTGTTGAAAGTATTAGGAAGACCACTAAAAAACTCCATGGAATTAGATTCCTAAGGGCGAGAGGGCACATATAAAGATTGGTATAGACAATGCTTATAATTTTAATTTATTTCTTTGTAACAAAGTGATCATTCTCGAATGAATTTTTCTACTTGCTTGGGTAATGCAGGCCAATAGAAGTATCGTTGGATATTGAGAATGATCTTGGTTGTGCCAAAATTCCCTTTGCGTGAAGAGACATATGCTTCATGGATGAGAAGGAGAATATCATCATACGTGGCACACATATTTGGTTAAGATTATATAACAAACCATCACAAATCGTATAATCAATAGATATGGTTCAGTTGATAATTATAGGTTGGCGCAATGCTTCCCATATCTCACCAAATATTGGATCTCTTACATACATGTATTTCCAAGCATCAAAAGTAGAAAAACATACCCACATAATGTGTATGACTTGAGTAGGTGGCCAGCTTAACAAATGAACCCTTTTATTAGTTGTACCATTCTTATATTTAATCAAAATATGGAACTACTGAATGTAAGTATCCCACTTCATATGGAATTTCTCTTCAATATTTCTCTCAAAGTTAATGAAGATCATTGGATGATTATCAATATGGAGTATGGTTTCTTTTCGAAGAATATATTGAAACATTCCTTCAATGCTTGTACTAAGTTGTATAATTCATGTCATAGGTATTGTACATAAGTTTTTCCTCTGTAAGAGTCTTGGAATGGTATGCCACAAGGTAACCTCCCTATTCAAGAACAACCCCTATGGAAAACTAAGATGAATCAGTTTCTATTTCAAATGGTTAATGCATATTCAACAAATGGAGAATAGGAGAAAACCATAAGGCATTCTTGAGCTTAGCACAATAGTACATAACCTTGATATCCCAAATAAAGTATGCTTCATTGGACTAGTGTAAATTGTGGGCCAACCATGAAAAATGAGATAAACATTTTCTATAGAAATGAATACTTCCCATGAAATTGAGGTCATGAGCATTGTAAGGCGTTGGCCATTATGCCAAATCCTATACTTGAGAGGGATATCGTAGAGGTCATTTTGAATCAATTATGAATCCCAAATATTAAAATGATGGTTGTCCAAAATAGGATTTCTTCTCTTTTACCTAAATTTTATGTGCCCACAGTAGCTCAAGTTTATTGCAAACATGTTGTAGATGTTATAAAAAAAAATTAATGAATACCAAAATATTATCAAGAAAAATGACCAAAAAATTACAATGGTGTGGCCAAAACACATCACTGATTAATCTCATTAAAGTGTTGGCACATTTGTCAAACCAAATGGCATGACCAACCATTCAAATAGCCCAAACTTTGTCTTGAAAGTGGTCCTCCACATGTCTGTTGCATGCCTGTAAACTTGATGGTAGTCAGATTTCAAATCCATCTCAAGAAGCAAGCCCCTTGTAAGTGGTCCAACGAATCTTGAATCCAAGGTAGGGGATAACAGTTTTTAATGGTGTATTTATTAATGGATTGGTAATCTATCACTAGATGTCATTCAGAATCATCCATTGTGGTAATAAGGAAAGAACGAGAGGAACATGGAGAGGATGAAAGTTGAATATTGCTTAATGTCAGTAGTTGTACAAGTTGGAATTCTATCTTAGTTGCCTCTTGAGGAGAAAAGCAATAGAATGGGGCATTGGAAAAAGAAGCATTAGGAATAAGATTGGTTGTATGTTCAATAAAGTATGATGGGGGTAACACGTGCATTTTGGTAATAAGGAAAGAACGAGAGGAACATGGAGAGGATGAAGGTTGAATATTGCTTAATGTCAGTAGTTGTGCAAGTTGGAATTCTATCTTAGTTGCCTCTTGAGGAGAAAAGAAATAGAATGGGGCATTGGAAAAAGAAGCATTAGGAATAAGATTGGTTGTATGTTCAATAAAGTATGATGGGGGTAACACGTGCATTGTGTTAATACATATACGAATTCTTGAAGCAGGGGAACCATATTAAGGGGTACAAGAATAGTGAGGTTATCTAGTTTGACAGGGCGAGACAAGCACAAAGAAGTACATTGGTTCAAAATGAATTTCGTAATGGGAGCTTTGCGAGTAGAAGGTTTTGTTGGTTTACGAAAAGAGGATGTGAGCACATAGGCACAACCATCATGCTGCCAGTGGTATTGATGATATTTATCATGATAAAAAACATGCATATCCTATTGATATTAAATTTTGAGTAATAGATCAACATAATCAAGAGGAGAAACATAACACACCATACTATGTTAGAAAGTTCCAATAGAAAATATTACTAAAAAACACTTGGAGAAGGTAAGACAAGGGCTTTCCTTTTATACTATCTGAGCTTATATGGGGTCAGGTGTAGAGTGGTGGGAATGTTAAGGAATCGAACCAAGTCATGGGCCACAAGATTCTTTTAACTTCCATTGTCGAGGATAAGAGTATTCAATTCATGCTTGATTTGAAAATTATGGGTCAACAGAGGTGCAGTAGAGTTGTCATCTTCATTGGTTTTCATGAGCATAAGAGAGGGGTCCACTTAGGTAGGATTTTCAAGAGAAAAAATTGTAGGATGGGGAGGGGAATCTAGTTGCTTGAACTTGGTAAAAAGATTCTTGTTAGTGAGCATATTTTTAAGTGCTCGACAATCAATATAAGCACACAAATTGGTATTAATATGGAAGGCACACCAAGGGTATTGTGAGGTGTGGAGGATGAGGAAAGTTTCACATTAGAAGAATCAGTAGGAGAGGTACCATATCTAGGTTGAGGAGATCATATTTGAGGAGCCACTTTACATTCCACAACCATGGATAAAATAAATTCCTTTTCCAAGTAAGTATTATTGAAAATTTTAATTTCTCGACAAAAAAACAATAACAAACCAGAAATAAATTTGAAAATGAGTACCTCTTCTAAATCAGAGATATGTAGCTAACTGTGTAACTTATAGAAGACCTGACAATGTAGGATTGTATTGACTGATTCAAAAGTTAGTGGAGTTTCAACCATTTTTCAAGGAGATTATGGAAATAAGTTGGGGGATATAAGTATGATCTTAATTTGTAACAAAAGTCATCCCAAGATGTATGTAAGCAATTTTGGTCTTTTTTTATCTCTCTAAGCTTAATGACCAAGGATATATTATCTAACTAGTATCCCATAATGATTGTGCCATTCCTTCTAATTAGAGGCTAGAAATACGAAGCTTCGCGTCCTTTTCCATTCCAAGGCATGTTTTGAAATAGGCAGAGACAATGTGAATCCAAGAATCAACAGCCTCTCCATTCATTTGGCTTGAACATTTGGGCGATTGGAAGAAAGTATCCAACTACATGTACCTGGGAGGGCATCTCTATTGTTGCAGGGTGATTAGCTTCTAGAAATAAATGGCTAAATATTGGATTAGAAAGGCCTCAACTAAGGCATTAGATCTGGTTTCTTTATAAGTAAGCATGGTTTTCATCCACCCAAATGGATCAAAATGTATATCTTAGTAATGATATGGCTCTAATTTCCTTAAAGAAGGAATACAAATAAGGTCGTTGAACAACTAAGAGCCCATAATTACTAAGTCATGATTTTATGAATAGAAATTCTTTGAATAGATGGATGGCTTCCCATCTACTCCTTCATGTTGAGTAGTATCATGCTGAGATTGTTTCTTCTTATACCAATTGATCTACATCTATATCTGAACATCATACATGACATAACGAAACAACAGAGAGATTAACAAGAAGATCCTGAAAAAAATACCACCATTCTATTATGAGGGAAAGGTCACCTTTTATAAGCAAGGGACCTTCTTATTAACCTAATTACAAAAATTTTTGTATGGAAACAACAAAACATTATTGAGATATTACCCTGCATTTTTATGTTGCACAACTACTTTTCATGAGAAAAAAGAAATACATTTTTTTAGAACCATCAAATACATTATTATATGTTTCCTTCCTTATTATGAATCGTCACAGAAGGAGTATGTCATTCTTGTTTTTGGCAATACCTTGTGAAAATGAGACAAACAAAGATGTAAGAAAGGCCTATTCGGAATTGATCAGGAGGAAGATTACTCTGAATGTCAATACATTCATAATAGTGATTTATTCCCTATGCAAGGTATGATAATTGCATAATTCTATTGATCTATTAATAGGCATGCAATCATTGGGTTTCTCCCCAGTGTTATTACATATAATACACTCATTCATGGTCATTGCAAGAAAAGTATTATTGGAAAAATGTATAAAGGAAAATAAATTCTTAACGAAATGTTGGTGAAGGGATTATTTCCTACCTAGGTTACCTACAACAATCTCATTGATGGTTACTATAAGGAAGGAGATAAGGCTACTCCATTTAAGATGGTTGAGAAAATGAAGGAAAATGGCATTTTCCCCAATGTTGTCACTTATAATGCACTAATTTGTGGATTGTGAAATGAGGATAATACCAAAGAGGCTTTTAACCTACATGGTGAAATGCAAAAAAAGGTGGTACCTAGCATTATTACTTACAATGCACTCATTAATGGACTTTGAAAAAATGGGAAACCAATAAAAGGAGAAGAACCCTTAGAACAAATAAAGGGAAAATATTTGGTTCCCAACTCTATCACATACAACACAATAATTGATAGATACTACAAAAATGAGGAAATTTAATAGGTTTTCCAGTTGTTGGAATGTATGATTAATAAAGGTATCCATGCCAATGTCTCAACATACAATTCCCAAATGAATGTATTTTGCAAGATAGAAAGATGAAAGAGACTGAGAAACTCCTTGATGAACTGGAAAATAAAATTTTCAAAGTTGATGTTATTATGTATAATATATTTATTAGTGCCTTATGCCAAGAAAGGAATAACCCCAAAGGCTAATAAGAAGCTCTTGAATTAGATGTTGCAATTTGGTCCATCTCCGATCTACATGACTTACAATACTTTATTGACTTGTTTCTATGAGGAAGGTGAAATTAAGTTGGCTATGAGGATGTGCAAGGAAATTGAAAAAATATTTCAATGGGATAACATCACAACATAAAATGTACACATCAAAGGGTTATATAGAAAGGGAAAACGCACGATGCTAATGAAATTTTGAATGAGATGTGAAGAAGGGTATGACCCCTAATCACGTCATCTACAATGTAGTTTGGGAATAAATGATTGAGAAAGGTTTTGTTCCTAACATCGAAGGGAATTTTACTTGATAATGTCTTCATCATCATAAAAAACAATTGAGTTTTTGTTGTGAATGTAACCCAAGGCATGTATTTATTTGCTTTGTGACTATGCACTTACAAGGAACTATGAGGTATCTAGTGAAAACAAGAATTAGATTATGGGTAAACAATAATGATAAAAAGGGAATTTGGCTTTAAATGGTTGTAAATAGTATGTACTTTGTAGAAGTAAAAGGATTGTTTCCAACCCAATTAGGTTGCATTGAAATTGGTTTAGTTTTAGTATGAGAAAAAAAAATCTTTAGTAACATGTAATTAATCTAAACAAAGGCTAATATTTCTTTTATTTCAAAATTAAATATTGTATTGCACTATAAGTTATAATGGGAGATCAAGAAATGCTATGAACCTAGGGATAGATAGGTGGATATAGGAAACATGCAAAAGTTTTTACAACATTTCAAATTTCATGCACTGGTGTTTTAAATCAATTATGAGACATTTCCTCGATCACAAGTCAAATATATAGTTATTAATATATTATGATTTATTATAAATATCAATTTAATTAATTTAAACTATGTTGTTATAGATTAAACATTCTTATGTTTATTTTGTATTAAAAATTAGTTGATTAGCAAAAACTCAATAAAAATTGGAGTCTGTTTTGCTTTAAGTCACGAGTGGAACATCCTATTTTTAACATAATAGTTGTTGAAGGCATAGGAAGTATGGGCTTACACATTATTGGGGGGAACATACTCCACACTCTTATATTGCAATGTAATCCCCATCTCTGAGGCCACAAGCGTCGTCTAGTGCCACCTACAACGTGTTGTCATCGATATTGTTCAACAACACCAACATAAAATGTATATTACTAAACTATGAAAACATATGAAGCCCTATGGGTAAGTTCTATAGTTCCATTGATATTGTTCAACAACACCAACATAAAACGGATATTGCTAAACTATGAAAACATCTGAAGCCCTATAGGTAAGTTCTATAGTGGCACCTGCAACGTGTTGTCATTGATATTGTTCAACAACCCCCAACATAAAAATGTATATGGCTAAACTATGAAAACATGTGAAGTCATATAGGTAATTTCTATAGATAAATTCATAATAAGTTTGTAACCATATACCAATCTCATTTCTTTCTCATACATACACAGCAAGAAAACAAGGTAAAGAATATGAACCACACTGAATGTTTCGAAAGACGTCGATAAAAATTTCTGCAATGTGATTTTTAAGATGTGTCAAAATCAAAGTAAAAAATATACACACAGATACCTAAGTAAGACGACAAGCCACAAAGCAATAGAAAAACGAGGCCACCCAAAGCAACAACCAGATGTGTCAAAATCAAGGTAAAGAATATACACACGGACACCTAAGAAAGACGACAAACCACAAAGCAATAGAAAAACGAGACCAACAACCATTATGCTTGTTGCCATGCTTTACTGATTAATGTACTACTAAAATAGCTTGGATTGTTTCCGCAAGTTATGGGATATACTCAATGTATATTAACCACAATACACACATAGTATACCGATATCGCTTTAACTTTCCACTAAAATCCTGTATATATCATCACTCACCCTTTCTAATATTCTGCAATAAACACACTTGCATCACAATGGTGGTTCAAGGAAGGGATCATATTAACTGCTTGACACTCGAGGAAAATATATAATAATCGAAAATTGTGTAAAACTAAAAGACGTACTGGGAATGAACAGTGAGGAATTCTGAATCGATGACATTGTGACAAACCCTAGCTCAAATGGAAAGTGGTGAGGTGGCAATGTCAGATTAAAATAAGGTGTTAATATGTATTAATAATGTTTTTCAAAAAAACCTTTAAACTGGTGTTACATGCAGCTCAATTGGTAATCAACGTTATTACCAACGTAATGCGGAAAAAATAAATTAAACTTTCTAAAATACTTTTTTCACAATTTAAAAACCTTTTAGAAATAAGTTTTTCACAATTTAAAACTCTTGCACTAGAAACCGTTAGTTTAAATTTTTTAAACATATTCAATTTCACCTAATGTTAAATTTTTTAAACATATTCAATTTCACCTAATGTTGGCCTTTTTCATATTTAAGATAGAGGAAGAAAATACCTAGTAGGGTTGGAATTTGGATCTCTTTATCGTTAAACAAATTTTTTTTGACGTTTTGGATCTTCATACCAGTCAAATAATGTTATGTTTAAAATTTTAAGCTTCACTAGTGATGCTTTGATAATAAATTAACCATTCGCCAATAAAGTTTTGAGTAAAAAATTACCCTTCAATAACACAATTATGTTAAAAATTTCACATATTTATCATAAGAAAAAATACAAAATGATCATAACACACAAATGAGTTATTGAATGTGATTATTTCTTTATACTTAATAATGATGACATATTTTCTATTTTAGACTCAATCAAGTATCATTCTTTACCTAAGTTGTCAAATCCCAAAATGATCATAACACACAAATGAGTTATTGAATGTGATTATTTCTTTATACTTAATAATGATGATATATTTTCTATTTTAGACTCAATCAAGTATCATTCTTTACCTAAGTTGTCAAATCCCAACCCTTATGAGGGATACTATGAGAACTCCACCTAGCTAAAGAAAGCAATGCCTTTTGAAAATAAAGTTTTATCCTATTACACAACCCTTTTGAAAATAAGTTCTATCCCATTATACGGCTTTCCAAACTGCAGTTGGTGAAAGTGTTAACATAGATATACAAATACAAATGATTCATACATCATTAACTTGTAGCAAAAACTAGTCTAGTGAAATCAACCCTAAAATGTTGGTCTAAGGAAAAATTGATTAAATTACATTTTCAATTTCCACCCAAAAAAGCTGGTTTAAGGCAAAGTTGATTAAATTACATTTTCGATTTCCATCCTACATTACAAGTTTATAGATTCTCTAATAATTTATGTCTCTCTTTCCCATATATGTAATAGTAATCTATAGTCAATAACTACTATATCCTCTTACTCATCTTTTAAAGTATCCTTACCCTTTACCTTGGGCATGGCTATCATGTCACCCTCATGTAATTCAGCCATCTCAATGTGCACATATACTAATTTTCATGTGAAATTATAGGGTTTGCCTCCACTCCACTCCTAATCTCTCATCCTCAAACTAACTCTCTTTTTTCCTTTGTTTTGTGTGCTAATTTCTTATCATTTTAAACTAACTTCCCTTTCTTTCTTTGTTTTATGTGTTAATTTCTCATTCTTTTGGAGCATAGATTGATATAATTCCTCTAAAGTGCAACTTATGTAAATTTATCTCATTTTACGTCCTAAATTTTTAACATATTTGGGATGTTGGAATTATTTTTTCGTCGTGATTTTTATGTAAAATTATATCTCATAAAATGCCATAATATACACTTTATTCCTCAAACACATTTTCACTCATTTTCCTTCTCTTACATTTGAATAACACTTTCAACTCCTTTCTTTCATTTAATTCTTTCTTAGTCATAATTACAACTCATATCAAATTGAGACTAAATTTAATTGAGAATTTCTTTACCAATATTAATTATAATTTTTTTTTCCAAAATTTACTATGAAATGTTTAGTAAATTTTGAATTAAACAATTAACATAAAAATAAAAACCAAAAGCTAGTGAAATTTATCACCTCAATTGGGACAACATTATAATAAATTAGGTGAAGTTAATCATCTCATAGTTGGCACTTAACGTGATGATAAACTATACTTCATTTCAACAGAATTAAAAAGATGTTATTTCACTTTCTAGTTGGCACTTCAAGACAATGTTATAATAAAACATACTTGCTTTTCATGTAAACACAATTAAAAAGATGTTCAAAATTTTAATGGTTAAAAATATAATTTAGTAAAAAGAATGAAAAAAATATAAATAAATAAATAGATTTAGTTGTAATATTAAAAGATGAAGTCAATCCGTGGTGAATAAACATCATCTTGCAATTAAACGTAGCTTATGAGGTTTATTTTTTATTTTTAATAATAAAAAATAAATAATAATTTACAAAATATTTATAATAAAAATATACATCAGCGAAAGTAAAAATACACAAGATGTTTTCAGCAAAAGAACACAAAAGTCTAATAAAAATACAGCAAAAGTAAAAATACACAAGATACGAAGTCACTGGTCTATTGGTGAATAAACACCATCTTGCAATTAAATGTAACTTTTGAAATTTATTTTTTATTTTTAATAATAAAAAATAATAATAATTTGCAAAGTGTGTATAATAAAAATACACATCAGGAAAAGTAAAAATAAACAAAATGTTTCCCCACAAAAAATCTAATAAAATACATATAAGAAAAAATAAAAATACACAAAATATTGTAGGCAAAAAAACACAAAAGTCTATATAAAAATATAATTCACCCTTTGTAAAATTTCGAAACCTAAACCCAACCCAAAAGTCCCCCTTTATAAAATTGCATAACATGCTACCATATTTCGATATTTTTATTGCTTAGGTAATTCTTTTGTCAAATGGCCAATAAATAATGGTTTACGGAAATAGTTGAGAATTAGTAATAAATGCACATGTAATAAGCCAAACAATAGTCAGACTCTGTCGAAATCCAATATGTCAAATGCTATGATGGCCTCAGTTGCCTATGTAATGAATTCATTAGCTACAAGACAGTGACTGACTTGGATCGCTACCGACTGATGAATGGTGGAAATGTAAATTTGTGGATCTCATTAATTACATCGAAGACTTGGAGCCGGCCAGAAATCCAATATGTCAAATGCTATGATGGGGTCACTCGCCTATGTAAATAATTCATTCGCTACAACACAGTCACTGACTTGGATCGCTACCGACTGCTGAGTGGTGGAATTGAATGGATATTGGTGGATCTCACTAATTACATCAAAGACTTGGAGCCTGCCAGAGCGTGAGAGCTGTATCTGGGTAAATAGGTGACTATTTACAAAGACGTTTTGAAAAAAATTAAATCATCAAAAAAAACGTTTTGGAAGTTTCAAAACACATCGTGTGAAACGGCAATGTAAAATTATTAAACGTATTTTACGGTCAGAATGCCTTCTAACGGGCATTTTGGCCGTCAAATTCCAACCCTGAACCCAGCTTCAAACCAAACATTGTCATCTATAATTAGAAAGGCATACAATTTATATCATCCTCCCTCTTCTCACTAAAAGTAGGGCATTTGCGTGTTCTAGAAGTCAAAGCTTACGCTAGTTACTTAGACTAACGAGGAAACAAGGACACAGTGACAGAACCGTGAGACGTACAGGGTGAACTCACTGTTTTAGTGCAGAAGTCCGGTTGTATTGGCTGATCGGTAATCTCTGAATTGTTGGTTAACATCCACAAAACCTTTGACATTGCGGGCCGCAGGAACCATTGGTCTTGAGTGCAGAGAAGCGCAAGTTTAATCAGTCTCAGTGCCTGCTCTCTTGGGTAGTGCCCCTCTAATGACAAGTCAACAATATCCAAAACTTGATCATGTTGGAATTGATTCCAAGCCTGCACCATCCGCAAAATTATCAATACATGGTTTTGAATTCCCATTCTAAATTAACTTCTTATCATAATCATGGAACGAAACTTATCTAATTAACTAGAGACACACCCACTGCAAAAGAATCTGCATAGTGTCATCCAATCTTGCATCCACAGCATTTCTCCCACTGACGATCTCAAGAACCACGATACCGTAGCTATAAACGTCAGCTTTTTCCGTTAATTGTCCGTGGGCTGCATACTCAGGCGCAATGTAGCCTCTGCCTCATAACAAATTTGTAGAAGTTACAAATAAATGCTTGGATTTGACTATTAAAAAAAGCAAGACTTACTAATAACTGAATTGCACAACTTGCGATGTAAATAAGCAATAAGTGAATTGAACATCTCACATTGTTCCTGCCAATTTTTTAGAAACATTCGTATCACCTTCTGTAAAGAATCGAGCCATTCTGAAATCTGCTATTTTAGGATGAAATCTCTCATCTAGAAGTATATTGCCACATTTGATATCTCTGTGTATAATTGTCATATTGGAATCCTCGTGTAGATATGCAAGTCCTCGTGTTGTGCCCACTATAATCTATAAACGATTTTCCCAACTCAAAGCATTTGGTATTTCTCCTGCGGATCTCCAATAAAAGTGTTTGAAAGCCTCGACTCCACACAAATAATTGAATCAATGCAACTAATTCTTTAAAACAACTTGAATCGCGGAAAAACACACAAGATTGATGACAGCAACATACCGAACAAACGCTTGTCAAGACTGTTATTTGACATGAACTCGTATACCAGCAACCGGTCATGCCCTTGCGTGCAACATCCGAGTAAACGAACAAGATTACGGTGACGGACGCTGGTCAGGAGCTTCACTTCTGTCAGAAACTCCGCCGCAGCTTGAGCAGTTTGCCTTCCATATAGTTTCTTAACCGCGACATCCCTGCCATCCGGAAGAATTCCCTGCTTATAGATTAAATCATTAGAATTAATTTGAAAAAATCGTTTACATTTGGAAAAAACCATCAAATCCACTTTTGGTTCTATACCTTATAAACCTCACCGAATCCTCCTTTGCCGATAATATTGTTTCCGTTAAAGTTCCCAGTAGCTTCTCTCATAACCTCGTAATCGAAGAGAAATGGCTCGAAATTTTCCCTTGCGGCTAAATTCACATCTGCACAGACCATTATAAAAACAATTTTATCATAACCGTCGATTACGACCAGGTTTAATAACTCGGAAGAATTTAGCAGGAAACAGCCATAATTCAAGGATGTATAATGTAAGATTTTTGAGATACACAGATCTAGATCTGCAAAACAATAAACAAGCTTGCAAGAGAAGGAAGGAAGCGAGCAAGAATAGAGAAAAGAATGAAAATTGATTCTACAATATTAGTTTTAGAATAAATACATAAAAGCAACTAAGTTAAGCTTAGTTGTACATGCAACAACTAAAGCTAACTAAAGCTAAGTGTGCTTTATCTTATGTTAATGTGTACATGTGCCACATGCAAACAATAAGTTAACT
This sequence comes from Pinus tabuliformis, assembly GCA_031772625.1. Lineage (NCBI taxonomy): Eukaryota > Viridiplantae > Streptophyta > Pinopsida > Pinales > Pinaceae > Pinus > Pinus tabuliformis. The sequence goes on from CM062808.1 coordinate 657,441,561, forward strand.
GGAGCTAATCTAGGTGCATGTACACCAACACAGCTAGTCTAAGTGCATGTACACCAACACCCCCCCTTAAGCATAACTTAGGTGAGTGTGATGCAAAATGAATGAGTCCCGGCAACACGGCCATTTTAGGTACCCATATACAATGCATAAAAAGGAGGAAAGAGGGAAAACCCAGTGGGAAGAAAACCCCCCCTCAAAATATAATGCAAAAGTAGAGAAAAGACAACTGCTAGGCAGTCGTGTCCTTCACCCCGAGTGAAAAATCTGAAAAGTCTCTAGGCTGGGATGAGAAGCCGGTCTGGGGCGAAAAACCCTCATGGGGTGCATCGGGAGGACGCGGGTGGGGTAATACTACCTCCAACGCTCGTTCTGGTGGCTCTCGTGAACGCGAAGTAAAACCCTTCGCCAAAGACTTGAAAGCTGACGATGTCTTTGACCAAGTGAATACGGGTATAAACTTCGATGCATACGAAGACATTCCTGTGGAGACAAGCGGAGTCCATGTACCTCCTCCTGTGAATACTTTCGCTGAAATTGATTTAGGAGAGGCCCTAAATCTTAATATCAAGAGGTGTAAGTTTGCAAAGCCGACTCCCGTGCAGAAATATGCACTACCTATTTCGTTAGCTGGCCGAGATTTAATGGCGTGTGCCTAGACCGAGTCCGGTAAGACGGCTGCATTCTATTTTCCTATTATAGCTGGCATATTGAGGAGCAACCCGCCACCGCGCCCCCGTGCGGGGCGGAAGACGTTTCCTTTGGCTCTTATTCTGTCACCAACAAGAGAATTGTCTTGCCAGATACATGAAGAGGCTCTCCATGCATGCCCCTTCTCGAATTTTTCTTGTGGATGCTTTCCAAGAGCACAGCCATTACAAACACCATCTGAAAATTCAATGGTTGGCAATCCTTTGACCATCCCTTGCTTACTAAGTTGTTGCATATATCTGAAATTCAAGTGCCCAAATCTCTCGTGCCAAATCCTACTTTCTTCATTTGCATGTGTAAGTAGCAAAATAGAATCTGATTGAGGAACAAAATCAGAAAATGTATACAGACGAGATTGATCATTTACCTTGCCAGATGCAATCTTCAAATTGGTTTGCATGTCATAAATGCTCACGGAATCTGGGGTAAATTCCACTTTCCTTCCGTTGCCTGTGTGTGTCATCTGATACACTGAAAGAAGATTCACAGAAAGCCTTGGAATATGCAAGACATTTTCAAAACTTCCATCTTCGAATTGCACTCTTCCTTGTCCAGTTGCTGCAACTGCAGAATTATCCCCCATGAGAATGGGAGGACCTGAGTATGCATGTAGAGAAGAAAAGGATTCCTTTGAAGAAGCCATATGATGTGAAGCTCCTGAATCGATGATCCATTCTTGTGGTGCAGAATGAAGAGCAATCAAAGCATGCCCGTTACCTCTTGGATCTGGTACTTTTTCTCCAGACTTCTTCTTAGCATTCTCAGGAATGTGGTCTCCAAGATTGTGTTGCTGGAGTGTCTGCGCCATAAGATCTATAGTCTTCTTCATGCACGCAGATTCAGGATGAAAACCACAGTGGCAATAATTGCACATTGATTGCCCTTTCGTTCCTTTCCTTTCCTTTGAGCCAGATGATCCATCAGGGGGTTTGGGATGTCCTCCCTTTCTTGGATCAGGATCCTTCTTCCCTTTTCCTTTCTGATGGTCTTTGGAATTTGCCTTTCCTTTTGCATGCACAGTAAGTGCATGCGCTGTGGAATTTTTAAGTGTGCCCATTTTGATGAGCTTATCTTGCTCATGCATCAAAGACTGAATAAAAGAATCCAGTGAGGGCATCTTCCAAGCTACACCAGTTGCAGATCTGACTGTGTGGAATGTAGAGACGAATACTGCATACTCTAGACCAAGTTTTGATAGAATGGAAAGAATCAACTGATTTTCTTGCTTGGATTTGTCGATCCCTCATCCTTTCCGCTGAACCAACAAGGCTTTATACCTTGTGAAAAATTCTTGAATGTTCTCAAAGTTTCTCGGATCTAATGAGTTTAACTCATTTTTTAGAATGTGACCTTGCATTTCATCCTGTTTTCCAAACAATTCTTCCAAAATTTTCCGTACTTCATTTGGAGTTGAACATGATTCAACATGAAATAGCAGTTCCGGAGAAATAGATAAACATAGGACGCTGAAGGCCTCGTCCATGCGATTGAAATATCTTGTTTTCTCCATTGCCGATGTTGGTTCAACTTCCGTTCCCATGGTTATTCGAAATAAGCCTCTATTTCTGAGATGAAGTTGAATCTTTGGCTTTCATTCGAAATAATTATATGGAGTGAGAATTGCCGATTGTGAAAACTCCAATTTAGACTCCATTCTTTGTTGTTGCTTCAATCTTCTGATTGCTTGTGCACTGATTACAAATCCCTGTGCTCTGATACCATGTAAGATTTTTGAGATACACAGATCTAGATCTGCAAAACAATAAACAAGCTTGCAAGAGAAGGAAGGAAGCGAGCAAGAATAGAGAAAAGAATGAAAATTGATTCTACAATATTAGTTTTAGAATAAATACATAAAAGCAACTAAGTTAAGCTTAGTTGTACATGCAATAACTAAAGCTAACTAAAGCTAAATGTGCTTTATCTTATGTTAATGTGTACATGTGTCACATGCAAGCAATAAGTTAACTGGAGCTAATCTAGGTGCATGTACACCAACACAACTAGTGTAAGTGCATGTACACCAACATATAATCACCTGTTCTTTCATTGTTCCTTCGATGTCTAAAACGTCTATAGAAGAGTATCCAGCACATCACCGCAACCAGAGCTGTTCCACCAATACTTCCTAACAATATAGGCACTACTTTCGATGACGATTTTCCCGACAACGTTTCTGCGTTTAAAATTAAAGAAAAAACAATCAACATACATGTTATATCAGAATCAAACAACAAATAGTTGCAGCAAATATATAAAACTTATATCAGAACCAAACAACAAATAGTTGCAGCAAATATATGAAACTCATTCGGTAAATTTGGTTGCCTGTGAAAAACGAGTAAGTTGAGTAGCGCATAAAACAGCCCGCCTCGAGACCTCGACTTTCATGATTGGGAAGACAGGTAAGTAACTGATTCTGAGCTTCTGCTAGGCATCGTTGGCAGCTACTATTGGTAAGGGTGGGCCAACAATGAGCGAGGCCATATAAGGAGCCATCAATGGAGCCAGTCGCATAACCGTTATTTACAGAAGCGTTTTCTACGAGTTGCCTCGATAGGGCAGTGGCTCTTTGAGAAAAGGTCTGTGGATCGCTGTCATTTGTGGAGGCACATAAATGGGACTGCCCATAGTCGACATCCTGACCATAAAAACTAGTATTCTCATACCTAAGGAAGCAACCGTCCAGATGAATCCGACCACCATTAGATTGGGAACAGTAATCCTTTATTTGAGCCTCGGCTGCCGAGACGCATTCTGAGCACTCTTGGGCGCTTAAGTACTTGCGACACACTGCGAGGCCATACACAGGATCCGTTTTGCCAAATTTGATTTGCATTGAATCAGCGAAGCCGTACGAGGAGAGATTTGGGCGGAAGGATGCGAAAACAGCATTCTGATTTTCCTGAAACGCTGTAACGTTAACAAACGTATAAATTTGTTCGTGGCTGCACCTTTCAACGTCCAGTGCAGACTGGGGATCGTCTTCTGCCAAACTTACTGCAATGATCATGGCCACCAGAAACGGTAAATAGGCTACTTCGGCCATCAGTCCTGATAATAACCGTTGTCTGGAAATGCGAATTGGAACCCAATGGCCGCATGTTTCTCAATAAATTTGGAAGGAAGGAGTTGATGAGGAGAACCGACATCGAGACACAGTGACACACCATCTTTTTATTGGTTAAGTCAAGTTCAAATAATTGTAGGACTCGTTATTTTTTTCTAGCGAAGTTGCCACCTTACCCGGAATCCGACATATCGGAGAACTTGACTTAAGAAATCTACACACAACGGTGATCTAGCATCACTGAACTTGTCTTCAGAAATCTACACGCAACGGGGATGTATCGTCGTTGCATCCTTTGTTATGTAAGTTACTCGTGTTGTGCTGTTTTGTAGACATAGACCAGTTTTAACACCAGTCTACATTCATCGTATCTCTAGATTTATCAATCGAAAAGAGTGGTCAAAGTGCTTTGAGAGGATTACGTCTCAACATATTTATATAAAAAATAATAATAATAGATATCATGGTATTAACAATAAGATGTCTCTTCCTTCAGAATCTTCCTCGAAAAATATTCTGTCTTCCAATTTTTCAGATGTTATTGTTCATGTTATTGTTCTCTGTAATCTTGAAGATATGGAATTTTTATTCTGTTTCCTAATTTTTCATAAATGTTATTGTTTTCTTTGTAATATTGAAGATATGGATTTTTATTCTGTTTTCCAATCTTTCATAAATTATTGTTGACGTTATCAAAATTTTACCATGTGTTAAAGAGATGGTTAGTTTTACTTTGAAATGTTATTGAAACGACATAAATATTATAAATTATTAAATGTTATTGTTTTCTTTGTAATATTGAAGATATGGATTTTTATTCTGTTTTCCAATCTTTCATAAATTATTGTTGACGTTATCAAAATTTTACCATGTGTTAAAGAGATGGTTAGTTTTACTTTGAAATGTTATTGAAACGACATAAATATTATAAATTATTATATTATATTATTATGGATTTTTATTTTTTTTTTAATAATTTGTTATTAAAATAATTTTCATTTTAAAACATTATTTTTATGAAATATTAATTTTTTAAGAAAAAAGAAATATAATGTAAATTTTTTGTATTATTTTTATGGTTAAAAAGAAAGGTAAATTTTTAAATAAAAGTAATAAAAAAGAGAAATCTAAATTTTCAATTCATTCTTTAGCATGAGGTTAAATGTTATTTTAAAATTAGATGACTTTAATATATTATGGTAAGATAAAATTGTCTTTTCAGAATAAGATGGGCCTAGTACTTAAGGTTTATGTGTGGAATAACACATGGTTCCATTACTTAAATAAAGATAAAGTTACTTTTTGGTTTTTGGGGTAAGATTTAAAATTACTTTTAACTAAAAGTTTGGCTTTCCAAAATGTAAATAAATAAATTAAAATAAAATTATTTTTTAATTTTGGACTAAATAACATTTAGAATTACTTTTAATTGATTAAAAATTTGGATTTTAAGAAGGTAAATAAATAATTTATTACTAAAAATATAAGAAAATGTAAATATTTACTTTTCATAAATTAGTATTATTTTAGATATATATATATGTAATTGTTTTTATTTTTAATTAATAAATTAAATAAATATGTAAATGAAAAACTTAAAAAAATTATAAATAAATATTTTTATAAAACCTTAAATAATATATTTATGTATATAAATTGAAAATTATATATAATATATTTATAAATAAAATTTCACAACATTGCCATTTTATTTCACTATTGCTAAGTGGTGAAGAGAGGTGTGTCAAGATGTGTTGATAGGTGTAAAACTTGATTTTTTAATTTAAAAAGGAGAATATTTTTAGTTAGATTGATATTTTTAAATAGATATGATATATTTAATATTTTTTTAAATCAATTTATATAAGTATATTTGGTGTAGAATACACAGTGATGGGGTGTACTATTAAGACATTCCTTGTTGTGAAGGTCATGGGTTCAAAATTTAATGGACAATAATCCACTCATGTTAAGGGTTGGTGTGGCGTGATTTTGACAACTTACATTGCCCCAAAGTTGTGATTTCTCAACCCAAATGTGTCACATACCCCGGTAACCTCGCATGTAAAAGCAGGGAGTTAGAATTTTTTTATACAAATTACCCACAAGTAATTATCCATTTCACAACTCCACAATTCCTCATTAACCATTAGATATAATCTTCATTAGTTCTTCAAGTAATTTGCAATAAAAGACAATAAGTTGCATAACCATTAACCACCACCGTGGTAGTGTAATAACTTAAACTGTCTCATGAATCCTTGCATCCGTTTCATGATTTGCTTAACCATATTAATTAATCTCATACTTAGACATTATGGTTATGCCATCAAATAAAGAACCATCAACATCAAGGATTCATCATCATCAAACTGACACAAAAGGCAATCACACAATTGAACACCAATATACCCTGGAAACCCCGTAGGGTGAAAACCAGCAAACGTTTAATCTTATTATTAAATGCTCGTGAGGGTTTGCACCCCTCACTCAATGGCTTATAAGGGATTCCATCCCTTAACCATTGCTATAAAATCATTACAATGAATTATCATTAAGTTGTCACATAACTAGCTAAAAGCTAATACAGTTTCCATGTAATCTTTCACTTACATACTGCCACATGCAACATTCCTTGTGGCATGATTGTTCTAGCAATGTACGATCCTGCAACTCGAACTCATCTGCATGGACCATTAATCATTTTCCTACCACAATGTTAAACATCACTTTTCTTTGGCACTGTAATACCCCAGGAAAAATGTAAATATTTGAATTCATTGTGGTTAAAACTGAATATGACATCATTGAGTGTTTTTGAATTTAACAGCACTAGTTATGACATTATTAAAGTATGTTGAAATTTAACAGCATTGTTATTATTATTAATATTATTTTTTTAATATGATAGAAAAAAAAGATCCTTGAAAAATGTTGGCAACTCCTGAAAGGGAAGTTGGAGGAAACGGTTGCAGTAAACTGCAACCCTAACCACCTTCTCTAACTGGGGAAGGTTCCGGGAGGTGTGGTCTGGGCTATGAGGATAGGCAGACAGTAAAAAAAAAAGACTCCGGAAAAAGAGAAGGGGGCTATGTCTGGTAAAGATCAGATAGCCTTGCTCGAGGTGCGAGCAGCTTGCTGAGATTGAGATTTGGAAAGAAGCTAGGGGCGAGATTCGGGTCCTATAGGACCAATCTCGTGGTCGGGCGGATGATAGAAGACAACTCTATTTTGGGTTGGTTGAATTTCTTTGTTTACGCAGGAGAAGGATTGATATACAGTTCCAGGATAATCAATTTTCACTCCTCCAGGTTGTTGCCAGAAAAACAACATTCAGTCAGAGGAACATCAGGTATGAGGCAGTTCTTTTATTCTGATATAATAGATGGCTTACAAGGGTAGTTAAATTTCTGTTCCTGTTATAAAAATTTGGGAATCTGCTAGAGAAAAACCTTGTAACAGAACTGTACACGGGTGGGTTACCTGTACTTAAAATTGAAGGAGACTTTGTGCTTATGTATAAAGAGAACTGTTCCTAAATTATACAAGAAAACTCCATACACTTAGAAAGTCGATGAGAACGAAACTATCAGGAAACCCCTTTAAGGTGCTATAGAAAAGATAACAAACGATACAGGCATATTATCTGCATATATATATAACTGTATAAATCGCCGAACGGCGTTGTAGAAAATAAACAAAAGAAAGAAAAACATATGTACATAACAGCTGGAGAATCAGAGGACATAACAGCTAATGCTCTCTGTACAGTTTCTTTTAAATCAACGATAATATGGAAAAAAAAACAAGCAATGGATACTTTGGTGGAAAACCCGAAAACCTATATAAGTAATTTGATTCACACCTAGACCACCAACACAATAGACAGGAACTGTTGGGATACATAGGTCCTAGGCTGGGATGAACATTTAATTATGATGTAGGCTGAACTGTGCCATTGTATGTGCGTATTATGTTGTGGACAGAATATTGGGCACGCATGCAAGCATATATCCACATAAACGGCCGAACCAGTGAGGGTCGATCAATTCATTAAAACACAAGACAGCAATAAACTCAAATGATAGGAATCGGACAGGGGGTATAAGGACCCCTGCAATTTACGAGTATAACCTGAGTAAAAGAAACTACGCCAGCCTTTTGCCCAAATCCGATAACAGAAGGAATAGGGGGTTATTCTTTTATCTCAGGGAATGATGCAACATTTTCAACAGAATTGTAACTATTAAAACTTGGATTAAAATTCATTACACAGATAATATGGAATCTAGCACAGCAAAGGAGTGAACCACTAGTCTGCAAAATACATACATATATAAATCGTCATGCAACCCCGTGATTACATAAATAACAGTCAAGGAAAAGAGCAATAACTGTAGCTTAACAATCCCAAGCAATAAAGTGCTCAACGAAATTGGGGCTATACATTAATCGAAGGGGAAGCAATGTGCTAACGCTCAACCCGGCAACCATAAGCCACACAGTACATGTACAGAAGAAATTATAATAGTCATAAGCCACATAACCCCGAACCGAGGCATCAAATAGTGTAACAAACTTACACGGCCATTGTACAGCCCAATATAATACAGAAATGTTGTAATAAAACTAAATACAAGCTTGCTGGTGAAACCCTCTACCGGGTTGTAGACTGTAGGGTGTGTCCTTAAAGGAGTAGAGCAGAGCGAAAGGAACCCTCTCTAGCAGAGACAGGTAACCCGACCTGGCATGGAAACGTTCAGACCGTCACTGAAATTTGACAAGCAAGCCTTCTACCCTAGCTCCAATGACAATGGCATGGAGGGATGGACTTACCTGTGCTGATTTGCACCTCCATGTCTGAGAGGGGCTGGACTAGTTGCCACCATCGATAGCATAGCATCATTAAGGTAAATCGAACCTGCAACACAAAAACCAATAGGTGAATGATTAGTCAAGATTATCGGAGCTTATAGGGTAAAAACGAAGTTGGAACAAAACAATAACAAGGGAAACAAGCTCACCAGACCTGTAGGAAGGAACCCCGGCAAATCTCCGCTAGAAGAAGCTGGTAGAAGGCAAGAGGTGCCACAGGCCGGCTAACCCTCGAATAGCAGAGCTCACCCGAGAACCAAACCAAATGAACCGAAAGAGCTCCGACCCTGTGGTAAGAAACTGGGGAAAGTGAAGGAGCGAGGCTAGCCGTCCGATGAGATAGGCAGAGTTTCCACCCTTGATCAGATCAGTAATCCCGAGGAGAGCCATATCGTGGCGGGCTCAAGCAAATGACAGTACCATGGGGTCATGTGTTCAGGGATAACGTTGAGCCGACCCCAAGGCGATGGCTGATGTGTCCAGATCTGAACGCATTCTCAATTAATTACCATACAGAAGGCGCTGTCACAATGTACCTCCCCTCATTAAAGCAAACCAGATCCCGTATGTGGCGGAGGGGCGTAGTAAATATTAGGTTGATTAAACCACAGAGGGTAAAACCTTTACCTTAATGAAAAAAAATCTTGTTTAGTTGGCAATGGGTTGTGACATATGGTATCAAAGCCCAGTTACAAAACTGAGGCCTCTGGGAATTGGAAGTGGACTACAGAAACAACATATATAATATAATTACATTTTATTCGTGCAATTACCAGTTAGTATGCTAATTTTCTTTTTTCTACTGTCACTTATCTTATGTTTAAGGCAAGACCAGGAACCAGAAAGATTGACAATATGAGGAGAACGGACTGTACATCCCGCAAGTATGCGATGGGACAGGAAGTACCTGGCCCTAAAAATAACCCTGAGCTATGGGTACAGCGCGGGGAGGAAGCCCGTACTACAAACCAGGCAATTCTGGAGACTGTGCAAGAACTAAAGAATGAAATGGCTCGATTACGCAAAGACAACGCACGACTAACAATAGAGCAAGAAAGAATTTTAAAAAGTCTATCTAATAGGCAGAACCAACCGCCAGTTAATCCCAGTACGGAACAGCAGAGAGTGTCAGAAGAACAGAACCATCATATAGCACCTGAGAGGTCGGAAGAAAGGGAGGAACGTTCTGACAATGCATCTGAGCAGCAGACCTCAAAAAGGCAAAGGGTAGAGTTGCAAGGAGAGTTTCGTAAGATTAAACTGCCGCATTTTGACGGGGAACAGGAAGAAGCAGCTGAAGTGTGGTTAATTAATATGAACAAATATTTTCAGTTATACGAGTATGATCATAACCTTAAAGCACGGCTGGCTATTTTCCAACTACAGGGAAAAGCTACCCTGTGGTGGGAGGAAGTTAAGATTGTGAAAGGAGTGACCGAGCAGACCATAACTTGGGAAAATTTCCAAAGTTACTTCAAAGAAAGATATCTGACCGAGCGCTTCTACGATGAAAAGGCAGGAGAATTCCATGACTTGTGGTTGGGACAGCAAACCATGGATGAATTTATCACTCGTTTTACTTCCTTGCTTCGTTATGTGTCGTATATTAGAGAGGAAAAGGCTAAGGTGCAAAGATTTGTTAGCAGTGTGCCACTGTATATGCGGGAGAGGATTGAGTTCGACAATCCGAAGTCAATGGATGAGGCAATTCGTAAAGCCAGAATCTGTTACCAACAGAGCAAACAAAAAGGGGAAACTTCTGGAAGAAAATGGAATGAAAAAAGAGGCTATAAGTCAACTGGAAGCAACAAAGGAAATCGCAGTGGCGGAGGCAAAGGGAACGACAAGGGACAAAACAGCAGAACTGTACCCAAAAATTCATCCAAGTTCAAGACAGCTAGTGAGTCCAGGGTCAGCGAGCAGCCTGCAAGATTGGACAGTGAAGGGGCAGCAAGGCCCCCAGTACAGTGTTGGGGATGTGGAGGGCCTCACTACGTCAAAAACTGTCCACGGCGTAAGGGAACTGAACAGTTATCCCAAATCCATGAAGCATCGACAGTCGACGATGTAGGACATAGCGTGCCAAGGATTAATGCGGCTCCGGACGATCGCCAGGCAGAATACCAGCCAACCATGGTCGAATTTGAAGGTAAAATCTCAGACCTTACTATAGCTATTTTAATTGACCCTGGGGCCACATTAAGCTATATTAGTCCAAGGATAGTGGAACATTGTAAATTGCAACCTGTTAAATTCAAAAATCCATGGCTAGTACAGCTGGCTACAGGGGCCAAGAGGCGAATAATGGCAAAAATCAATCACTGCTCCTTCACAATAGTAGGACAACCAGTAATGGCTGATCTAAATGTGCTTCCCCTTGGTTCATATGACATTCTGATCGATATGGACTGGTTAGAAAAGCACTGGTCATTAGTTGACTGCAAGACCAAGATTATTTACTATCGGGATAAACATGGAGCTAGGAAAGAAATGCAAGGAATTAAGCGGCTAGTGCAGGTTTGACCAATAACTGCAACCCAGCTAGCAAAATGCATCAGAAAAGGGTGTTAGATTTATGCCATCCAAGTGGGTTATGCGGATTCTAAGGATAAAAAAGCCACGTTAGATAACATCCCTGTAATACAAGAATTTGCGGATGTGTTTCCAGATGAGATTCCCGGATTGCTGCCTAAGAGGGATATAGACTTTACCATCGAATTGGTACCAGGCACAGCACCAGTATCACGAGCACCTTATAGAATGAGTGTGCCTGAATTGACAGAATTAAAAATGCAGCTGCAGGAACTGCTAGATAAAGACTATATTCGCCCCAGCGTGTCCCTGTGGGGAGCCCCAGTGTTATTTGTCAAGAAAAAAGACGAAACCCTTTACATGTGCATAGATTATCATTAGCTGAACAAGCTGACCATCAAAAACAAGTATCCTCTACCTCGGATTGATGAACTGTTCGATCAAATGAGAGGTGCGACAGTGTTCTCTAAGATCGATTTGCGATCAGGTTACTACCAGATCAGGATTAAGGAGGAAGATATCGCTAAAACAACTTTTAGAATGAGGTATGGTCATTACAAATTTGTGGTGTTACCCTTCGGGTTAACTAATGCCCCTGCAACTTTCATGTGCTTAATGAACAACATATTTCATCGATATCTGGATCGATTTGTGCTGATATTTATCAATGATATATTAATATATTCCCGCACCATGGAGGAGCACAAGGAACACCTCAGATTGGTGCTATAGACTCTTCGAGAACACCAATTATACGCTAAGTTCAGTAAGTGCGATTTCTTCAAGGAAGAAATCCAATATCTGGGTCATGTAATCACAAGGGAAGGGATTGCGGTAGACCCAGAGAAGATAAGAGCCATAATGGAGTGGCCCGTACCGAAAGATGTAGCAGATATCAAGTCTTTTAGGGGATTAGCCGGTTACTACAGACGATTTGTGGAAGGCTTCTCCAAAGTGGCGTATCCCATCACTTCCTTACATAAAAAGGGAAGGGTATTCAGATGGACCCAGAATGTCAAAGAAGTTTTGAGCAGTTAAAGCATCTGTTCACTGCAGCACCCATTCTGAGCATAGCTGATCCTGACAAGGACTATGTGGTGTGTACTGACGCAAGCAAGGAAGGCCTGGGCGGTGTATTGATGCAAGAGGGTAAAGTGATTGCGTATGAGTCTCGGAAGCTAAAAGAGCATGAGCAGAAGTACTCTGCTTACGACTTGGAGCTGGCTGCCGTCATACATGCCTTAAAGATGTGGCGGCATTATCTTATGGGTAGGAAATTTCTGTTGCTGACCGACCACCACAGTCTGACCAATTATTTTAGCCAGCCCACTTTAAACGCTAGGCAAGCACGTGGGTGGACTTCTTAAGCAGTTTTGACTTTGAAATCAAACATTTGCAGGGGAAGGAAAACCGGGTGGCAGATGCCTTAAGTCGGAAGGTACAGAGTCTGTACGAAATCTCCTTCAGTGTATGGAAAAGTCCTTTCGAGGAAATGATAAGAAAGGTAGCTGGAAAAGATGCTGAATATCAGCAAATAAAATAGCAAGTACAGCAGTCTACCAGCGAGAAAAATCAGCAAGGATATGAATTGGATGATGCTGGAATGTTATACTACAAGAAAAGGCTATATGTACCTGATCAAAACAACATTAAAAATCTGATTTTGGATGAATTCCACATCAGTCATTATGCTGGACACCCGGGTTATCAGAAAATGATCACTGCGATTCAGAAGGATTACTTTTGGCCAGGAATGAAGAGGAATGTGGCTGAGTATTTGGCGTGGTGTTTAGAGTGTCAACAAATTAAGGCAGAACATCAGCATCCAACGGGGCTGCTGCAACCGTTGCCCATTCCGGAATGGAAATGGGAAACCATTTCTATGGATTTTATCACCGGACTGCCTAGAACAAAGAGGAATCATGATTCCATTATGGTGGTGGTAGACAAGTTGAGTAAAGCTGCACATTTTATACCTATGCAATCCACTTACAGGGCTGCATAGATCGCTCATATTTTTATGCAGAATGTGTTCAAATTACATGGACTTCCGAAGACAATAATTTCAGATCGTGACGTGAAATTTACGTCGACTTTTTGGAGAACGCTATTTGCTGAATTGGGGACTCAGCTGAACTTCAGTACAGCATATCACCCTCAGACCGACGGACAAACAGAACGAGTGAACCAAGTGGTAGAGGACATGTTGAGAGCATATGTAATGCAGCAACCGACGCAGTGGGAGGAGTATTTGCACCTGGTTGAATTTGCATACAACAATGGGTATCATACCTCGACGCAAATGAGTCCCTTTGAGGTCCTATATGGCCGGAAATGCCGTACACCCTCAAGCTGGGGTGGACCTGAAGACAAACTGAGATTAGGGCCGGAAATGCTTAAGGAAATGGAAGATATGGTGAAAAGGGTGCGCGCTAATTTGAAAGCTGCTCAGGACAGGCAAAAGAGTTTTGCTGACCGAAAGAGGAGGTTCAAGGAATACCAAGTTGGTGACCATGTTTATATCAGAATCCAAGCCAAAAAGAGTACACTGCAATGGAGTGGGTGTGCCAAGTTGGCACCCCAATATTGTGGACCATTCCAAGTCTTGGCAAGAGTCGGGGCGGTAGCTTACCAGCTCGTCCTGCCAAGTCACATCCGGGTTCACAATGTCTTCCATGTTTCAATGTTGAAAAAATATGTCTATGACCCTAAACATGTGATCAGATGGCAGGACATTCAGGTGGGAAATTTTTGTTACAATAGACCTGTCTCAAAGTTCACTTTTAAGGGAACTAACTTGGAATGTTGCATGTTACAGGTCGAACCGGAAGGAGAAGTCTTGGTCGAGCCACTGAGCATCCTCGATCGGAGAGAAGTACAGTTGCGGAGACGAGCTATTACCCAAGTTAAAGTGCAGTGGCGGCACTTTGGGCCTGATGAGGCCACTTGGGAAGATGAAGAGCTCATGAGAAAGGCTCATCCAGGGCTGTTCTTAGACAACGGACATCGGGACGATGTCCAATTTCAGGGGGGGAAGATGTAATACCCCAGGAAAAATGTAAATATTTGAATTCACTGTGGTTAAAACTGAATATGACATCATTGAGTGTTTTTGAATTTAACAGCACTAGTTATGACATTATTAAAGTATGTTGAAATTTAACAACATTGTTATTATTATTAATATTATTTTTTTAATATGATGGAAAAAAAAGATCCTTGAAAAATGCTGGCAACTCCTGAAAGGGAAGTTGGAGGAAACGGTTGCAGTAAACTACAACCCTAACCACCTTCTCTAACTGGGGAAGGTTCCGGGAGGTGTGGTCTGGGCTGTGAGGACAGGCAGACAGTGAAAAAAAAAGACTCCGGAAAAAGAGAAGGGGGCTATGTCTGGTAAAGATCAGATAGCCTTGCTCGAGGTGTGAGCAACTTGCTGAGATTGAGATCTGGCAAGAAGCTAGGGGGGAGATTCGGGTCCTGTAGGACCAATCTCGTGGTCGGGTCGATGATAGAAGACAAATCTATTTTGGGTTGGTTGAATTTCTTTGTTTACGCAGGAGAAGGATTGATATACAGTTCCAGGATAATCAGTTTTCACTCCTCCAGGTTGTTGCCGGAAAAACAACATTCAGTCAGAGGAACATCAGGTATGAGGCAGTTCTTTTATTCTGATATAATAGATGGCTTACAAGGGTAGTTAGATTTCTGTTCCTGTTATAAAAATTTGGGAATCTGCTAGAGAAAAACCTCGTAACAGAACTGTACATTGGTGGGGTACCTGTACTTAAAATTGAAGGAGACTTTGTGCTTATGTATAAAGAGAACTGTTCCTAAATTATACAAGAAAACTCCATACACTTATAAAGTCGATGAGAATGAAACTATCAGGAAACCCCTTTAAGGTGCTATAGAAAGATAACAAACGATACAGGCATATTAACTGCATATATATATATAACTGTATAAATAGCCGAACGGCGTTGTAGAAAATAAACAAAAGAAAGAAAAACAAATGTACATAACAGCTGGAGAATCAGAGGACATAACAGCTAATGCTCTCTGTATAGTTTCTTTTAAATCAACGATAATATGGAAAAAAAAAACAAGCAATGGATACTTTGGTGGAAAACCCGAAAACCTATATAAGTAATTTGATTCGCACCCAGACCACCAACACAACAGACAGGAACTGTTAGGATACATAGGTCCTAGGCTGGGATGAACATTTAATTATGATGTAGGCTGAACTGTGCCATTGTATGTGCGTATTATGCTGTGGACAGAATATTGGACACGCATGCAAGCATATATCCACATAAACGGCCGAGCCAATGAGGGTCGATCAATTCATTAAAACACAAGACAGCAATAAACTCAGATGACAGGAATCGGACAGGGGGTATAACGACCCCTGCAATTTACGAGTATAACCTGAGTAAAAGAAACTACGCCAGCCTTTTGCCCAAATCCGATAACAGAAGGAATAGGGGGTTATTCTTTTATCTCAGGGAATGATGCAACATGTTCAACAGAATTGTAACTATTAAAACTCGGATTAAAATTCATTACACAGATAATATGGAATCTAGCACAGCAAAGGAGTGAACCACTAGTCTGCAAAATACATACATATATAAATCGTCATGCAACCCCGTGATTACAGAAATAACAATCAAGGAAAAGAGCAATAACTGTAGCTTAAAAATCCCAAGCAATAAATTGCTTGAAGAAATTGGGGCTATATATTAATCGAAGGGGAAGCAGCGTGCTAACGCTCAACCCGGCAACCATAAGCCACACAGTACATGTACAGAAGAAATTATAATAGTCATAAGCCACATAACCCCGAACCGAGGCATCAAATAGTGTAACAAACTTACACGGCCATTGTATAGGCCAATATAATACAGAAATGTTGTAATAAAACTAAATACAAGCTTGCTGGTGAAACCCTCTACCGGGTTGTAGACTGTAGGGTGTGTCCCTAAAGGAGCAAAGCAGAGCGAAAGGAACCCTCTCTAGCAGAGATAGGTAACCCGACCTGGCATGAAAACGTTCAGACCGTCACTGAAATTTGACAAGCAAGCCTTCTACCCTAGCTCCAATGACAATGGCGTGGAGGGATGGACTTACCTGTGTGGATTTGCACCTCCATGACTGAGAGGGGTTGGACTAGTTGCCACCATCGACAGCATAGCATCATTAAGGTAAATCGAACATGCAACACAAAAACCAATAGGTGAATGATTAGTCAAGATTATCGGAGCTTATAGGATAAAAACGAAGCTGGAACAAAACAATAACAAGGGAAACAAGCTCACCAGACCTGTAGGAAGGAACCCCGGCAAATCTCCACTAGAAGAAGCTGGTAGAAGGCAGGAGGTGCCGCAGGCCGGCTAACCCTCGAACATCAGAGCTCACCCGAGAACCAAACCAAATGAACCGAAAGAGCTCCGACCCTGGTGGTAAGAAACTGGGGAAAGTGTAAGGAGCGAGGCTAGCCAACCGATGAGATAAGCAGAGTTTCCACCCTTGATCAGATCAGTAATCCCGAGGAGAGCCATATCGTGGCGGGCTCAAGCGAATGGCAGTACCATGGGGTCATGTGTTCAGGGATAACGTTGAGCCGATCCCAAGGCGATGGCTGATGTGTCCAGATCTGAACGCATTCTCAATTAATTACCATACAGAAGGCACTGTCACAATGTACCTCCCCTCATTAAAGCAAACCAGATCCCGTATGTGGCGAAGGGGCGTAGTAAATATTAGGTTGATTAAACCATGGAGGGTAAAACCTTTACCTTAATGAAAAAAAATCTTGTTTAGTTGGCAATGGGTTGTGACAGGCACCAACCGCCATCGTTTTCCTGTCAATGTTGTCATCAACAAGCTTTGGCAACAAGATTAGATACCATATTAATGAATCAATAATCAACCTCTAAAAGAGATCTCTTAACATCTACTCATATGCATGAGCAAGCATGACATACTATATAACTAGTACATATACTCAAGTAAATATTGTTTTACCTCCTCAATGTTTACTCACACTAATGCATAATTCTCTTTAAGAGATCTAACTCTTTAGTTCTACTAACATGTATAACACAATCGTTATATCTTCATACATGTAATAAACTATTGTTTCTATGCTTAAGCACATATGTTCTTTTCACATAGTTATTTTTCGAGAACTCAACATAGTTTCTCTATCATACAAAGAACATAACTCTTATATCACAATGACTATTCTTTGTGCATACATTAGCTTATCATAATAGCCCTTCTTTAATATATGCAACACATATTCCCTTCACTAGATTACTACCATCATTTCATGTAACAAATCACATACTTCTTTCTTAAAGGAAGTCATTATAACCCCATTTCTTTATCTTCCTATAAGTAAGATCCTCATGCTTTCTCTTTCAAGAAAATATTGGGAATACCCATCTTTATGCATAAAAACCAAGAAACAATAACAAGGTTAACTTACCCTTTTTATGCACCAGACTAGAAATCGACCCAACTCATCTAGCAAGACATTCTTTTCAAGAGATTAATATTTCCAAGAAAGTTAACTTAATACTTTCTCTACTTACACCCAAAATCATATTTCCAATGTCACAACAGCTACCCTTACATGCATGCAACATGTGTTTTTCCTAACACAATTACTTTTACTTCAATGCACATAATCTTTTCATGAAACAAGTAGGGTTTCTTGATATGATATGAACACTATTCATGTGTCTTTTAATGAAAGAACTTCTATTTTTGTTTCCAAGAAAACTCTCATAAAAGCCTTCATCTTCATACATGAAGTATGCACTCTTTTTCTGAAAAGAAACTATAGAAATGCATATCTATGTGCCTAGAAACACATCATTAGCTATTTCTATTATGCATGTAATGCATAATCATTTGACAAGAAACTTCGAAATTAGCTAGTATCACAAGCATTTAAGCATATATCCCTTTTCAAGAAAATGACAAGTGCCTCGGCATATAACACAAGGAAAATATTTCAAAAAAATACCCAAATAAAACACATATATTTTTGCTTCTAGAAAGAGAGCAAGTTACTTATCTTTTTCAGTTGTACCATCGACTGGAAAACGAACACATTATTCCTTCGCTCGGAGAGAAGCAACTGGGAGCTAAGTTACCACATCTTGACATTCTGACTTCGTTGGAGTAGTAAATTGCCTGGCTATCGATCCCATGCCGGTGGCTTCAACAACGATTCATGCCAATCTACGACTCTCCACTGCGGCACTAACGAGCAGTCATGTGTTCCTGAGTTTTGACATCTGCAATGTCTCCAAGGGTTTCCACACAACACAGTGTTCCAGCAAACAATGTTCCATGGCAAATCTTCCTGCAACGAACAATGCTTCTTCATGTAACTGCCTTAACATTTCAACTAAATACCCTAGCGACGCGCATTGGCATGGCTCAAAACCTTCCAACAGGCATGTAGAGAGGCAGCGATACAGTCATAAGGGTTTCTGCCCAAGCTTGACGCTATTCAAAATACATCTCTCTTTCTACATCAAAACCGGGCATTAAAACATTCAGACACCATGCTTGAATTCAAGCCGATGAGACTGGCAGTGGAAACTCATTGTAAGACTCCATTAGACGCCATGGCACGCCGAATAGAATCCAATGTTTAACTAATCAAGATACCATACTTCATATCTGTAAGCTTCTGTCGATCAGAGACTGGCCCGCCAAATAGAATCCCATGTTTAACAAATCAAGATACAATGCTTCATATCCGCAAGCTTATGCAGAGTAAAAACTGGGCATGGAATCTGCATAGCTGTTTTCCATGTGCGTTAAATGCATTCCTGCAGACTGCGCGTTAATCATCGTGAATAATCATTTTAGAGTTCCAGTACATTGAATGCCATTACTTCACCGCCAAATCAGCCAGCATAGAATATGTGACCATCATTTTGCCACTAAGGCGTAATAATCCCCCAGGCATCGTTAACTCAATAAATTGGCTTTCTGAATTAAATGCTTGCCTTTCTTTTCTTGATTTCATCCTCATCAAGAATTAGTTTTTATAACTAAATCGTAACTTATTTCATAACTGTTTGATTTATGTTGAGTTAATTTAGGGATGTTACAAAAGGTCGAGTGTGCTGTCATTTTAGGACTCACACAATTTAGCAAACAAAAAATATATATAAATTTAATAATCTAAATTTATTTTTCTAATAGTTGTTGAACTAAATTTAATAAATAAATAAATGAATATTTATGTTTGAGTAAAATAAAAATATGAAATATTTACACTGGATTATTTATCAAAGTTGTAGAAATTTTTGTGTTTTTGAGAATGTGATATACAATTTTTGGTAAAATTATCAATTTTATTTATTTGTTTAAAATATGTTTTTAGATATATAACAATATTTAACACCCTAAAATACTTATAAAACATTCAAATTATACAAATTATATAGTTTACGAAAATAAAACTTAGCATTCCAAAAAACTCCGAAAATTTTCAAAAAATTGAAAGAAAAAACTACCAGAAAAGTCAAAATGAAATAGATGATCCATGTAATGGTATTGGTTTATACTTCAAGCTTGGCTTTCAAGATTATTTTCCATATATTCCTACTAAATCATTAGCTTTTGGCGTGCTTTGGAACAAGTCTTTTTGGGATCAACACACGCAGAATTACTCGTCATGAATAAGTTTGTTTTTCTAACCTTTGTACACAAGCCTAGTGAATAAAAGGTGCTTCGATGTATTGAATGTTAGTAAACTAAAGGTAGTAGAGATACAATTGTTAATATGTTTTTAAGAAAAATTAACTAATAAAAATTTTGAATTTTTATTTATAAATATCATTTTGCTAGATTAATGCAACTGTATTTTGGATTTTCAATATGTATTTTTCATAAATTTAGGGTTTTTCTTTTACCTTTTTTTTAAAGGAACTAAGTAATATGTATTTATCATGTTTGATTGAGATTAAAATATAATTATGTTAGGGAAATGATTTAATTTTAAGTTATTTCTAATTTATATAATTATTATATAAAATTATATTAAAAAATTAAATTTTATATTTTATATTTTATAAAAGATAAAATAAACAAAAATTAATATATATATTTAAATTGTTGAAATTTACTCAGTAATATGTATTTTAAATAATAATATAAGTTTAAATGATTTCTAATTAATGATACAAAATTTAAAAATATTTATATTTTTTCAAATTAATTTTTTATATTGTATTGAAAATTTTTAGCTTTGGTAAATTTGAGATGAAAATGAAATCCAAGGTTTTGTAGATAATTCCTAAATGCAAGTGGGCGCGTCCAATATTTCCATAGAGATGTCAAAATTCTGAAAAATGTTTCATATAAAAATATATATATATATAGATGTCTAAATTTTGAAAAGCAATAGTTTAAAATTCATACACACATACCACACTTGTCGAAAGCCCCATTTATTGCCTTGGAATTTGAATGCTACAAGAAAATTGAACCTTGGAAAATTCCCTCTTATGGCTTCTTCTAGTTTGATTTTATCATTTTTACGCTTGCTTCCCACTTCTGCAGCTTCAAAAATTCTTACGAAGGGATCAATATTTTTAATTCTCTTGCTAATTTCCGATTTGCAAATGTTTGGTTGATAATCTACAACAATTTAAGTCCATATGAATGATTGTCATAGTGATCAAGCTTCCCTCTCTGCAAATGTTGGCATCACTGTAGCGCAAGATGCACATTCTGAGGAAAATATCAATATCAAACACTCGAAATTATAGGCAAGAACAAAACAAATTATTTTCTGAAGCAACCAAATTACATATATTTTGGCACTAGACCATACTTGTGAGTGCCCTATTGTTCCTCGCTGCAATTTGTCCTTCTCTATTCATTGATTTGCAAAAAATCCAAAGCCTGACATCAAACACTCGATAGACCCTAATCTCACTAATCCGAACCCAAGACTGCCCTCACAAAAAACCATTCCAAATCACCCATGAGAACCCCAAATCTCAAAGAATCTTGATCTCTTGCCGCTAAAGGTGCCAAAAGTACTAGAGATTCCACCAAGCCTTGATGCTTCGTGGCCTACAAAGGTCCCCAGTGTAAATCACACTCCCCAACCGAAAAATTTTCCTTTGGCCTGGATACCACCAACTCTATTCCCCCACAAGTGTCAGAGCCTTTGATATCTATAATTTTGAGTATAGATCATATTGTGAAGTTTAGATTCCTTAACTCTAGTAAGGTTGTGGAAGGAGTGAGAGAGGTGTTATCACGGATGGAGCTAAGGTCAATTCTTAAAGCATGCATCTTAGAGACAAAGCCAATCCAATATGCACTAACACTTAGAAAAGGAAAAAATTGTATTAGATATAGAAAGGACAAGTTGAAACTAGTGCTCAAACTTGATGTAGTATGGATA
Organism: Pinus tabuliformis; assembly: GCA_031772625.1. Classification (NCBI taxonomy): domain Eukaryota; kingdom Viridiplantae; phylum Streptophyta; class Pinopsida; order Pinales; family Pinaceae; genus Pinus; species Pinus tabuliformis. Next base: position 657,463,199 of record CM062808.1, read on the forward strand.
GGGTCGAAGTTTTAATGGACTAACCCTTGACCAACAATATTATTAGAAAACTGGAAAAGGAATACTCTCTGATACTTTGGTTAGAAGTAATATGGTGAAAGATTTGTGGATATCCCCCCCTAATATAAGCTAGCAGTCATGGGATGTATATCCTTTAAATTCAATAGAGCAAAGGATAATACTATAATATTTAAATATGACTAGTTGTAGGGGCCTTCCACTAGTATTGTATAGTTGGAAGCTAGGGTTTGACCCCCATCATGAACTAATGAATATCCAACATGTTTAGATACTTCTTCTTAAAATAACACTAGAATTATGTAATGAAGTGGTTTTACAACTAATTGGAGGTAACATTGGGTGTTTCATTATGGTTGGAAATCTCTAGGACTCCTTTGACAAATGAGTGGAGAAAGTGCTCATCAAAGTTGATATTACATATTAGTTGTCAACATCAATTGAATTTTTTGGGGGGAATCATTACTAATTTAATCATTAGACTACTAGAATTGTTTCATCACTTCATGTGTCATTGGGGAGACCCTTTTGTGGAGAGAGTGTAGCATTTGAAGACCTTAATGGTAGCCTAAGAATAAGTGATGGATTAGAAAGTAATATGTCCTTAATTATTAGACTCCATTGGATCAAGAAGAACCAAAAGGAAGAATGCTACCCATTTAGGGGGTTGACATCAACCTAGCTCTCCCTAATTAGAGACAAGACTTCTCAACTGAAAAGGGGGAGTCTCATAAGGAGTCAACTTTTGTTGGTGCATATAAAGGTAAGGAGTCTGTTTCTTTGGATTCATAACCTCTGCTTTTTTTAATGAAGAGCCCCTATCACCTAAAGGAGAGATTTTGGAGGGGAAGCTTCAAATATATTTTATAATGAGTGTTATTTCATTAATGGACGCTGGAGAATTGTCAATTTTTTAGTGTGGTTTCAAATGCCCTTCTTCAATTGCATTAAGGGCGAGCACTAAATAATGTTGAGCAAGTTGTGGATACTTACATAATAAACTTATTTATCTCATATGTCATTTTTCCTGTAGGAAATATAGCTTGGAAAATGAAGGAGAAAGGATCAAGGTTCTTTAGGTTTGATGCACTATAAACTGGTTCCAATTAGGATAAAACTATATATCTCAAAATAAAAATTGAAGGCCTTAAGGGAGTTAAAAGCCGAAAAATAATTGACCATACAAGGGATACTTAGAGTACAGAACCCTAGGAAGGTTGCTACATCATGGTTTATTTTTCCTTTAAAATTAGCAGGTTAGGGGGTATGTAATTATGTTCCAAGAGACAATGTATGAGGGGACTAAAGCAATTGAGTTTCTTTCCTCTATCTTGAAGGATAAAATAATTTGTGGTATGGATGCACAAGGATTCTCTAATGGTCTAGTAACTAGTTAGAATGACATATTTGAGGGTACTAATTTTATCTGTCTCATTTCTAGAATTATGGTTGAAGGAAGGACCAAGGGCATAGATGAGCTATTCAAACTTATGAAGTTGTATGCTCCATATAAAAACTTGTTATAGTTCTAGAAAAAATTAAAATAACAATGAATCTTGAGTTGGGTTAATGTGATCATAGGAGTTGACTCAAAGCTTACTCTGAATTCAAGAGAATACTAGGGTGAGGTTACTAGATTAGATCCACTAGAAAAAAAAAAATCACTCATGTATTTGAAGACTGAATATTGATGGATGTTGAATCAATTAAGGTGGTTTCAACTTGGTGAAATTCCGAAAGTAGCAAGGTTGGTGTTTTGGAAAAATTGGATCATTTTCTTGTTTCTAAGAAGACCCTTGAGGAGATTTGTAGATACAAATCATTTGGTAGGTTTTGATGGGAACCATAACCATCTATCTACCCTGTTTTAATTTGAGGTGGCGAATCAAAATGCCTCATTTCCATTTAATTCTAATCACTCTTGGCTCTTGGAAGAAAGCTTTAGACAATTGATTCTAAGCAATTCGATAAAGTATAAAATTTTCACCAGTGAATCTACAATGCTTCAATTCCCTAACAACTTGATTAGAGTCAAGAATGTGGTTGTAGTTTGGGAAAATGCAGAAGCAAAAGAATACCAAAAAGACTTGAAGGTTGTGGATGCATTGATATAGGAGATTTTTGACCAAAATAACAGTGGTGATTTCAATGATGATGAGGATGAATGGTTAAAATACCTTTAAGGTAAAAAGAAATTCCTTTCGAAGTTGGAAGAAACTAAGTGGAAATTTAAAATCCATCTAATTTGGTTTTTTGAGGAGATAATAATATGAAGTTTATTAAAAAATATGTTTCCTATAGAAGGGAATTCAACCATATTTTGGAATTGATAGGTCTATATGGTTCACAGGTCTCATCCTTTAAGGATATTTCCCATGTAAGTAAACAACACTTCCAATCCTTGTTTAGGGAGAGTGATGTAGCTAATATAGGAGAGATTATGAAAGTAGTTAGATTGTTTCCTATATTATTTAATGATGTGATGAATGAATTTACAAAGTTATAGGTAACAATTAGAAGAATTAAAAGATGTTCTCGAAAATTTTTGGTTGGCCAAAATTCCACACCTTGATGCTTGGATTATGGAATTCTTCTTAGGATTCTATGACTTCTTAGAGGATGAGTTTCTTAGGGTGATTTAGGAAGGAAGAAGAAATGGAAATATATTAGTGGATTTTATAACACTTATTTCAAAAAAGAATGACCTTTCACCTTCGATGATTTCATAACAATATCCCTTTGCAATCTTATCTACAATATTTTCTCAAAGCCCATTGGAAACAAAATGAAACAAACACTATATAATTCCATTTTAGAGGAGAAATTTCAATTTATTTTTAATAAGTAAATCCATGATGTTGTTGGGAAACATAGGAGGGGTTTCACTCAATAAAAATTATAAAACAACCCATAATAGTTATGAAAATTGATCGTTCAAACACACATTAGGAAATGAAAAGGATCTTTCTCATATTAATTTTTCTTCAAATAGGTTTATGACTTCAATTTATTAATTGTATTATGGGGTGTGTTGAATCTACAAAATTTGAAGTGCCAATAAATGGCTCTCCTTTGTGGTTCTTCATGAAATTTAGGGGTCTCAAGCAAGGATGCCCCTTGTCACCATTTTTATTCCTCTTCATAGCAGAAATGCTTAGTAGACTGATTGTTGAAGCAAAGAAAAATGGATTATTCAGAGATGTACAAGTTACGGAATCCATTAAGGTAACCACTTGTCATTTATGCATGGCATTTTAATTTTTGGTAGAGGGAATTTGAGGGAAAAAAAGTTACTTAAAAACTATTGTAGACTTATTGTGTAAAGCAATAAGAATGAAAATCAATATGAACATATCTTGTATTTTGGAAAATGGTCTAAATGATGCTTTCATAAGGAGACGACATATATATATATATATATATATATATATATATATATATATATATATATATATATATATATATATATATATATATTCTAGCTTATATATTGATACTTATACCCCGTATATATACCAACACACATATACTGAATACATACTATTTATGTATACTAATGGTGGTCCTCATTTGGCAAGTTTGGAAAATGAGTATATTTGGCCTTTAAGTGGAATATGGTTTCTCCTAAAATGCCTTGGATTGTAGAAATGGGCCTCAAGGCCTTGATAATGGTCATGTGAGGAAAATAAGGCCCTTAGGCTCTAAATGAAGTCTCCAGGGACCAAGGGACATGAATAAGGCCTCAAACTACAAAACATACTTTGTATATGATATCATCATTCTTAACATGGGATATGGGCATTGATATGGGGTTTTGTGCACTAGGGATAATATGAAGCTATGTGAACTAGGGATGAGTTTGAGACCATGGTCAAGGAAGAAATTGAGGGACACTAACATGAGTTTCTTGAGCTAAAGGGCCATGATCAAGACCATGAACACAACATGGATTCTTTAAATTTATCTTTGTCATACAAGATTGATATGGACATGATTAGGAGTTTTTCCATAGTAGGGACATGGGTATTTGGGCCTTAAGTAGTTAAGGGCCTTATCATCCTTGGGTTCCCACTACAAAATGGTTTTGTTCTATTATGATTTGGTTTGTTTTTTCACTTATTATGTGTAGTGTTCCATAACCCATAGATCTAAAATGTAAATTAGGTTTACAAATATTATAAATGTAATAAACTAGATTAAAGAGACAAGTAAGATGAGATATGTGAAATATACCCTTGTATTATGATAATTAGGGGAGGTGTTGGCAGCATAGTTTTCATCCATTTTGAGGAACCTTTTTGGAATTAAATTTAGCTATTCACCCAAGATTGCATAAGGACTTGCAAAGTCTCAGGTGTTGGGGAGACATTGGGCCTTCATTTTGAGGCCTTTACTACTATCAAAAGTGTAAGTTTTTCCCTTTCTACTCCCTCATATAGCCTATTATCATTCCCCTTTTGTCACAATCATTTGCATTAAGGTCATCAAATGCTGATAAGGTGTGGTGTTGTTAAATTCAATGATTTTCCCTTATTTTTAATGAGTTTTTTGAGCTAGAGATTTCATTTTCTAATGTTAGTATCAGATCCTGTAACACTAGTCAAAATCTAGTAACCAAAATAATTAGTTGTTATATATATGCACCCCCAAGGTGAAATATGCCACATTAATTTCATTTCTAGGTGGCTCGAGATGGATTAGTGTTGGTTGGACCACTCCTAGGTTAGACAAGGAATGCACGAGCTCACAATTAATGCTCAAGTCAAACATAGAGTGATAATGTATACAACACAACAATAGTTGAATATTAATAAATTTCAAAGTTTTGGAATGTGGGATGGATATTTTCATGCATACCATGTCATGCAAATATCTTATTCCAACATATGAGCAGTTATCCATGTCAACGAAAGTTGTATATGTTAATGGCATTACCCCCTACTCTATTTTTGGGATGTAAATCGTTAACAAGAATTTATATCCTCAGGAGTTATTTATGGTTCAATACACACTCCCGTATATTGTATAACATCTATAAAACGTGAAGGTTGAAGATCGATGCTTGTAATATTAAAGGATTGATCAAGAAAGCAATCAATTTGTTTATTGAAAAGTTTTTCAAATGGTCCAATTTGAAGGCCATATGTTGGTGTATATTGTAGTTTGATGACAAAGTATATGTGGATCCATGTTGATTATATGCAGATTGTCTTTATAATTGTAATGTGAACTTGTGTATTCCTCTTTTAATATAAATGATGCTATTCTAAGTTTTATTTCATAGCAATGTACTTATACTACAGTTTTCCTTTGTAGTGCAAATCAGTAGGTAGCCCCCCCTACCTGATTTGCACTGCAAATTCATTTATTTCTTAGTTAAATTAGCTAATTAGATATATTTTTATTTTCATTTTTATTTTGTAGATTCATATGTCCTTCATTGCAAAAGTGTGGATTCCCTATAGAGGTTTGGTGCTGAAGGTTGAAGAACGAACATGATTTTTAAGGAATTGAAAAACTATTTGATGCCTTTAATGAAAAACAAAGTAATGTGATCAAAGTTCATAAAATGCTCATGTAAACATAATCCTAGTGATCCAAGAAACTTGTAGCATTTTACTTTCTTCCTTATTGAATTTCATGTGTTTAAGTGTAAAGTGTATATTCCCCCTACAAAAGTTAGGCACTAAAGGTTGAAGAACGAAAGTGTTTCTTAAGGAATCATAGAACCATTTAATGACTCTAATGCCAAACAAAGGACTATGAATGGAGTTCACAAAGTGTTCTTGAAAACATAAGCTCAATGACCCGAAAAACTTCTGTAGCCCTTTAATTTTCATTATGATAGAATTTTGTTGCGAGTGCATCTCTTAGAGCATTAGATTGTAAAATTTCTTCCATAGCTTGAGAATCATTTATGTACTAGTTTGACACATACAATGTTGGTGTTTATAAATTTATGACCACAAATTGACAATTGAATGGAACAGAATTTAAGCCATTAAATTGACTGACAACAACTGTCTCAAACTAAAGGAGGTCATATTCAATCAATTTTGAGAAACCTCCTCAAATCAAAAGAGGTTTACTATAATTTAAGGTTCCTCAAATTTGATGTGGATAAACTCTTGGAAATCTAGGAACCCTCTCCAAATTTAAGAATAAGAGGTGACACAAAATCCATTTTAAATAACCTTCTCAAACTAATGCACGTTGTATAGAATTAATTTTGAACAACCTCCTCAAATCAAATTTAAGGTTCCTCAGATTTTATGTGGATAACCTTTTGAAAATCTAGGAACACGTTCAAAATTAAGGATAAAATCTTAATAGGAGGCATGTCCCTCATAATATACACATTTTAATTGAAAAAAGTTACAAAAGGACTAATTACAAAAGGACTATTTTTTAATACAGTAAATAAATATCATGTAATAATTGTTCTATAACTAATCAATATTATATATTAAAGATTTTATTACAAAATAATTGTCATATGATTATTTTCACATAATACTTATTTATTACATTATGATCATAAATCTAATAACATATCTTAATTTTATTACATTTAATTTATACAATAAAAAAATAGTTAATGGCTAAGGATATGTATTTTTTTAGAATGTTAAAGGTTCAAATCTAAAAGGGGTTTTCCCATATTCAATTTTCTTTAGAGTAGAGAAAAAATGATTGAAATATTTTATTTATAATCCATTTTTTTATTAATATTTCTTAAATCACATATTAATTTTGTATTAAGAATTTAACGAATTGCACACCTCCCTTTTATAATTCTTATTTGGAATTCTTGTTAGGAAATACTTGATTTTTTTCACTTTTATTATATATACTTATTTTCTTTATTATATATATATATATATATATATATATATATATATATATATATATATATATATATATATATATATAATCTAAATCTTGTATTGAAATATTTTTAACAAGTATAAAAATTATAAATTTTCCACACTCAAAACTTGAATATATTTATTTTCTATACATTTAATTATGTTATTTTTAAATTGATATAAAATTTTGTTATTTCACATTAGTATTTAAATATTTTATTTATGTTTGAGAGTGAGGGTAAAACATTTTTACATCTTTTGAGTTGTAATGTCAACAATAAACCCGGAAATCATAATGAGAGTAAAAAAATATTGATATTTTGTAATGCATTTAATTTAAAATAACCAAATAAATATTCATTTTTGTTTTTAATTATAGTTGATATTGTTTTTTTATTTAGAAAATATTTTATTTTTATTTTTATTTTATCTTTTATTTTTAATCACTTTTATCTCTTTTTTATTTTATTTTATAAGTTCATATAAAACTAGTTATTTCACATGAACATTCCAATATTTTATGTATGGTTGAGAGTGAGAGTGAAATATTCATACATCTTCCTAGTTGTACTATCAATACAAACCGAGCAAGCACAATGAGAATGAGATTATTAATATTTTATAATATTTTTAATTAAAACTAATCACTAACCAAATAAGTATATTCACTTTTGTTTTTAATCAAGGTTAACACTATTTTTATTTAGAAAATAATTTATTTTAAAGAAAAAAAATTATAGATTTCCCTAAATGTATATGCAGCCCAGCACTAACTTACAGAAAATTGAGAAAAAAATACATTCTTTTATAAAAAGTAATATTCAAAACAATATTACTTTGATAAATTTTAAACATATAAAATTATTTAAATTAAATTTCTGAAATAATTATCAGCAATACCAACAACATTAATAACAATTAAATTTGTAAGTACCTTATTTTTGTTTTTAATCATGGTTCGCACTGTTTTATTTAGAAAATATTTTTATTTTAAAAGAAAAAAAAATACAGATTTTCCTAAATATAAAATGCAAAACAACACTAATTTACATAAAATTGAGAAAAAACATACCAATTTTATAAAAGTAATATTTTTGATAAATTTTAAACCTATGCATTATTTAAATAAAATTTCCAAAATAATTATCAATAATAATTAAACATTAATTAAATTTTATAAAAAAATATTAATATTAATAATTTTAATTTATATCTACCTTCATATTAATGATGATTATTTCAATAGAAATTCTAATATTAAAAACAAATTAATTGACTTGCCAGTGACTGTCGTGACTCGTGAGTGAACCAACACCTTCACCGTATATGTTAAATATTTCTTTACCGGATTACAATGCGTTACCTAACCAATGCGCTGTGAATTAACCATTTGGCTGTGGATTTATTCCTTTGCACAGGTTGCCATCGGCCAGTCACTGCAGCTGTGTACCGTGAATTGAATTCCATGGTTCGAGCTAGACAGCCGGCAGACAATGACAGATGTCAGAGGTAACACAGGCTTCCGGCTGCAAAAGTTTTCCGAGGATAGACAATTCTGATAATGAATATCAACAGAGTGGAACGAGGGGAATGAGGCGGAGGAATTGGCCAAAAGTGGTTGGAATTTGGGTAAATTTTTTTTAAAAATCTTGTAGAGGTAGTGTTTGAATTGTGTTTTTGATGGTGGAAATGGATTCAGAACCATCAAGTTTACAACACCTAAAATTTTGAAGTTTAACAACTATAACTTGGATTTACAAAAATCCTTCCCAGATTTTCTCTAAATATGACCAGCATTTACAGAACTTTCCGGGCAACTCCTCCGCCTCGTTAGACTAGGCGAAATCAATTTATGTAAACAGACAGGGAGAGGTGGGTCCAAGGGTTAAAATTGACACCCGTATTCACGTTTTGACTTTTTTTAGCCGTCAAATAGAGGGTTTTTCAAAATCTACACGTTATTATTAACGTGTTAATAATTTCTAAATCTGTCATAATTACGGGCATGTAATAAAATTACAAATTTTATATAAATATAAATATATATATATATATATAGATATATATATATTTTAATAATTTGTATTTGCTTAAATTTTATATTAAGTTGACAGTGTAAGTACCTACTATCAGCGTACCTTTGTTGGATTGGACGCGCTATATCATTCTATGCTTCCAGCACTTATGTGAATCTATGTAATTATCAATGCAACGGGTCTAAGAGTACAAAGTCCATATCTATATTGTCTGGCGAACATATATAGATTTCAATATCATTAAGGCACACAATTAAAACGAACATATATAGATTTCAATATCATTAAGGCACACAATTAAAACGAGGAGCTCACCAATGCATTAATTTACACAACATTGTCAACATAGGCAATTTAGCTTTGGTTTGGTAAGGAAATTAAGGAAGTTCCAATATCTATGAGAATTATCATTGGGTTAACTTTTTTTTCCAATCCAATGATGATCTAACTTCCATTTCCTACAAATTTTGTCCCAATTTTATCAGTCTCGATTCTCAAATGGCATGTCGGAGCAGTTGGAAATTGGAATATTATGCGGTCAATGCCCAATGCCCATCACAACGCTGGAGCCTGGAGCCTTCTCATTTTCGTAGGGATACAACCCGTAAAAGAAAAAAAATGCCGAGTCGGAAATCCACAACTACTCAAGACAATCTCTTACTCAAGACAATCTCTTCTCTTGTACTTTCTTTCTGCTATTTTCTTAGTTATGCTATCTTATTGCAGTGCTTTATTTCAGTTTTAGCTATATTATTTTTAGTTTTGCATTATCCGATTAATATGATATCGCAGAGGGATGCAATTTTTTTTTCCACAAGTAAAGTTTCTTTGTATTCAAGTTCACTACAAATGCCAAACATGTTTTGAAAATAGAGTGACATGGACTTTTCAACCTTCTTTGGTTCTAATGTCAGTCAATCCATTCAATTAAAACACCAGACGGTTCTAATGTCAGCTAATCCACTCAATTAAAAACACCAGACATTTCTGACCCGTTGAAACATGAAGTAGGTTGTCATAATAAAACCAACATCCTAAGTTTTCAAGTTGTATTACACCCCAACTGTAAGTCAAGATTTTGGTAGGTTTTGATGTTTGAGTCATACCTGATCCCCAACTTTAGATCAAGTTATCGATTGTTCATTTCATGGAAGTGTATTTGACCTAGTTACACATGAAATACAGGGGCCGAAGATGTCACATAAATAGGGCTTTTGTCTTCTAATTGACAAAATGGATGGTTGACTATCTCTGCCAGTTTTGTATTCTAATTGACAAAATGGATGGTTGACTATCTCTGCCAGTGATACATGACAATCAGAGAACATATATAGATTATAGGCATTTTTCTTTTGTGAAAAACCCTGATTATGTCTTAGCCTTCTTTCAACTCTTCAAGTTTTTGTTTCATAACCTCAATCTCTTATTCCATACAAACATCTTCTTCCCTAATTTCAAGTTAGTCTTAGAGTTTTTACAGTGCATTCACAGACAAAGAATCCAAAACCTCTCTCGGCATATGTTTGATAAGCCTATATAGCCCCACATGCTCAATTCCATCTTTCACAACACAACCACCCATAAATGAATTAATTTGATCAAACATAAGCCTATATAGCCCCACATGCTCAATTCCATCTTTCACAACACAACCACCCATAAATGAATTAATTTGATCATCACTCAGTTTACTTCGTGAACCATTCATATATTTCTCAATCCTCTTTACCACCCATAAATGAATTAATTTGATCATCACTCAGTTTACTTCGTGAACCATTCATATATTTCTCAATCCTCTTTATCTCTATCTTAGACATGTAGTCAAATGGATATCTATGGAATAGTCAAATATATAAACCTATGTAGATATTAGATATATATGGAATAGTCAAAGTTTATAGATGGAATTGGATTTGCATCCGGACCCTGCACTGGGTAAGATTTACAGCTAGTTACGATTACAATTTCCATGGCCGCCCAATGTCCAATTTCAATTTAAATGGAAAACAATGAAATAATTATAGATCAGCATGACTTTTAAGATTTACATGGCTATGTTAACAAAGATCCCTCTTTCTACCACCTCAAGATTCTCATGACTCCAGGGTCATATATGAACCTTTCATTTTAAACAGTTAGTTATGATACCTGTTGCCAAACATAGACTTCCTCTATTTGAAGGAAGAGAACATTCCAATGATTTGTCAATTCAATAATAAATGAATATCCATAAAAACGCTTGCCCAGTGAAGGACGTTTCTACCTTTGGATCTTGCAAGTTACTATATATCGGCAAAATAGTTCTAACTAGAAAGAGAAAATTTACTATTGTGGATTAACGCTGGCCTATCCCAGGTTGTGGTTAACTCCCGACTTTGTATGTGAATGTTGTTCATGGTAGTTCATGCCTCTAATTCCCAAGCTTTCAAACTTCTCAACTAATTTTTTATTTTGTGAATAAGAGTTTTTTCTTTTTACTATTTTTAAAGGGCAAGAGGTGGATTAATTTGATATTTTTTTTTAAATAAGTCAATAGTTTAAAGTTACGAATATATTTAGTAAGATTGGAAGCTTTTCTATCTACCAACTAATCTAGATCCATCTTTAACTCTAGACGGAGTTGATTGGTGAATATAATTTGAAAATATCATATAAAACTGGTAAATAAATATTAAACGGCGACATGCAATTAAAAATAAATATTAAACCGCGATGGCAGTTTAAAAATAAAACAGTAAAAAAAAATTCAGTGTTGGGCAGGGTGACCCGTCAAATTTAACCCTGGGTGGGTCTGCAATCGGGATAAGGGTTGCCCTTTCCGCCTCGTTATCAAAAGTCAAACGAGCTTCACGAGTTCTGTGAAGAGGCACGAATGAAAAAGTTCTAAAATCAAACTTCACGAGGTTAAGAAAGGTAGTCGTTTATACGTGTCACCCTTTTTTATACCATTCGTATAAAACCAAAATGTATGTTTTTTTCTGTGAAGAGGTCCGAATCAAAAGTTTTGAAAAGTCAAACTTCACGAGTTTAAGAAAGGTTGTCGTTTATACGTATCACCCTTTTTTATACCATTCGTATAAATCCGAAATGTATGTTTTTTCTGTGACGAGGCACCAATCAAAATTTTTTGAAAAATCAAACTTCACGAGTTTAAGAAAGGTGGTCGTTTGTACGTATCACCTCTTTTATACCATTCGTATAAATCCAAAATGTATGTTTTTTAAAAGTAAGCATGCATGTTATGCTTTAAAAGAGTATTTAAAAGAGGGTATATTTCTTTTTAAAGTTTTTTTTAATAAAAATTTTGGAAACTAGGAGTAAAAGAGATTTTTTTTTAAGTTTTTGTTTTAAACTTTGGAAAGGAAAAGGATTTTTTTTTTGAGGAGATTAAAAGAAAAAGGGGTATTGTGATATTTTTATAAAAGTTTTTGTGAAAGTGTCGTATTTTCAACAAATGGAAAGGTTTGTTTAGTTTGTTGAGTTGTACTAAGCTAACGTTCAACAAATGGGAAAAGCCAAGAGGTTGAGAAGGTCAAAATGACAACAGGAGATGTTTGAGATATTTTTAGATCTAGAAGTGAAGAGGCAAAAGCATGTCTTTACATTGACATGCATAAAAGAATCTGTCGATGACAACGTTCTTCCCTTCATTTCAGAAGCCAAGACAACCAAGGAGGCCTTGAATACCCTTGAGAGATGTTTTGGTGTAAGGGGGAGCACTGAAGTTGAAGATGAAGGTGGATCTATAGTTGTAGATCTACATGCAGATGAAAAGTTTGTTGAATCCCACTGTGCTCAGCCACAAGTGGATGATTTTTATGAAGAAGTCGCAGAAGAAAGAGAGAAGGAGCAAGTAGATGCTTGTGAACTCCACTGTGCATAGCCATAAGTGGATGAAAATTTGGTGATTCTAGCAACAAAGCTTGCCAATGAAATTATGATGAATCTAGCAATAGAGCTTACTAACGAAAATTTGATGAATCCAACAACAAATCTTGCTAATGAAAATATGGTGAATCCAACAACAAATTTTGTTGATGAAAGTTTGGTGAATCTAGCAACCAAGCTTGTTGAGGACAATGAAGCTGCCATTGGAGCAATCGATACTATGGTGAATTCAACAAATAATATTTCTAATGTAAAATTTGATGCAGAATTGTTGGATAATGATGAATGGTTGCAGGTGATGCAGCAAAAACATCATATAGACACGATGGTATTCAATGAGAAAAACCCACTTGAACCAGTGGAAGACAACATGTCTGTAGTAGCACAGGTTAATAAAGAAGTCGAAGAGACAAGGACAAAAATAGAGGAAGAGGCAAACAAGGAAGCCCACAAAGAGAAAACAGAGATAGAAAAAGAGGCAGGGAAAGAAGTGCAACAGGAGAAAGCTCTCATTACAAAGCAGAGGGAACATAACCAATGTGGTTCTGCAAATATTTTTAATTCTAAAATTGATTTCTAGTGTGCAGGTACACATAACGATTATGAATAACAGTTAAATTCCCTTGAGGCATGGCTTGCAACAACATGTCTAGATGAGGTCTACATAGAAGCTACAGAAATGAACGTTCAAGATAACATGCATGATGAATATATTAATGAAATTTCTAGGTATTGGAGTCCTGAAGAAATATTATTTTATTATAATCTTATGTTGCAGTAGATTGATGATGAAAATAACACTACAGAACATAATATGTGGCAGCAACCCACATACAAGTCGTTTTTTTAAGAAGTCTGGCACATGTTTGACAACCTGGAAGAATGGAAGACCTCCACCAGTAAATGAAGGAACTGAGGTTTGAAGGTTACAACAAGAAGAAAGAGCTAAAACAATTTAGAGGCTACAGGATCTGGAAAAAGAGAAGAAGAAAAGTTGAAGTCAATTTTTAAATTTTAAACCTAGCTGAGACATAGACCAACGGGTATCTTAATTGAATTTTTTTTGTGGTTGCAGTTAAGGGGGAGTGTTGGAGAATCTAATCCCAACCACCTATTAGGTGTTAAAACCGTCCCTCCAATTGTCCTAGCTCAGTTTGACTGAGTTTAGTTTAAGTCGAGTTTAACTCCAGTCATTTATTACTAACGTTTCCAATGTAATCTTATTTAAGTGATTTATAATACTGAGAAGAGCAATTCCTCTGCTTCATAGTTTTGTTCCCTTCAATTTTTGTCAGAAAATACAAATGACTTATCTTTGAAATAGAGTAGGAACTCAATCCACGATCTCCATGGACTTACTTGGGAGCTTCTTGAAAATACAAATGATTTGTCTTCGAAATAGAGTAGGAACTTAATCCACAATCTCAAATTGCAAAATTGTGTAGGTGTATGGATTACTATGCCATGTGTCGTGATGGAGCGGGTGTTATATGTATATGCATGTTTGTAAGTCTTGGCTAGAGCTGACATACTTATACTATATTACATTATGCTTACACATTTTCTCTATGGAACTAACATTTAAAAATGTTTATATTTAATGTCTAATGCCTACACATTTTCCCTATATTGGGTTTTAGAGCGCCTTTAGGTGTAATTAAATGATTCAAGTGGAATTGTTTTCAAAGTGGATAAGATTTAACATATTTTCATTATTTATGGATAGTGAGTGTAGTAGTTCTTAATCATTGTAGCATAAAACGATGGAGACAAGGTCACGGTTCAAAGAGAGAGAGTTTGGATTCAACGTTGTCTATGTCTTTTACGACACCTTTTTGGGAAAGAAATTAAGTTATTAAGCCACTGCAATTGAGCCACCAAATGAACTAGTAGCTGATGGCGCGAAGTAGGTTGAGGTCTTTGGTCTAGATAGGGAAAATGATGGGACCATTTCTCTTACCAATGTAGTTGATAACTTGGATGATTTCCTGCATTATGTTTCAAGACATGGTACATAGCAATGCCCTTTAACTGAAGTGATTTGTAGGATTATGGCAGTGGAGGTCACTTGCCTCTATCGTCACGGCTAAACCTAATCCCTCAATTTTGTGATCTAGCAGAGTCATTCCATCACATTCTAGGGTCAATGCTTCTTATGGCAATGATGGTAAGTATTTTGTTTCGACATATGATATTAGGGTTCCAACTATGGCAGCAACCCCTTGCCATGGGAATCCATTTCCAAAGGATTTTTCTCTTCAG
The DNA here is from genome assembly GCA_031772625.1 of Pinus tabuliformis. Lineage (NCBI taxonomy): Eukaryota > Viridiplantae > Streptophyta > Pinopsida > Pinales > Pinaceae > Pinus > Pinus tabuliformis. Next base: position 657,478,275 of record CM062808.1, read on the forward strand.
ATTTTCAAAATGAAATTGCACCTCCTGCACTCTTGCAATTTCTAGTCTTTGTCAGGTCTTTTTTGGGCAGGTTTGTTTGTATCTCATTGAAAGCAAGCAATTTTGTATTTACAATAGCTATCAGACTCCAAGAAAGGACATGAATCCATGTTGATTGTATATGGATTCTTCATGAAGGACGAAAACTGTAGGAGGGATATTTACTCAGTCGTTATGGTATTACTAAGGATGCTTCAATCCCTTTAGTTGCAAGCATGAATGGTGGTGCCATTGGTGGGGGTGCACCTTCTACTTCAAAGAACAAGTCTTTCAAGGATGCCCTCAAGCCAGGGTCTAGCCCTCTAACACATAGAGAACTCTCAGGGCATGCTTTTATTGTGGACTGGTCGGATGAAACCCTAAAGTTTGGTCTAGTGGAGTCTATCGTTTATTAACCTAACGAATATTTATGAGGCATGCTACATTATTTGCAGGTTCAACACATTTCGGCCTTCGAAAATTGATCTGGTGGGTTAAAATAATGCTCAAAATTGAAAGTGTGTGACAAAGATTGAAACCTATACAATTGGATAGATCTCAAAGATCTAAATCCAAAGCATCTCATTTCACTAAAATTCGATATCGGATGCTCCCATAAATGTGTTTTGATCGAATTGTCAAATAGGTAAAATTTTGGCAAATGGACAGGTGACTGGGTATTTTTGGGCCAGTGGAAGGCTGCCACATGGCCTCATCTGATTGCTCAAAAAGTTTAAAAAATCAATTTGAATAATTTCTCCAATTTTTCTCTAAGGTCGAATTTTTAAACATGTTTAATTATGACTTGTTTTTTTGTGGCCAATGTGTAGGTTTTAACCCCGTACATGAATTACCTGCATACGAATTCTAAAACACAGAAAAATGAACAATGCGAGAACATAACACATAAAACACATATACACAGAGATTTTCCCACTGGATCCCCAAACAGGACTACCAGCTTGATTTTTCATTATGTTCCTTTCAATGTTATAATACATATTTATGCATGCTGAAGCATCCAATACCATGGATCGAAAACCATCACGTCCAAAACCATGGACTGAAAACCATCGCGTCCAATACCATGGACCGAAAAACCATCGCGTCCAAAAAACATGTGCGAAAATCGTGCACAAAACCATAGGTGGGTCTGCCCAACCTAACATAGGGTCCAAAATCAAAATTTCTGGGGCGCTGCCTTGGACGCCATAAAGTGGGGTTATGGATACCCCTCAAACCCCCTGTTAACTACATGGAAAGAATATAACACAACCCAACATTCTCCCACTTGTTGTTTTCTTTCCACAGGGGGCCACAAGAGAGCTGTCATTTTTCCAGCTCTGAAACGCCCATTGTTTCTCTACACCATGAGAACTTCTTAGAGCTCACAGATTTTTTCAATGCATCTGAAATATTCTTCAAAGTGTCCACCTTTACCAGCAACACCTTTTTGTCTTCTATCATATCCCTCACAAAGTGATACTAAACATCAATGTGCTTTGTCTTTGAATGATAAGCAGGGTTCTTTGACAAGAAAATTGCACTTTGGCTGTCACAGTCTATCCTTATAGCTCCCTGTACTAACCCCATACTTGAACACAATCTCTGCAACTAAACTTCTTCCCTACTTGCATGAGTGGATACCATGTATTCTGCCTCTGTAGTTGATAGTGCCACTACAAATTGTTTCTTACTCATCCAACTGACTGCACCTCCAAATAGGTTAAACACATACCCACTTGTAGATCTTCTCTGATCCAAATCTCCAGCCCAGTCTGCATCAACAAAGCCACGAATATCCAAAACTCTGTCCAATCCTGGTCTTCCTTGGTAGCACAAACCATAATTACTAGTGCCACGCAAATACCTGAAAACCCACTTCACTGTTGTCCAATGCTCCTTCCCTGGTTTTGACATAAACCTGCTTAATACTCCCACTGCATGTGCAATGTTTGGTCTAGTACAGACCATTGCATACATCAGGCTACCGACTGCACTTGCATATGGAACACGGGACATATCCTCTTCCTCTTATTGCATCTTGGGACACTGTTCAGCAGATAACTTTACACCTACAGGAATAGGAACCTTCACCGGTTTACTATCTTGCATATTAAACCTCTGTAGTATTGTCTCGACATACTTCCTTTGGTTTAACTAGAGCTTCCTCTTTTCCTGATATCTTTTAATTTCCATGCCCAAAATATAGTTTGCAACACCAAGATCTTTCATGTCGAATTTGGAGGACAATTGGGTCTTCAAATCCTGGATAATTTCTTTGTCATTTCCAACCAGCAACATATCATCCACATACAAGACCAAATAAATAACATGGTCACCAATTAATTTAAAATACACACAATGATCTTCTTTGCTTCTGGTGAAGCCAAGTCCCCGTATAAATGTATCAAATTTCTGATACCACATCCTTAGTGACTGTTTTAACCCATACAGAGACTTCTTTAACTTGCATACTAATTCTTTCTTACCCTTCATGCAAAGCCTTCAGGTTGCTTCATGTAGATCTCCTCTTTCAGATCCCCGTGAAGAAATGTTGTCTTCACATCCATCTGTTCTACTTCAAAATCAAAAGCAGTAGCAACAGATAAAAGTAATCTAATAGAAGTTACCTTGGAAATAGGAGAAAAAATATCACCAAAATCAATTCTTGGCACCTGGGAATAACCTTTTGCTACCAACCGAGCTTTGTATTTCTCCACCTTTCCTTATGCATTTGTCTTCTTCTTGAACACCCATTTGCAGCCAATGGGTTTCCTTCCAGCCAGCAACTCCACTAGATCCCAAGCCTCATTTTTTTGCAAAGATGCCATTTCATCAACCATGGCCTCTTTCCAGAGTTTTCCATCCTCTGAATCCACTGCTTCCTTCACAGTTTTGGGATCATCATCAGTAATAGATAAAGCAAAATTTGAACAGAAAGCAAATGGACTATACCTTTCTGGTTGCCTTCTTTCTCGAACTGATCTTCTTACACCCAGAGTTTGTGGCTCTTCATATTTTGATTCCTCCTCTGCTGTAGAGTCTGATTCTTCCTCCTTTAGCTCAAACTCTATCTTCTCAGGTTCCTTTGGTTGGACTTCATGTTTAATAACATCTTTCACCTCTCTGAACACCACATCTCGGCTGTACACAACCTTCCTTGTTACTGGGTTCCAAAGCTTATAACCCTTCAAACCATCCTTATACCCAATAAAGATGCATTTTTTAGAATTACTATCCAACTTGGTTCGTTTCTCCTTTGGAACATGTACATATGCATCACATCCAAATACCCTTAGATGTGAAAGAGAGGGTTTCTTACCAGTCCATACTTCTTGTGGAGTTTTATCCTCCAATGCTGATGAAGGTGATCTGTTGACCAATTAAGATGTTGTCTCCACCGCCTCTGCCCAGAATTCCTGTCCTAACCCGGCACCACTGAGCATGCTTCTTGCCATTTCCATCAATGTCTTGTTCATTCTTTATGTAACTCCATTCTGCTGAGGTGTATATGGAGTAGTCTTCTGCCGTGCTATACCACACTTTTTACAAAATTCTTCAAATTCCTTACTACAAAATTCTCCACCATTATCTGTACTCAGCACCTTTGTCTTCTTCTTTGTCTGGTTTTCCACCAGAGCCTTGAATTCTTTAAACCAATCAAAGACTTCAGATTTCTTCTGAAGGAAATATATCCATGTATTCCTTGAGAAGTCATCTATAAATTATACATAGTACACAGACTTACCTACTGATGGAACCTTCACAGGTCCAAACACATCACTGTGCACAAGCTCTAATATATGTTTCACCCTCTTACCACCAGAGGGGAAACTCACCCGATTCTGCTTCCCATATACACAATTTTCACAGAAATCAAAATCCAGAGAGCTATTACTCATACATTCTACCATACCTTTACCATGAAGTATTCGAAGGCCCTTCTCTCAAATATGTCCAAGCCTTTGATGCCACAACATGGTCTTCTCTCCAGAGACCACTAGATTTTCTGCTCCACTTTCAGGAACCATAGAACTGTTGCACCCATCAACAAATGTGCTACCTTGCAGCTTGTACAGAGTTCCAATCCGAACTCCTCACATCAATACCAGTGTTCCCTGAATCATCTTGTAGGTATCCTTCTCGAACACTGCTTTTACACCTACATCATCCAACTTACTTACAGAAATCAGATTTCTGGCCAATGCAGGAATATGCAGAACACCTGGAAGTCTTCTAACCCTTCCACCTTGCAACTTCAAATTTACTTTTCCATGACCAACGATTCTAGCCTTCCTATCATCCCCTAAGAAGACATCACCACCATCGTATTTATCATACTCGCAGAACCACTCTCTATGGGGAGTGAAGTGAAAGGATGCACCTGATTTAGTCAACCATGCCTCATGATCTACATGTGTACTTGAAGAAGCCAAGTACACATCTCCACCTTCATTTGAGGTGGTTTTCGCCTCTGCAGAAGGAGCATCATCATATCCCTTTCCTTCATCAGGAGCTTTAGATTTACAGTCCCTTTTGTAGTGCCCTTCCTTTTTGCATTTCCAGCACACCACCTTTACAGGTTTTCCTGGAGATTTAGATCTCCCTCTAGATTTAGATCTCCCACTCGATGACTTATTTTTGTTTCTGTTCTGGGACCGTCCTCGTACAAACAAGGCATCACCATTTGGCTCTCCATATTTTTCCATCTCATCTCCTCCATCAGCAAGGATGAGACTATTTCATCAAAATGCAAGGTAGTTGCATTGCTACCTATTGCAATAACCAGATTATCCCATGAATATGGTAGAGAACACAACAAACTGATGCACTTATATTCATCTGAAATTTTAATATCAATAGATGCTAACTAACTTACCACAGTATTAAATGCGTTCAGATGCTCTGTCACCGAGTCTCCATCTTTCATCCCCAGGTTATACAACTTTTTCCGCAGGAACAATTTATTCATCAGAGACTTAGATTGGTACGAAGTCCCTAACTTGTCCCACAAAGCCTTCGCTGTAGCTTCCCCTGATACATTCAACAATACTGAATCTGAGACACACAATTGTATTGTGCTCTTTGCCTTCCGATCCAACTTCTTCCATTCTTCATTGGACACTCCCGTTGGTTTAGTACCAGGATCTACCGCAATCCACTGATCTTTATCCACCAACAGATCCTCCATCTTGAGTTTCCACAACTCAAAACTCTGACCATTGAATTTCTCTATCTCTATCTTTCCACTACTCGCCATCTTCTTTCACCACTAGAATCGATCTCGCAAATCTCCCACTGAACAGGGTCTACCACAGGCCCGAGCGAAACCCCTCAGCAACAAAGGTGTCCCCTTGAAGCCAAAACAACTCCAATACCAAATGTAGGTTTTAACCCCGTACAGAAATTACTTGCATACGAATTCTAAAACACAGAAAAATAAACAATGCGAGAGCATAACACATAAAACACATATACACAGAGATTTTCCCACTGGATCCCAAAACCGAGACTACCAGCTTGATTTTTTATTATGTTCCTTTCAATGTTATAATACATATTTATACATGCCGAAGCATCCAATACCATGGATCGAAAACCATCGCGTCCAAAACCATGGACCGAAAACCATCGCGTCCAATACCATGGACCGAAAAACCATCGCGTCGAAAAAACATGTGCGAAAATCATGCACAAAACCATAAGTGGGTCCGCCCCCCGGACCCCATAAAGTGGGGTTACGGATACCCCTCAAACCCCCTGTTAACTACGTGGAAAGAATATAACACAACCCAACACAATGCATGAAGGCCGCAGGGACCAACCAAAGGTGGCCACGTGGCCTCCAAGTGGCACAATTGGAGGTAGAAAAACACCCCTGGGGTTCAAAACCGAGTCCTCAAGCATATCAACCAATTCCAACACCATTGCACCACCATATTACTTGTTTAAACATCATTGAATGGCTATATTTAACATTTATACAATTCACATTTGGTGGAGGGGTCAGGCTAAGCCCTATCCGATTGCCACCCCTGTGCCATAGGACCGCGGGTGGGGGGGAAAAGGTTAGGGCCTAGCCCATCCCACGAACACAACCCTCATGGCCCTTATACACAGTCATATGCCATAGCCAAAGAACCAAGAGTGAAAAAAGGAGTCAAGGGCCAGCCACAAGGGGCCAGTCTCAAGCCCTATGGGGCCTCATATAACCAAGAACGTGCACGGAAAAGGAGCCATCCCACGGTCACTTGCGCACCATAGAACCAAGGCCCCATGCCAACGATGGGGCTAGAGAGAGTCCAGGATCTTCGACCCCCTATGAAGTTGCATGGCGCCATGTGACCAGGAATTTTGGGACTGAGGTCTTAATGGCGCCCTTAACGGTCCTACAAATTCACTCGCTGAGTAGTAATTATGTTAGGTTTAGTGAAATAGTTCCTCATTTGGGGTGCTCAAGCCAGGTTGAGGTCAAATTGGAGGATGTTTAGCAGAAAAATTTGGGGAAAATGAAGAAACAAGCATAACTTTCTTAGTTTTTGCCCAAATGAGGTGCATAAAGAACCAAAATAGGGCTTTTTAACAGTCATGGATCAATTGGAGACATCAGTTCTTCTATTAGAGCTATGTAAGGAATGTAAACACACTTTTAACACATATTTTATTAAATTTGGAAGTAAATAGTGGATCTATAATTTCAAAATAACCAAAAACCTTAATTCTAGTGTTTTCCTTGTAACAAAGATTTTCCAGTTTTAATGAAATATGTGTTTTTTGAGCAGTTCTAATGAAAGAGGTCTTGCATTAGAAGCTGGAATAGGATATGTAACCCAAGTGAAGAAATTGACCAAATTGAGAAGAATGACACTTGGGAGATTTTTTCATGACCCAAAGAGAAAAATGCCATAGGTATAAAATGGGTCTTCAAAAATAAGTTGAATGAGTAGGGTCGAGTAATTAGCAACAAGGCATTAAGAAAGGTATTGTAGACAATAATCTATACATAATGTCTAAATATGATCATATACTAATTGTAGTAGTGTATGTGGACGACATAATCTTTGGCATCGACCTGGAACAATTGGGACATCAATTCGCAAATTGTATGCACACAGAGTTCAAGATATCCATGATCAAATATTTCTCCTTCTTCTTAGGATTGCAAATTTCTCAGTCAAAAAATGGGTATTTATCTCCCAATCAATGTACCTATGAGAAACTCTGAAGAAGTTTTGGCTGGAAGATTGCAAGCCAATTAACACTCCTATGGTTACATGTTGCAAATTGTGTAAAGAAGATGAGCCACCACTAGTAAATTAGACTGATTACAAATCAATGATAGGAAGCTTGTAGTAGTTCATAGCCTTCAGACCAAACATCATGCAAGATGTGGGTCTTGTGGCCATATTTCATGCTTTCCCTCATGAAAGTCATGCCATCACTATCAAAAGGATTTTCAATATCTTCAAGGAACAACTGATGTTGATTGGGCACGCAATATTGATGACAAGAAGAGCACTTATGGTGCAACTTTCTTTTTGGCAAACTGCTTAGTATCCTGGGTCAACAAGAAACAAAAATCCATTTCTTTATCAATTGTTGAAGTAGAGTATATTGCAACTTCCAATTGTTGCTCACAAATTATATGGATGATGCAGACCTCGAAGGACATTAAGGTAGAGTTGACTGATCCCATTCCAATCATTTGTGATAATACTACTTCCATCATTATCTCTAAGAATCTTGTCATGCACTCAAATACCAAGCACATCCCAATCAAGTTCTATTTCTTAAGAGAGAAGGTTGCAACTAACATTGTTTGACTTGGATATGTGGCCACTAAAGACCAACTTGCAGATATCTTTACTAAGCCACTAATAAGAGAACTTTTTGAATATCTCAAGAAGCAGATAAGGGTTGTGACTCCTCCTCCCAGATGATTCAATTATAATGTGTGTTGGAAGCTACTTAGCGCATGGGATCAATTAAAGAGTAGGATGCAGTGGTTTAGGGGAGGTTTTCAAGATCATCCTTTTCCATAGATTCTAAAGGGGGAGAAGATTACTAGTGCATAAGAGAATAAAAACAATGAAGAACACCATGCCTTGTTTCAGGGGGAGATTATGTTGTTGCCAACAATTCCAAAGGGTGATATTGTTGGATAAATGAAATTTTTTAATTGATTGGTGGAACTTAGTATGTTGGCATTAATGTCAACCAGACTAGCATTGAGACAGATTCTAGGCGGAGAGTTTACAACCATGTTTCAGGTAGAAAATGGGCTCAAGAACTACATTAGACCTTCTCCACTGGAGAGTGCTTTGAAAAATCTTTCGAATAGTATGTGGAAGTCCATAAATGGATCTCAGGATCAAATGTTATTGATAGCCGAAGTAAGGGTCTTGAATTCCTTAGGAGCAGGCCGAATTTCAGAATTTCGAAACAAGGAAGCAGGCTGAACATCGAATCCTTAAATTTCAGAAGTTTAGAATTTCAGAGTTCAGAGCCTCGGGACCTCAGGAGGTCGGAATATCGGAGGTTAGATATCTCATAACCTAAATATAATTTCTTGTTGAGAAAGTTATGATCTGATACTGGGAGTCGATTCTCAAAATGTCAGAGCTTCGAGAGGTCAGAATATCTAATGTCAGAGATTTCGTAACCCCACTATAATTTCTTTTGAGAACGTCTCAATCTGATACCAGGGATCCGATTCCTGAAACGTTGAAGCTGCAAGAGGTTAGAATTTCGGAGGTTAGAGTCTTAGTCAATCAGAAGGTAGGTGTATCAAAATTTGAGAGTTTAGTAACTCCTTATTAATGAATTATTTAAAAGAATCGAGGGTTGTGGAGAGAATGATTTACAAAGGAAATCGCTTGAAAAATGAAGGACCAAGGGACCCTTTCTCTCCCCTATGATAGGACACATGGCAGAAACCTATTGGCCCTAAAGAGGTGATAGATGCAGATAACATCACCATTACATGTTTGTACGGAAGACACATGGCAATCAAATTTAGCATTATTGAGTGGCCTAATGGAGCAAATCCGGGTGACACATGTCACCATGAAGGAGAAGCCACGTGGAGATGATGCCAAGGTAATGATGTCATCCTCGAAGCATATCTGAGGTCAAGGATTTTGTAACTTTGCTCTAATTGAAATTTGAAAAAGTTCCGATGTTAGGGGGTTCTGATGTTGATTGGAACTTGGTCATGGAAGCCCAAAGAACTAAGGATGTAGTGAAGGGCTTAGCACCTAGGTGCTATGGAGAAGCCAAAAAGGTATTTCGGAGGTCAATATTTCGTAACATCGTTCTAATTGAAATTTGAAAAAGTTTCGATGCCAGGGTCTTCCAATGTGCTGACATTTTGTCGTAGAAGCCTAAAGAACCAAGGGCATAGAGCAAAGAACATAAGGCGATAGGCCCTGACAAGATCCTGGAGGGTTTAGCACCTAAGTGCTATGCTACCAGTCACAACACCCGATCATATATGGAAAAAAAATAAGAGGCTAAGCAAAAGGGGTTAAAGGCCAATCATAATCTCATGATTTGGTAATGTCATCTTAATAAAAGTTATGAAATGAGGGGCTTTGATATTGTGTACAAATGAGTATGAAGGAGGAATGGGATGACAGCTAAGAGTAAATGCATGTAAAAGAGTTGGCCCATGGAGTCAATGGCGATTGTCCTAGGTAGGAGATAGAGAAAGAGATCGTTGGATCAAGGTAGAAAGGACCACAATTGCGGAGGATCATTTAAATGGATCCTCTCATGAGATGAGAAGTAAGTCCTCTAATCTCCCCATGCACGCTTCATTGAATTAAATGAAGAATAGGGCCTCAGGGTCTAGAGGTTTGATCATTGTTCAGAGAATCCATGTTGAAGTTCATTTCAAGCTCCATAAGTAATTAATAAGCAAGGAAGAACCTCCTAGGAGTGTGCAGGTTGACTGAGTATTTATGCTCATGTTTAATGCAATAGCAATGGGTGAGTGAACGAAGCCCATTCTTCAATTTAATATTGCAGCTATAGAATTCATGCAAGAGATACAACAGTAGGATGGAGAAGCCAAATGCAACAATAAGCTCGGGCAATGTGAATGGCGAAATGATGGATGGAAGAGACAACATGGATCACAACACAAGAGAGGAACAAAACCGTGGAGAGTATTTGTGCAAAGGGGGTGAAGATGTAGTATTTCCAAGAATTAGTGTCGAGATTTGTGTGCAAGTGTGCGTTGCTGAGGAGTAGCGAAGTGTGCCTGTGTTGCAGAAAGAGGTTGTCTGTGCCTATACAAGAGAGAAAAGGGGTTGAGTGGGCCAGTGATTTTTTGTGAGGCCAAGAGTTCTTGTGGAAGAATAAAGGGCTGAGAGCAGAAGTATGACACTGCAAAGAATCAGATTTACATTTCTATGTATATGTAATTGCCCCTATTTTCAGTTTGAAAATTGTAAGAAAGGTAGAACAGTGGCTAGAGCAGGTGGTGGCCTGCATTCATATGAGTTTGGTGCCTCTTGGAAAGTAGGTTCTTTCTATCTTATGTGGGGCGGTGGCTCCTGCGAGTGGGTGCTCACAAAAAAATTGATGTAATTAAGTAGGTTCTTAATTCACATCATAATAATAAATAGATTGGTGGTTTTTTCCTTTTGGGTATCCACTTAAAAATACATGTGTCAATATGTGTATGTTGCTCATGTGATGGATTGTATGCACATGTGAATGCCTTATTTTGTTGATCATATGTATTGTGTATGAAAGCTCTTACAAGTAACTGACCGTAGTGAAAAGAGTTAAAGACTTATACTTAAAATTCGAAAGAAAATCACTATTACTGATTCACCCTCCGCTCAACAATTCCTTATTCCAACAGTTCAATTTGTAAATATCGAGTCCCTCAAGATCCATTTATGCATTTAAAAGTGCATTTTAAACAATAAAAAATCACGAGCTTACTAAAAATTATATTGTCACATTCCAATCTTAAAACCATTTTATCTACTAATTACACTACGTCATAAGATATTATTTATTTATGTTCTTAAAATAAAAATGTTTTTTTTTTTTTTTTAATTATATAAACAATTTTGTTACTTCATATATTTATTTAAAAATACAAAATACAAAATTTTTAATATATTTACCACTTTATTATTTTGTAAATAAAGTTAATAAATAATATAATTATTATAAATTATTAATATTTATGTATTTTTTATTTATATATGGGTTAATGTAATAATATATATGCCATTTTTTTTTTAAATTAACATAGACTTTTTTTTCCAATATTAAATAATAGAAATTTAATTTAAGTCGAGAAATATACATGTGTTTTTATGCTTATTAATTTTCTTTTAAATATGTTGTCTTTTGTAACTAAGCCTTGCATTGATATGTGAATAAAATCTCATTTTCTCAAGTGTAGAATTCTCAATGGTTTATTGGGAAAATATTTTTTCAAATTTTCTTTGTTTAATCTATTTTATATCATGGAATTATCAATTTTTATATTGAATTGAAGTGATTATATTTCACTCGCTTATTAGCGTAGCTTAACCTTAGGGGCGTCGAGTAAAATTGACCCCATAACCTCCCATTAGTAAAATGTTTTGGTGACAAGAACTTAACCAATTAAACTAACCCTCAAAACTTAGTACTTACATCCTTTATTTCAATGTATTATTTCTGTTCTTATAATAACATATAAATGTATTATTTTTTTGAAATATTAATTTTTTTTTTCTTATAATAACATATAGATTAGCTCAACAACCATTGCAATAAGAATGTAGATTTATTATAAATTTAAAAAATAAACCTATGTCTCTATTGAAATAGTGTCATATTGATTAAATATTCACATAGTCAAATTTTGTATCAACGTATTAAGTCTATGTAACTTTTTTCAATGTAAAAAAATGCGCATACATTTTGAAACTATGCAACTTTTAAAAACTTGTTTGCATTAATAATCCATGCAAATTCCTCTGTATATATATAAAAGAAATTAACATTTTTTCATTATGTTTTCCAACTTACACATTATACCTTTTCTCATGCGTAGTCTAAAATTACTTGCAGGTATAACTTTATTCGGTTTCCATGTGAAAATCAAGGAAAATGTTCATTATTATCGAGTGGTTAGGTTTTCTATTATGAAAATTAGAAGTTTAATTTTGTACAATTAATTGATGTAAACATATTGTTATGGTCATTGGGTTAGGGGATTTTTCGAGATGAAAATTGAAATTCGTCGATTTTTTAAAGATTATTCCACTACGTTGAGGTCAAATTTAAAGTCCAATTATCATAACCAAATTTGCATAATTCAATGGATTTTTATTTAATAACATAACATTTCTTCGCTTTTTATGTTTTGGCCAGCGACCATCATGGAGAGTGAAAATATAGAATTCCTCTGTGTTAGGGTTATGATTGTACTCTTCGTGGGTTTCGGCACAACAGCCTTGTGCTAGCTCCCATATGACGTCTTGGTTTTGTAGTGATCACATCTTGGGTCGAGGCAGTACCATCATGGAGAGTGAAAAAATTCCTTCGTGTTAGGGTTTTGATTGTACTCTTCGTGGGTTTTGGGACAACCAACTCGTGCTAGCTCCCATATTGTAATGCCCCAGAGCTTTGGACAAGTTTCGACGAGGGGACGAGGGTGCACGACGGAGGAGCGCGGGCCAAGCGAAATGGACAGTCGTGTGGAAAAAATGCGAGGCGAATAGAAAATTGGCTAAGTGTTGGGCAGTTGGTTTATAAGGTGAGGCGGTCCCGAGTGGGGGCACCCAACCTGTTGTAGCATTTTTTGGTTTTGATAAGATAGAATAAATTAGTCAAAAAATACATAAAAATATTTTGAAAAAATGTTAAGTTAGGATATGGACATAACAATATTGAATAAAATGTTAGTGAAAAAATCTTGATGATGATGTCCATATCAAAGAAAATGTTAGGTTAGATGTCCTAAAAAATAAAGACAAAAAGAAAATGTTAGGTTAGAAAGAAAAGAAAACAAATAAACTCTGAAAGTGAGCAAGTCTAAATGCTACTACTATTGTTTCTGCAAAATAATGGTTGTGTACAACTTGTTTTTAAATGCCACAACCCATGACAGTCAAACTGTTTAATCTTGAGTGCTTCATGCTTTAAATTTGATGTTATAGATAGAGAATAAAGATATGGCCAAACTATTTAATCTTGGCAGATCAGTAGTTAGGTAGAGAATAATAAAGTGCTCATCAGTTTAATCTGATCCCTTGGAGGTTATAAGGGTAGATTTAGATAGTTTGTTTTTGTAAAATAAAAAGAAAGGAAAATGGCTTGCTAGCTTAAATGCACCCATTAAGTGAAGAAAAAATGATAGGATAAGCAAAGGGTAAGTAGAGAAAGGTTGCAGAAGTTTGATTATTCATTGGACAAAATGTACATTTATCATGTTTCATCATATGTTTCTATGTCCATGAAACAATTACACAAAGCAAATGAAGATCAATTAATTAACTTCCCATTCATCTCTACATTCACTAATTTCCCTTTCCCACCTTCATACATTCATATCCATTCATTTTCCAGAAAAACCCCTTTTTCTAAAGTCAAAACCCTTTTTGCTTAGGAAAAGTGAAAAACCCATGTAAAATCCCTTTTTACCCGAAAAACCCACAAAAGGTGTTTTACCCTAAGTATTATGCATATATGAAAAGTAAAAAAACCATGAAAATGCATTATACTTAGTCTATTTTCCCATTTTCCGCTTAATTTCCCTTTTTCGCCTATATTTCTCATTTTCACGTATATTTCCCCTTTTCCGCTCATATTTTCATATTAACATTAACTATAGTATTAAACCCCTAAAATCCCTTTTCCCATATATTATTAACTTCTTTAATAAAATATCCCGAAAACCTTAGTTTCAGAATAAAAATATGTATTTTCATATCGCATCGCAATATTGGCGGATCACAAGCCTTTCAATGTGCATCCACTTTCTCCGATTGCAATATGCAATCAATGATGGGCCCGAACCCGACCAAATATATATTATAATCTATATTCATATCGCATCCGCCTCCATCACAAGTCCCGACTAATAGCATAACCCTCCGCCATTGCGATCTCCGATTGCGAGGTGCGACGAACCCGATGCAATATACATCACAATTCATACCCATATCACATCCGCCCCTCATTGCAAGTTCTGCTAAAACAATAACCCTTTGCCCTTTGCGATCTCCGATATGCAATAAGAACCCGGACCCAATCACAGTATTAACCATGTTTTATTTCCACGTCGCGTCTGGCCCTTATCACATTCCTTTGCGATGGGCCTCCCTTCGCTAAACCCCGATTGCGATATGCGATATTAGCCCGGACACGATATCTTTATCCACTCGAGTTAATAAAATTTCAAGTCCGCCATATCTGTTTTGCGAAGGTTTTCTTCGTTAAATCGTTTTTACGATTTAAACGAAGAATTAACCTTAAACCTCCATTTCACCGCTAATCTGGGTTTTAAGCCATAATAAAGTCATTACCACCATATTTAATCATTCGTACCCTCCATATTGCTCCTTCACTCCACCACCGTTCGATCCAATGCGTTCAGATCCAACGACCCTCGGCGTTTTCGGGTTAGCTCTCTGTACAAGTGTTACCCACCTGAAAAGTGGTATTCCACCATCCTCCATTGCTACGTGTTAGGCTTATATTATTTTGGGCGACCCCCTCCCAAAACCTCCCACGCTTCATAAGCGGTGCGATGAAAACTGCCTTTTGCAAAATGACAAAATGGTTACTATTCACTATTGTGCCATATTTCAAAAGAAAACTGTTTTTTCCGTTTAAATGCCAAAATGACCATTTTGCTTTATTTTGCCTATTTTACACAGAAAAGCCTCCATAATGCCTTTGCGACCAATTAAACCATTGTTTCACCTTTCGATACGCTATGGACTCCTTCCAATGTCCTTTCAAGTTCCATAAAGCCATTGAAGACTTTTTGTCACCTTGTTTTTCTTCACAGTTTTTGTGTTTTGCAGGTATAGACTTAGTGTTCCAGGCTTACAAAGAAAAAAGCCTATGTACAGTTGGAAGACAAATATGAAGATCATATCAATTTACTTTACTTGTAACATAAAATCTAAAGTGATTCACTGTTGAAAAACACAATAAAAACCTGGATTGCAAAGTAAAGGTAAAAAGAAACAGTAAAGGTTATTATGTGGGGTTAAAAGATATTCACAGAGTTTAAAGAGTTTCAGGTGAAATATCAAATGATCAAATCAGCCAGCAGGATTCAAACAATCTAGCAGCTTAAAGGGAAAAATATCTAACAACAAAGCCAACACAACTTGAATAAAAGGGACAGCAAGAAGCAGTTCAATTGTTGCCCCTATCTTTTTGCATGAAGATCTTTTCCTTTCCTAAAATAAATCTTAATCAGTTTTAGGATATTTCTTAGTTTTATTATTGTATAAATAACTCTCTTCTCAAGATGTTATTGGTTCGAAGTTCAAGATTCATTGTTCATTTCTTGTTAAGTCTTGACTATTAATTCTACTTTGAACCTGGAAGCCACCTTTGAAAGAAGCTTTTTTAGACACTTGATGTACTCAATCTTTCTGGAACCTTAATACAAAGCAGAGGATTCTAAATTTGGTTTCACACAGTTTGTGTTATTCTGTAAATTTTTCCAATTATCAATCATTATGTTTTTCTTCATATGCTTATGACTTATAGAGATATCTAGGTAAGAAAAATTGTGTCTCAATTTATTCCTATAAGCTCATGAAGTGATCATCTATTAAGAGAATAGATTAATGAACTGTTTGTTTAGCTAATCCCCTTTAATCAATAAATCATCAGCATCTTATGTAAGCTTAAGTACACTGCCTTGAACCTTTGGAACGTAGTTTAGTTCTAATGTTTTCCTACTTATGATTGTTCTGTTTTATAGTCTGGAAACTGTGTTAATCATATTATTTGTTGTCTTCTTCTCACCACTATTTTTGATCTATATCACTGTGTAAAGCTTTATAGTAGCCCTTTGCTGAAGTATTCACATAACCCAAAGGATTAAGTATTTAAATTCTACATTTGTCTTCATTAATTGGTCTTCCAAAACTAAAACCAAAAACCCCAAAACAATTATTTTAGATGCTCTGGCATTGGTAGCTGACCTACTACTATCTCAGAGGTATAACATTAGACTAGCGTCGTTGCTGGGGATTCGAATTTCATTTAAGTTTCCCTTGGGACAACGACATTCATTCATTCGTATCCTTTAAATGTGATTAAACGGCTCATAAAGGCTAAAATCATTCACCTAGGCGACTCCACACTCCCAAGCTGGCACCTTATAAACATACCAGATCTCGTTCAGAGGCTGACATAGTTAAACCTCTGTCAGATCCTGAAAGGCTTCTGAGAAAAGCCAGTTCTAAAAGGGGACACCAATCATCTTCTTCTTCCTCTTCAGTCCTGCAGTCTGAAGAATTAGAATCATTTGACCCCTATAGTAATATCCCAGCTGATCCTGATTACTCCCATTTATCACCTAGGGTTGCTGAACTTCTAGATAAAGGAGTTGATTTTAAGTTAGCCTACCTTATTCATTCATTAGAATCTCATCCAATACCCACACTACCACTAGGATCACCTAAAACTGAATCTGATTTGGGTGTCAATCTACCAGAATATAAACCCACAAATTTCATATCCCCTACCACCTATCATTTTCCTTCCATTTTTGACCGACCTGAAGCTTCTTCTTCCAAACAATCTGAGGAGACCTTTTCTATATATTCCAATCCTCTCTTTGAAACAAAAGAAGGTATTCCTTTACAGGTCCCAAAGTTAGTTCTTAGGACTCCTTTGAAGTCTTTTAGGAGATCTCCTCCTTCATCTCCTCCTTCACCTCCAACTAGTCCATCAAACCCTAAATCACCATCTTCTTCCTCTACTTCTTGTTCATCTTCTACATCCACACAAACACCTCATACACCTCAAGCACCTCATACACCACCTGTTGTCATGGCTTTTCGACCTATTGTATAGGCTAGATATGCTGCCTTAGTTTTACCTAATAACCTTGATGCATTCCCAACTACATACTTAAAATACCTTCTCAAGTACAATGGAGAAATTGGTTCCTCATCTGAAGACCATCTTCAAGCTTTCCTAGACTTTGCAGACAACATGAATATTGAGTAAGAAAACGTTGATATGAGATTGTTTGTACAGTCACTTGAAGGAAATGTGAGGATTTGGTTTGGGCAGTTACCAGCAGCCACCATTAGAAATTGGGAATAGCTTACAACTATATTTAAAAATCAATGGGTTGTGAAAAAGGATCCTCTTTACTTCCTCATATAATTTGAAGAGCTTAAAAGGAACTTCAGTGAACCAGTATCAGATTTTATCGAAAGATTCAATAAACTCTATCACAAAATGCCTGCTAATTGTAAGCCTCCTGTAGCAGCAGCTAAGTCTAGATTCTCTAAAGCTTTTGATGATGACTTTGTTGTTATGCTACGAGAGAGAACTTCAAGAACTGTTGAAGATATGCAAACAAACACTATAGAAGTAGAAGAAAATAGAGCAACATCAACTTCTTTAAAACTTAAGGAAGAAAAGGCCCAAAGAAAACTCAAATCTGTTCAAGAAGCCTCTAGTTCCTCTAAGACTAAATCAGAAGACTAAAAAATAGATGAAATAAAATATCTTCTTAGAAACCTATCAAATAGGATTTCAAAGATTGAGACCCAACCTAGGACAATACAACAAACAGTTGCTAGACCTCAAAACCAAAATCAAGGTCAGTGTAAAAGAAATCCACCACTACAAATTCTTCAAAGACCTAGTAATGATCAACAGGTTCCTACTCCTATATTGATAGATGACCAACAACCTGATGATAATACTATGACAATTACTAAAGATATTAATAGTATGGATTCTTCTTCCAATCAAATAGCCATCATTCCTCTCTCACAATAGAATCAGGTTCAAGAAGATCAGGAAGCTTCACAGGTCTCCAAATATCATGCTTTCTCTGAATTTTTAATTGCAGAATTAAACAAAAGGTATGATCTTAGGCCTAGACCTGGTCCTGGGAGACCTCGAAAGGAAACTCCAATAATCGAACCACGTACCAAAACTGCTGAAGCTCAAACAACTCTTATTCAGCCCTTAGAGCAGTCAATTGATACTACCCAAGCTGGTAAAAACATTTTGACTACCTTTAGTGTTGAAAAATAATTAGAGAGGGTTAAGATCCCAATTCCACTGTCAAAACTTTCTGAAAACCTTGGTTAAAAAACCCAAGTCACAAAATGGATACAAAATACCTCGGTTGATGCTGAAGGTGATGTCATAAGTCTGCAAGATGAAAAACCAGTAGTAGTTTTTGGCCTTAGTTCAGACATGATAGATGAGATAGTGCCTCCTTTCTATGTAACTCTTAAAACAAATGATTCCATGTTATATAACTATATGCTTGATTCACGAGCATCACACAACCTTATGCAAAAATATATCATGGATCATTTCAAGCTCGCCATAACTAAATCCTACCATGACCTGTACACCTTTGATTCTAAAAGGGTGCCCTGTTTGGGATTGATTAAGGATCTAGTGGTTACCCTTGCCCAAATTCTAGTGAAAAGTGTAGTACTTGACTTTGTTGTCACAGATATCCCTCCCAAGTTTGGAATGCTCCTTTCTAGGTCTTGTTGTGCCAAATTAGGGGGAACTCTACAGATGGATATGTCATATGCTACTATTCCTGTTTATGGAAGAGAGCAATTAATATTATATAGAGAGGTAAGATTTGTACATACTGTTTGTAAAACTGACTAGCCAAGAAACCATCCAATTTATGTAATAGATCAAGACTCTGGTTGTTTTCAACTCACTTCAAACCAACATAAAACTCAAGCCAAAATTGAAGAGGTACTTGAAAGTCCTGAACCAAATCAAACAGATATTTAGAAATTGTTCTTTGACGACTCTTGCACAAAAGATGGGGTAGGAACTGGAGTAGTTTTAATTTCACCTTAAAAAGAAAATATAACACAATCATGTAAATCAGATTTTGAAGTTACCAATAATGTGGCTGAATATGAAGCTTTCCTTTTAGGATTGCAATTAGCCAAAAGCCTAAAAGTTCAAAGCTTAAGTGTTTTTACTGATTCAGAACTCATTTTTAAGCAAGTAAGAAATGCTTACCAGACCAAGCACCCTAGACTTAGGTCCTGCCAAAATGAAGTATGGGATTCAGTTGAAAACTTCTTTGATGCTTTTAATTTGACTCATAATCCCAGAGATCAGAATATTCACGCAAATGCCTTAGCTGTCTCTGCTAGCTCTTTTAAAATCACTGATCATACTGATGTACGCTATCAGATACAAGTCAAATATTGGCCATCTATCCTAGATAATCTGAAACATTAGCAAATATTCGAAGATGATGAACAATTGAAATCATTTCTGCAGGTAATAGATGATTTTTCATTTCTACAAATTGATGAAGATAGAATGGAAATAAATGAAAATGCAGATGGAAATGATACTTCAGATTTTAAAACCCAAATTGCTAATCATGACATTATTCAATTATCTAATAATTTTATTCCAAAGGGACTCATTCCTTTAGAAAGATTTTTTGATCAAAATGATGTCTTCCGAAACCCTCAGTCAATTTCTTCAAAAGATGACATAGAAGATATTAATATTGGAATTGATGAAGATATCAAAAACACCAAAATATGTGGATCTCTAGACCCTAAGATCAAAGCTCAATATCTTAAGTTACTACAAAATTATAAGGATGTTTTTGCTTGGACTTATTCTAATCTAAAGACCTATGATACCTCATTAATACAGCATAAGATTTCTCTGAAGCCAGAAGCAAAACCTTATCAACAGAAACTTCGAAGGATAAATCCAGTCCTTCTACCAATTGTAGAAATGGAGATTAAGAAAATGCTAGACGCTCATATCATCCTCCCTCTTAGATATTATAATTGGGTTGCAAATCTAGTTCCTGTTAGAAAGAAAAATGGAGAAATAAGACTCTATGTGGATTTTAGAAATTTGAACAAAGAATCATTAAAAGATAATTATCCTTTGCCCAAAATGGATCAGATACTTCAAATGGTTTCAGAAGCACAAAGACTTTCTATGCTTGATGGTTTTTCAGGTTACAATCAGGGGAATGTTGATACAACAGATAGAGAGAAGACAACCTTTACTACACCCTGAGGTACATTCATGTACGCTAAGATGCCATTTGGCTTGACCAATGTTGGAGCAACATTTCAGAGAGCTATGGACATAGCCTTTATGGGTCAGGTAAATAAATTTATGGTTATCTATCTTGATGACATAACTGTTTTTTCTAAATCTGAGCAGAAACATATAAAGCACTTGATGAAGGTTTTTGACAGGTGTAGAAAATTTGGAATATCATTGAACCCTAAGAAGTCCTTGTTTGCTGTCAAAGAAGGAAAACTGTTGGGCCATATAATTTCAAAGGAGTGAGTAGTAACTGACCCAAAACGAGTATTTTCCATTGAAACATTGACCTTACCTAGAAACAAAAAAGAGATTCAAGATTTTCTAGGCAAGATCAATTTTCTAAGGAGGTTTATTCCAAATTATGCAGAGATTGTAAAAGATATAACTGACATGCTCCGAAAGGACCATGAAGTCAAATGGACTCCTACTTCTAGGCATGCATTTGAACAAATAAAAAAGGCTATCTCTGAAGCTACCTTATTCAGCCCTGATTATACTGAGCCATTTAGTATTTTGTCTTTTTCCTTTGAAATAACCCTTGCTGCTATTCTATTACAGAAAAATTAAGATTCCCATGACCAACCCATAGCCTTTTTCAGCAAAGTTATGAGAGATTTTGAGCTTCAGTATGACATCATTGAGAAGCAAGCCTATGCCCTCATTCAAGCCCTAAAATCATTCAGGATGTATGTCTTACATTCACCTATTACTGCTTATGTCCCTAATAGTGCTGTGAAAATTGTCCTAACCCAACCAGACACTAATGGGAAAAGAGGTAGATGGATCACTCAAATTCTGGAGTTTGATCTAACTATCAAGACTACCATGCTAGTAAAAGGTCAAAGCTTAGCCAAGCTTCTAGCTAAATCCAATTGCAAAGTACTTGGAATCAATTCTGTTTTAGAAATACAAGGGAAGAATACACAAGAACCTTCTGTCCTTGAATCCACAAGAACCTTCCCTTCATCCTAAAGGGGAGAATCCACAAGAACCTTCCTTTTATGCAGAAGGAGAGAATCCACAAGAACCTCAACCTTCAGAGCAGATCAGTCCTATACACATTGATGAAAAATTCTTGTTGTCAAACTGGTATCAACATATTGTAAATTTCTTGATTCATTTTGAGTGTCTAGCATTGTTCTCCAAAACCCAGTGTAAAACTCTTAAGTTAAAATCAGTTAAGTATTGCATTATAAATGCAAATTTACACTGGAAAGATCGACTGAATATTTTGTTATTATGCTTAACAGAATCAGAAACTGAAGGAATCATTGATTAGTTTCATACAGGATTTTGTGGGGGACATTATGCTTGGAGAGCAACAACATACAAGATTTTGAGGGGAGGATTTTATTAGCCCACATTGTTCTTACAAGTAGGGGCAAAGGACAAAGGTTATCTTCCTTGTTAAATGTTTGCTGGTAAACAAAGATTCGTAGCTCTTCCACTTGTTCCATTAATAGTTTCAACACCTTTTTCTCAATGGGGATTAGATTTTGTTAGAGAGATTCACCCCACTTCAAGTAATCAGCATAGATGGATCCTCACTGCAACAAACTATTTTATTAAATGGGTGGAAGCAATTCTAGTCAGAAATGCTACTGATTCAGTAGTAATTAAGTTTATTGAGGAGAATATCTTTTCTAGATTTGGTTGCCCAGCTCAAATCGTCACTGATAATGAAACAGATTTTGCTAGTGTTAAAATGATTGACTTTTGCCAGAAATATCAGATTCTGTTACATCATTCAACTCCATACTACCCTCAAGGTAATGGCCTTGCAGAGTCATCAAACAAAAGTCTAGTAAAGGTAATAAAAAAGACTCTAGCTGATCATAAGAAGAGCTGGGATTCACATTTGATTTATGCAGTATGGGCAAACATAATTACTCCAAAGAGATCAACTGGGAAATCTCCATTTCAGTTAGTTTATGGGACAGATGCAATTTTTCCTACCAATTTGGCCTTCCCCGTTTTAAAATTCCTGTAGGATTCAAGAGATGAACCTGATGATTTTTCAAGAAGAATAAATCAGATTATTGAACTTAATGAAAATAGAGATGAAGTTCAATACAAATTGAATAAATATCAGAATAAGATGAAGACCCTATTTGACAGAAGAGCTAGGGAGAGGGACTTTAAGGAAGGTGATCTAGTTCTAAGATGTGATGCCAAGAGAGAAGAGAAAGGAAAGCATGACAAATTTGACAATCTATGGTTTGGACCTTTAGCAATTGCTGAAGTGAAGGGTAACAACACTTTTGTGCTGTAGAATCTTGAGGGGCAATATTCCACTTATCCAGTAAATGGAAGGTTTCTCAAACATTCCATTCAGTACTAAGAAGTTGAAATAATTTTCATTGTAAATACTCAGGTTTTCTTTTACCTTTCAAGATGTCAGTGTGATTTTCTTTACAACAAGGACTCCATAGCCCAAGGAGAAAGCACATGGATTTGCAGGTTCTCTACATTATACAAGAGAAAGTAGTCCCTAGTTGGAGCCAATGTTGTAGCATTTTTTCGTTTTGATAAGATAGAATAAATTAGTCAAAAAATACATAAATTTTTTTTAAAAAAATGTTAAGTTAGGATATGGACATAACAATATTGAATAAAATGTTAGTGAAAAAATCTTGATGATGATGTCCATTGGTGAGCTCCAGTATTGCAGCAATAATGTTGCAACTCTTGGGGCTTCCTTCTTTACTTTTATCAACCCGGTAGTTCGTAACAAACTTGGAAGCGACAGTGTTGTATGCACAAGTACTAGCTCTTACTGCAGACTGTCACTTGATCAGCTGGCGCAAGTTCGCTAGGATCTCAAGCCAACTTATGTAAGTTCTTAGAAGAAGATTTTACTGTGATGGGAGAAAGCTAACTCTATAGGGGCTATTCTACTTGTAGAAAGAGAAGGAAAACTAAAATGAAACACAAACCCTAGCAAACCCTAGCAAACCCTAATCTACCCGCTAACCCTACTGTTGCAGGAAAAGAGATGGAAACTACTGAAATGGGTGCCATTGAATACTGAAAAGGTAAATTTCATTTATTCAAGCTACTTCTAAAGAGAAATGAGAAGAAATCATCTTTCTGTACTTTTGAGCATTTTTATGTGAAATTATTATGCTTGTTTTTTGACTGGTTATCGCTGTGCAGAGGTTTGATGGCAAAGGAAGATGGAGTTGTCTTTTTCAGAAGGTGAGGAAGGTGTGGAGGGGTCCTAAAAAGCCCCTAGTACCCTTTTGAATACTTCCATTGCGATCAGACTTCGAAAAATCACTCACAGGAAATTCTACAGGAGGCTGCAGGGGATCTACAGGAGGTTCTACAAGAGGATCTATAGGAGGAGGACGAAAGTGGTTTTTGGAGGTTTGAAGGTGGAAAAATGATGGGAGAGGGGAAATGAAGGCTGGATGAAGGTGTTGAGGTGTTTAGAACTTGTCAAGGAAGATCAGGAATGAAAGAGATGGTTGGAATTGTTCAAAGGGCAAGAAAACAACTTTATGGAAATCGCAGAAATGAGGGCAGATTGACGAAATGTGGCGAAGGAATGGGGAAATATAGGAGAAGTGAGTTGGTGCTGACTATTTGGTGGAGGGATGGTGAGTTGGAATGTTCTACAAGAGAGCTACATGCTTACTTCTCAAAACTGACCAAAGCAAGAACCGAAAAACAGAGTTTTGTCTATTTTACCCTAAATTCTGACCTAAACTAGTAAAATGTTGAATAGTACTTGATGAACAGAAAAGAATGCAAGAGAACTGTGATAAAAGGGCATGAAATTATCTAAGCAAGTGAATCTGAACAAATATCAACTCTTCCAAATCAAAGTATTACACTAGCAGTTGCATTGGAAGAGCAAAAACTGTGTTTTTGGTGGCAGCAGTAGTGCCTTGACCTCAAATCATGGTCCCAAGGAGGGAGAAAGGAGATCAAGACCTAATGTTATATTTTTGGATCTTTTTCTGTCACTGCGACAAACTACTTAAGCAACTTGAAGCAAAAACAACTATTCTAACCATCAAAAGCAACCTATTCTAACAAAGCAAACTGAATCTATGCAACAAAAATTAACTCATGAATGGGAGAAAGAAAACATATAAATACACAAAGAAGGTGCTGGGAAACTTGGGTTGAGCCCTAACCCAGGAGCTTCAGCCCTCTGGAGAAGAACAGTGCTGCTTCAAAACTTGGTTCATCTTCATTTATCAAAAAATAGCAGTTACATAACATAAAAACTATCTCAAAAAGAGCTGAGTACAATGCTGCACAAAAGTGTGAAAATAGACTAAGAAATGGCTAACCTACTGAGGCTTGAAGCCTTCTTATTTATACAAATGGGGACTCCCAACAGTCCTCCTAAACTTAAGGAACTCGGCTGTCTAGAACTGAAGATAACAACAACCCTACTTGACTTGCTCGGCTGCCCCTTGGAATCATCAATGTGGGCCTTTGTACTCCGAGCTGCTGATGGAGAATTCAAGGAAGGGGCCATTAATGAAGGAGACACCCCTCCTACAAGTCCTCATCCTCGTTTCCTCGAGTTTGGCTACCATTTTGCTCATAAATTCCTGGTCCTTGTCCAAAATTGTCCAAAAAATATGCAATAAACACTTATTAGACTACATGGCAAAGTGACTATCCCCATTCACTCTATTGACATAAATATATTCAAAAACATGCAAAAAACTATTGAGAATGGTGGATTAAATGAAAATAATAGGCAGAATGAGCCCATATAGTTACCCATTTCTGGGGCTCATCATCACCCCCCTGTTGAATGGGTTGCTCATCCTCTGAGCAACTAATCTAGTTCTTCATCTTTAATAGCTCTAACAGATTCCCTGACATCCCAAGCCTCTGATGTGATGTCTTCCTCTCTGTCATGAAAACCTGCTTTCCTATCCACTTCTACCCATTGTTTTTGTTCTTCCTCCTTCTTAACTCCTTCCAACAATCCTAGCAACAGTGGAGGTCTGAATTTAAGACCAATCTAGTTGGCTTTCAGGTTTTTCATTGATTGCTTATATAGGGGCACTCTCCTCATGGATTCCCTCATTCTGATTGGGGTGTGATACTCGCTGATACTTAGGCTATGTGATAATGTATTCCACCTTCTCATGCAGGCATGAAGGCAGTCATCACCAAAAAATCTCTCCATATCTTCAAAGTGGGCAATAACCTGTGCTTGCCTGTCAACATAGTCAGGGGCAACTTGAGGATTGGCTGCAAGGTGTTGGTGGGCATAAATGAGACCCAATGGTTCTGCCCTTATCATCAGGGGTTCACTTAGCTCATTTTCCATGATTTTCTGAATTTCCACTGCCCTCTTTTCTTCATGGTGCAACCAAGAAGCCATAGCCATGAGTTGTAGGTCTCCCAATGCAGCATTTGGATCCCATAAATTCATGTCAGGAAGTTCCATGTTGTGAAGGTAAAATTCTGCTAGCTTGGCTTTATCTTCAGCTGAACTATTATCACATAAATGCATAAATTGGCCATTATCTTGAAATGGTGTTGTGGCCCTCTGGGCCAATGTGTTAATCTGGAATTAGAGCCACTGATCTTTGAGATATAGTACACATGATCTAGCTGGTTGTCTGCACTGTAAGGCCTCCATTGCCCAGCTGGCCATGCACGCCATCTGGGCTTCCTTTTCTTGCAGCTGCCTTTTCAAAATCAACACTTCAGTTGCTGCTTGAGATTCTTTTTCTTGCTGCTGTTTCATCAGTGTCTCACTATCTGTTTGTAATTCTTCTTCTTGCTGCTGTTTCTCTGCTGCCTCACTGTCTGCTTGGGGTCCCTTTTTTTGTTGCTGTCCTTCCAAGATTGATAGCTTATTTCCTCCTTGAGGTTCCCTTGTTTGTATCTATTTTTTCAACATTTCATTTTCTTCTTCTAATTGAGCTCTTCTGATGCTTTCTCTATGTTTGACCATGCTTAGTTCTCTGCCCATCTCTCTCAACTTGTTTTCCATATGCCCAATGTCTTCTACTCCTTTTGATTTTGCAATCTGCATCCATCTGTGACTTCTGACTCTTTCTTTTTCCAATTCAAAGAAAAGAGGCACAACAAATTTTTGTGGGATGATCTTCCCACCCTCCAGAAAATTGTAATAGGAGCCTAAGTTAGGCTGAAGGCCTGGCTCAGGTATCTCTTTTGCCTTACCTTCCTCTCGGGACTGTCCCTCTGCCTTCTTTTCCAGTTTTTCAATTTCTTTGAGCTTGGCCAGTGTCTCCTGTAGAGAGGTTTGTGCCTCTTGTAGGACTGCTTTAGAGTCCATTGATTTGAACCTTTCCTTCCAGGTGGAGGTCTTCAGACTCCCTCTCTCGTAGGTGATGGAGATTTTGGAGGGAGATTCCTCCTTTTTCACAGTAGGTGCATCCTCAATGAAGATGAGTTCTTTTGATGGTGGCTTGGGCTTGCCTACCTTAATTCTAGTGCTCCTCCAGGCTTTGAAATACATAGATTTCTGTCTTTTTCTTTTCCCCTTTTGCTTCGCTGAAGTGCTCAATGCAACAAGGATAGTTGCTGCTTCCCTTGCTCGTGTTTCAAGGGACACTTCTTCTTGCTTTTCTTCTTCTTCATCCTCTGCAGTTCTGCCTGTGTCTACTGCTTCTATTTTTGTTCCTGTTGTCTTTGGTGGTGTCTTCTCCTTTTCTTGCTGAGTCTCTGCCTTTCCTGTGGCAGCCTTTTTCTGAGCTTTCTTGGGCTTCTTCTTTTCAGCTTTTGTCCTCTTCCTCTTCTCTGCTTTTGATGCTGTTTTCTTTTCTACCTTAGGTTCAACTGTGGTTTTGTTCGGTTTCTCTTCTTCTCTCTGTTTGTCCTGTTTTTCTTCTTCTATTTGAATATTTTGTGCTTCCTCATGAATTTCCTTTTCAAGTTCCTCTCTCTGCTCCTCCTCTTCATTTCCAGATCGGCTAAGGTCATCGTAAGAGTTTTGATGTCATCTTCTCTAGACATGTTCCTGAAAATTTCCCAGGCTATAGGGATGGTGTATGTGTGTAGGGCATCTTCTACCAATAATTTGATGAGCCCATGGTGGGCCAGTTGGTCTGGAACACCTGCATTCAATTTGATGCCACACTCTATCAAAGACTGGAGGAGAAAATATGGTAGACTGAGTTTTCTAGCTGCAGGTAAGTCCATTCCATACCTTAATTCATGCAATAATCTGAAGTGATAACCATAAACTATACTGAATTTTCCTTCATAATAGATATATTTCATGATATGGTAGCTGACCTCACCCCATGGATGAGGTAAACTTCTCCTTCTGACCCCATTCTTATCTTCTACAGGATGTTCATCAGGCTGGAAAAATGTCTTTTTAGCAACCTGTCCTAGTGGTTTTTCCTCTTTGCTCCAAGGGAGCCCAAGTGGAAGACCTGTGATTCTGCTAATAAATTCTGGTGTAAGCTCTAGTGTCAGACCCTTGAAACTGATTGTAGCATGTGTTTTCGAATGGGGTCTTAAGGAAATTAAAAATTCCTCAGTCACCTTCTCATCATATCCATGAATTCTCTCAAAGAAAAACATCTAGTTTTCCCTGGTGAAGAGGACCACCACTTCTGGGTGATCATGCAATTTGTTGGAGTTCAAAGGCTCCTTTCTCATAAAACCTCCTGGCATGGTGTTTAGTGATTTCTGGAAATGCTTAGGTGAGGATGAAGGCAACAACTTTCAAAATCGGAAACATAGGAATAGTTGAGGTTTATCTTTCTGAAACCAGAGAGGGAATTTTTCGTGTTCTTCTTTTTTCACAACATCAATTTGCAATTTTTCCCTCCCTTCAACTCGGTTTCCAACCTGAATTCACTTCTCGGCTTTTGGAAGAAATTAATATTTTGACAGAATAGATAATATATAAAATAGTGTTTTTTTTTCACAGAGTAGACAGACTTGCAACTTAATTTTTTTCACATGCTTTGTTTCTATGGTCGCATCCCCCTTTTTTACAGGAGAATACGGAAAAGGGAAAAAATAGATTTTTGAGTGCAGAGAAGAAAATTGAGAGACTGTATGTTATTCAGGAAAACACAGGCAGACTTTTGAGCTCTCTTTCCTTTCTTTTTTTCAACCCAATACTTTGCTTCTAATCCACCACCTTGTATAGATATATCACATGCAGAGCGGGTTTCTGAGCCTACCTCTTTTCAAGCTTGAATTTGACAAAAATTTTGAATTTTTCCTCTGCAGAGCTGCTCTCTGGCCTTCCTATAGAAAGGCTCCTGTAGACTGTGTTTTCCACTCCTGTAGAACCCCATAAGCAGGAGGGTTTTGAAAACTGGCAGAGAATGACTAGTTCACTGTTCTAAAGGTGGTAGGTGAGTGCTGCAGTCGAGAACTCGTCGATGCAAATGAGAGAAAAAGGTGATGGAGGCTTAGATCGCACTGTATTTAAGTTGATGGCATGATCTGTGGTGACGAGGTGAGGTGGCAGGATGGGTACGTTATCCCCATCCGGACGTTGGTCCTACTCCAGTGCCATTATGGTATTTCATGTCGCCTGACCGCCATCACTTCCATTATTCCGTTATACACCGCCACCACTACCGGTTCTGAGTTTTTTTCTTCCCGAGTTGACGGACCACACGTGCTGACTGTGTATTTGAACTGTTATTTGAATGGGACAAAGCTTGTTTGAACTCAACGAGGGTGATTTGAACTGAACGAGGGTGACTGGAACTGAACGAGGACTGGCCACCGATTTCATTTAATCGTGACCATCCCAATAGTTCATGCAGTTCCTAAATAATATTCATTCAATAGAGGAATAGGTTTAGCCACTTACCTGTTAGTCGGTGTTGTGCTCTGCATGCTCGGACTTTGGCACTTCATTTTCTCATTGTTGCTGCTGCTGGTGCTTTGCATGCTCGGACTTTGGCACTTCATTTTCTCATCGTTGTTGTTGCTGGTGCTCATGGCCTCTGAACTAGTGGCATATGCTGGTGATTTTTCGATCAGGCACCGCTCCTTGCACATGCATATATATTGGCTACACTGGCCCTACCTCTGGAGCTCATTTTTTAAAGGGATCAGCTGCTACAGGAATCCTGCAGGATTTCCTGTAGTTGCTTCTCCCTCTAAAATTTCAGGTTGATACTTGAGCAGGGACTGAAGAGATAGCTGAAGAAGGTTTTGAATGGAAGGAATAATAGTTGGAATGCATCAGGTAAGAAACAAGTGAAGATTGCTGCTGTTTTATTCATCATTTTTTTTCTTCTTCTTTTTTTTTTTAACGACAACAGAAATAGAATTCTGTGTTTTCTGTGCAGGGAAGAAAAAGCGAGTGGAAATGTGGGTGTGTAGAGATGGAATGGAGAATTAGGAGGATGAATGGCGGCAGGGAGGTCCACAGGCCTTCTGAACAAATTTCTAGCCCTCAGATTCTTTTCTAAACTTCATTTTGAGCTCTTTGTGATTTCTACAGGAGCCTCCCGTAGAATGCACAAAGTTTCTTGTAGGATGGGAAATCTTCAGGACAAGTGAAACCAAGGCCTGGGAAAAGATAATGGTGATGGAGGAATGGAATATGAAGGGTGTATGTAGCCTGGCCATGTCCTTTTTTTCTCTGTGACCTTCCTGCAATCTGTAATGCATTCAAAAGAAGTTGGTTTTTTTCCTTTTTTTTTTCTTGTTTCTTGTTTCTTTTCTTTTTTTTTGAGACAACTGGGGCGCCTCCGAGAGGTTTCCACCCTCACTTCCTGCCTTGGGCACCTCCAAGAGGTTTTCACTCAGGGATCTTTTTTTTTTTTTTGTAACTCAGGGTGTGGGTGGAGTAAAGGCAGAGACCTGCTCTACTACCAACGCTATTTTCCTCATATTCCCAATGAATTCCTGCTTGGAAAGGGGCTTCCTGTAGATCTTCAATCTATGCCCATTGATGAGCATGTGGGTGGCTTCTTCATCAATGGTATGAATCAGGACTGAATCGTTGTCATTGCATTTTTCTACTGTGTATGGTCCCAGCCATCTTGTTCTCAGTTTGCCCTTGAAATCTTTATATCTTGAATCATACAGCAACGCCCAATCTCCTTGCTAGAATTGTTTTTCTTTGAAGTGTCTATCATGCCATATTTTTCTTTGAAGTTGGACTACCTCTGAGTGGAGAAGGGCTTGTAATCTCTATTCATCCAATCCATTTAGTTGAAGCAATCTTTCCTCTTGTGCATGGCTGATATCTAGGTCCAACTCAGCTGCCATCCTTAATGTGTTATATTCAAATTCTATTGACAACAAAGCCTTCTTCCCATAGACCCGCTCATAGGGTATGAATACTATGGTGGTTTTCCAAGTGGTGTTATAGGCCTAGGTGGCCTCAACCAATCGATCTGCCTAATCTTTCCTGCTGCTGCTCACTACCTTAGTCAAAATCCCTTCCAAAACTCTATTAGTGACTCCCACCTGTCCATTTTCTTGTGGATGATAAGGGGTGGAAGTTTTATGCTTAAGCGTGTGATGTGTGAGCAGGTCTTCTACTAGATTGGAGGTAAACTAACTCCTTTGATCTGTGACTAGTTCTCTTGGATAACCAAACTTGTAGAAGATATTTTCCCTCAAAAACTCAGCTACTTTTTCTTCTGTTGCTACCTTGATCGCCTTTTTTTTTTCCCATTTTGTCAGATAATCAGTACACACAATGATGTAAGATTTCTGTTTTGAAGGAGGGTTGATAGGACCCACAAAGTCCATGCCCCACTTCTCAAATGGCTCGAAAGTCACTTGAGGTTGTAGGGGCATCTCATCCCTTGGAGTAGGTTTCCCCATCCTTTGACATCGGTCACATTGGCTGATATATCTCCTGACATCTTGATGAAGAGTGGGCCAATAGTAACCTGCTTGCAGAATTTTGAAGGTAGTCCTCTTTGCTGCAAAATGGTCCCCATAGGGCCCATCATGATAGGTTAGGAGAATGTCAAAAACTTCCTCCTCCCTGACACAATGCCTCAAAACTTGATCCGGGCCAAGTTTGAAGAGATTGCCCCCAATCCAGGTGAATGGGACACTTTTTCTCATGATCTTGCTCTTCTCTTTTGAGGACAGGTGTGGCGGAAACTGTGCTGAAACCAAGTAATTTGCTATATTAGTAAACCATGGAGAGAGTACTGAAATAGAAAATAGGTGTTCATTTGGCATTTGATCATCCACCATTCCTTCTTCACCTGCAGGTAGATCTAGTCTAGATAGAAAATCAACAACGACATTTTCCTTACCCGGCTTATCAACAATGGTTAAATCAAATTTCTACAATAAAAGTAACCATCTAATAATATGAGCATTCACATTTGGTTTGTTCATCAAACACCTCATTGCAGCATGATCAATGTGCACGAATGTTTGATAGCCAATGATGTAGTGTCTGAACTTATGGACTACAGCTAGGAGCTCCTTTTCAGTTACAGTGTAGTTTAATTCCACCTTGGACAAGTTTTTACTTACAAAATATATGGCATAAGGAAGCTTCTCATCAACTTGCCCTAAGGCTGCTCCTATCACTTTGTTTGAGGCATCTGTATGAATGTGGAAAGGTAGGGCCCAATTTGGACCTCTCAAAATTGGGGCAGTTACCAGTTTACCTTTCAAGGCATCATATGAACTTAGCATCTTTTCCCAAAAGACCAAACAATGGAGAGGCTAGCTTACTAAAATCCTTAATGAATCTTCTATAATACCCTGCTAAGCCTAGAAAACTCCGAATATCTCTTACCTTTTGAGGAGGTGGGACCCTTTGGATGATAGCAATCTTGTTGGGATCCACCTGTAATTCTTGCTGAGAAATTGTATGACCTAGCACGGTCCCTTCAGTCATCAAGAATTCACATTTTTCAGGACTAAGGGACAAGTTCATTTCAATACACTTGGCTAAAATTTTTCCCAGGTTAGCCAAAGCTTCCTGGAAGTTAGAACCATAAGGGGTAAAGTCATCCATATAGATTTCCACCGAATCATGAACCAGCTCAACAAATATGCTCAGTACTTGTTGTGGGGAAAAGTATCCGATGCGGATGACCCTATCCCTACTCTAAAGGTGACAGTCTTTAGCAACAACTGAAAGTAAAGTTTTGATGATTTCCTTTATGAAAGTACAGAGAGAATGAAGAAAGATTAACCAACCTGGTGTCTTTCGCTTAGTCGATCCTTGTCCTCTCTCTTTGTCTCTTGTTCCCAGCTCCTTGCTCTCTTTGCCGGTCCAGCCACACACAGATCCTGCACAAACAAGAGAGCAAACTACAAGATACATGTACTCATAACTGAAGCATGGATTAGGATGAATCAAATATACATGTAAATACAATACATCAATGCAATACAAGTATATAGGAGAACATGCAAAACTTTATTGATAGAAGTAACAGGGTTCTGAGAAGGTTACAACCAATAATGGCTCCAATCCAGCAGCACCTCCCCAGCAGCAAGAACTCTCCTCTTCACCTCTAGTAAAACAATCACCCAATAGCTCTAACTGTAAACCAACAGCACCTTCTTGCTTTACACAAAATTCCAGCCTCCCTAGACCTCATAGAAGAGCTCTATATATAGGAGAGAAGAAGAGAGGATGAGTCAGCTTGAGGCTGGCATAGAGCTGACTAGTGTCCTCTCCCTCTTCAGTTAATCTTCAGTTCTTGAGTCCACTTGGAGATCCTTGCTTACACATGGTGATCAAGTACCTCTTACTCATCACAGGGCGAATCTCATGAACCAAGTGTCAGTTTGGAAGCTTCCTGGGCAGTTGACACCTTGCAGAATGACTGTGCCACTTGGCCAATCTCGCCCAGCGCAGGTAGCCTTCATTAATCTTGACTTCCAGCGCAGGTACAAGGAGGGACAGTTGCATTCCAGCGCAGAAGCTCAGTGGAGCAGCTGACATGATCCAAAAATAGCCTGTTTTGAAGTGTTTTCAGGTGGAGAACTGATGGGAAGTGTTGTGGTTTGCTGACCTTGTTCTTCTAGGGGTAAGAACAACATGTTTAGGGACTGAGGATCCCTGTAATTATTGACATTTCATGCTCCATGCTGCGAGGCACAAAAATGTCTATAACAGTTGCCCCCTAAAGTATGAGGCCGTTTATCGGGTGAAATGCTTTATCTAGAGGGTCCGAAGTTTATTCCAGTGCTGAGGAGGCGCCCTGTAATACAATACAATACAATACATTATTTTTCATTCTATTTTCATGATCTAGCTGAGGCGGGCATTCCCATGCTCAGCTTTTATAAATACATTTTGGTACATATGACAGACGATCGTCTGAAGGTAGACTGATAATTTTCTGCTGAAATTATCATCCTTTGAGTAGGATGATCATCTGCTGCAATGATGTACATGACAAATGCTTTTATATTTCCTGAATATGTATCGCAGCCCGGATGGATGAAACTAGATCCGGGGTCTTCAAACTCGTTCGATCTTCACTCTAAGTACAAGTCGATCCATGTGAGAATTTCGCTGAAGTCGAACATGGAAAGACATCGCTTGATTACCGGTCAATAATGAAAACCGTTAACAAGCGCGAGAGGAATCACCAATAATGATAATGACCCTCAAGGTACTGCAGTACAATTCACGTGGCGTGAATAAAGGACTTGGCGTCGAACGCCACGCAAAATCTTCTGGTCGAAGGTCATTGATGTATACCTGTCGCCGGAAGTGAGAAACTTGCCATTGAGGCATGCAAGCTTCAAAGTACTGATGGGGTTGTTCCTAGATCAACTTCTTGGATAATGAGCTGAAGTCGACAAGAAGCGATCCGTCAAAGGAGGGCCTTAATGAATCTCACATCAATGACACGGAACGGAGCTAATGATTTTAGTGGAGGTGAAAACAAATTGTGACATATGATTTAGGGTGGCGATCATGAATGGATGAAGGATAATGTATGGCAGTGGATGGGACATGGTTGACACTTTCAGAATGACCTCTCTTGAACATATAACGACACTGATGCGATGGATCGGTAGCATTACCCCAAAATGTGGATGGTTTGGCGAAGACCATGGTGATGAGACCGGTGAATGAAACAACCCAACCCGATGTGGTACAGAAGAAAAGTGTCATGTTCAAGAGCGACTTGCTACCATTAAGCTTTGATGTTCTCCCAATTTTTCCCCAGTCATTTCTGACCAGTACCTCTTTATTTTTGTCAAGCTTGAGGAGGACAACATATGCTTGTTCTATAACCTGCCCTTCGGGCAAGCCCATCGCTATGATTTAACGAGCTTAGCGATAGGGAAACTCGTTCTCGTCTAAAGACAAGTTTGTCGCTATTTAATCATTTTAACGAGTCTAACGACAAGGAAAACTCGGTCCTTTTCATTTTTAGAGAGTCGGAAAAGGTACAGAAAGTTAACTCCATAATTCCTTTTTCATCATCTAATCCCTTAAGTCCGAAAAAGTATAAAACAATACAGAAGGGATGAGTTTTCGGTACTTTTAACGAGCCGAACAAACAAGCGCTCAGTCTTTTTGTGCAATAATCCCTCAGGTCCAAAAAGATTAAAATCTAGAAGAGGGATAGCTTTCCGGTCGCTTTAACGAGCTGGAAGGCCAAAACTCGGCAAACTTTTCATATTTTACGAGTCAGTGAAAACAGCTCAAAGAAGACTCGCCTTTTGAGGAACGAGTGATAAATAGGGTAGCAGCAGATTCCAGGTACAGGTTGGAATATTCCAATCACGGCAGTGTCACAAGGATGGCTTAGTGAAATCACTCTTCGCAGTTGTTCCTCAAAAGAAGGTAAACAATCATATGGAGATGAACGATTGGCCAAATGAACGGATGGAGGTGATGGCATATAAACACGACCAAGGGCTTTTAATATGGCAGTCAAAGGTTACATTTTACCAAGGTTATTTACCGGTTCATTTTTTCTGGGTGAGCTTGAACTCTAGGGGAAGATTGCTCACAACTTATGTTTATTTTTTAACGAGCATGAACTATGCGCTAAAACTGCTCGGATTTGCATGCCCCCAGCATCATAATGACGCATGTCAAAGGAGGGTGCCCCCCAAGCTTCATTGCATTCAACTTGGTGGTTGGAATGAAGGTTTACCTTTGAATTTTGAAAAGGGGATTTGTTTCATTTTTTAATGAGGTTGACATAGTAAAAGAACTATCCTCATGATTCCTTGTTTCATTTTTTAACGAGGTTGACACGAGGTAAGAACCGTCCTCGGTGCCCACTGTATTTACAGTATTTCCATTAGGGCGATGATCCATGCTGACAAAATATTTAGGAATCTTCCGAATCCGTTGGATATAGAAGATTTCATATTGTAGGTTTCCACTGTGGCTACTTCCGCCAGATTACCCGCCGGCGGTAGGGCAAAAGTACCCATTAAGGCAGGGTCTTTTAGGAAACCTACTCCAATATTTTGGAGCGATTGATTATTTTCATGGATCATTGTGCTGCTTCCCGTAACTTGAGAACTGTTGGGGAGAAATGTTTGTTGGTCGACGATTGTAATTTTTCCTTGAAAAGGAAATACAATTCTCCTGTAGTAGGTCGACACAACTGCAGCCATGGCATATATCCAAGGCCTTCCCAGTAGGATGTTGTAATCGAGGTTTCCGTCGATTACTTCAACATCAACTTCTACTGTTTTGCCCCCCAATTCAACTTGCAAGTTACTTAAAATCCCGTATGGAGTGTATGATCGTCCATCAAATGCTTTTAACGTCGTCGACGATTTCGACAAGGGTGGTGAGCCTAAATTTTTCCAGCAACTCATCGACATAAGACATGTAGATGCCCCCTCATCAATAATTGTTCGATGAACAGTTTTGTTGAGGGCTTTCACTTGAATAAGGAAAGCTAGTTGAGCTGGTAACTTAGGGTCATATCCTTTATGATCAAAGGCCACAAGATTGGAATCCATTGGGCTAATCCCACCTATTGCTGATAATAAAGTTTGCTCTTGGGAGGGGCAATTTTGCGGTACCTCAAGTGTCGACATAGCGGACGGCGATTGGGCCAGGTCCTCTATTATATTATAATTCTGTGCTATTTTGGCACGAGGATTAAATGTCGATTTGTGTACTACTCCCTTTGGCAACTTTATCATTGGTTCAGGAATGATGGGTGGCACAACTTTGGTCAAAGCTGTCGTCGAACTACTAGGTTGTTCATTGGCCTTGTTATTCGACAGCCATGGATTCCCGTAATCTTTATTCCTTGTCAAAGCATTATTCTGCTGCTTTGAGGTAGACAACATAAGCACTTGGGATCGGGAAGCATTTTGATTAGCAACCATATTTTGACCAGGATTAGGAAACGGATCAGTCAACACAGCTGAGGTTTTCGGACTCTTAAAGAATCTTTTAAGCTCAGCTTTGCATGGACAATCTGCTGTCCAATGATCCTCATCGCATATATGACACCCCGAAGGGGGTTTCCCTTTTCTCCCTTTCTTTTTCTTCTTGTCTCCTGGTTGCTTCAGTTGTTTGCCCTTGTCGTCCGACACGGCACTTACTTCCGAGGCAAGAAGTTCTTCATTTGCATTTTGATTCGAAGTCTTACGGATTTTCTTAGACGAATCCTGTGTTGACTTTGCGTTTGCAGTGCCAATCACACCATCGCCGGCATGAGAGTCACTATTTGATCCAGGAGGGGGAGGAATTGAAAATTCCGGTCTAGGGGCGTCAGGTATCTTGTCATAGAGCGTGCCAGACTGAGTATATACTAAGTCTAAATACTGGGCACGAGCAATAACTTGCTCCTCTGTTACGACGCCTCCCTTGGCCACATCTTCTGTTATAGCAGGAAGAAGCGACTTTATAAACCACTCAGCTAAAAGCTGATCTGGAACATAAGTCTTTACCATTCTGCGACGACGACGCCACTCATGTATATGATCTGATATATGTGTGGCCGTTGTCTGCTTGAAATTGGTTAAGATCTCGGTTCCAATTTCGTACCTTATAGGTAACTGAAAGTGTGTTAAGAAAGTCGTGGCTAGGGAACTAAAATTGTCGAAAGAGGCTCTAGGTAATTCAATATACCATTTAGCTGCCGGACCAGTCAATGTCCTCTGGAAAAGGCGAAGCCTTATCGAATCATCATTCAAGGTATTCGACGAACACCACAGATGGAAAGTCATCACATGATTCGACGGGTCTTCGCCAGGATTTCCATTGAATTTAGGAATGTCCGAAGGAAGTTTGTGAGGAATCGCTGGCCACCAATGGGCATAGGCGATTGGATCATTCGTCAATCGATGTAAATCTGGTAATTCTAGAGTCGCCAGTTTTTTGTGGGGAAAAGTATCCGATGCGGATGACCCTATCCCTACTCTAAAGGTGACAGTCTTTAGAAACAACTGAAAGTAAAGTTTTGATGATTTCCTTTATGAAAGTACAGAGAGAATGAAGAAAGATTAACCAACCTGGTGTCTTTCGCTTAGTCGATCCTTGTCCTCTCTCTTTGTCTCTTGTTCCCAGCTCCTTGCTCTCTTTGCCGGTCCAGCCACACACAGATCCTGCACAAACAAGAGAGCAAACTACAAGATACATGTACTCATAACTGAAGCATGGATTAGGATGAATCAAATATACATGTAAATACAATACATCAATGCAATACAAGTATATAGGAGAACATGCAAAACTTTATTGATAGAAGTAACAGGGTTCTGAGAAGGTTACAACCAATAATGGCTCCAATCCAGCAGCACCTCCCCAGCAGCAAGAACTCTCCTCTTCACCTCTAGTAAAACAATCACCCAATAGCTCTAACTGTAAACCAACAGCACCTCCTTGCTTTACACAAAATTCCAGCCTCCCTAGACCTCATAGAAGAGCTCTATATATAGGAGAGAAGAAGAGAGGATGAGTCAGCTTGAGGCTGGCATAGAGCTGACTAGTGTCCTCTCCCTCTTCAGTTAATCTTCAGTTCTTGAGTCCACTTGGAGATCCTTGCTTACACATGGTGATCAAGTACCTCTTACTCATCACAGGGCGAATCTCATGAACCAAGTGTCAGTTTGGAAGCTTCCTGGGCAGTTGACACCTTGCAGAATGACTGTGCCACTTGGCCAATCTCGCCCAGCGCAGGTAGCCTTCATTAATCTTGACTTCCAGCGCAGGTACAAGGAGGGACAGTTGCATTCCAGCGCAGAAGCTCAGTGGAGCAGCTGACATGATCCAAAAATAGCCTGTTTTGAAGTGTTTTCAGGTGGAGAACTGATGGGAAGTGCTGTGGTTTGCTGACCTTGTTCTTCTAGGGGTAAGAACAACATGTTTAGGGACTGAGGATCCCTGTAATTATTGACATTTCATGCTCCATGCTGCGAGGCACAAAAATGTCTATAACAGTACTGCTCTCTGGAAAGTGGCGGGAGCATTGCACAACCCAAAAGGAAGGATCCGGTAGGAAAAAGTACCCCAAGGACAAGTGAAATTGGTCTTATCTTGGTCTTCCGCGTTGATTTGGATCTGGTTGTACCCGCTAAACCCATCTAGGAAGGAGAAGAACTTCTTCCTTGCCAGGCCATCTAACACTTTATCTATGAAAGGAAAAGGGAAATGGTCCTTCTTGGTGGCTTTGTTTAGTTCCCGATAATCTACATAGATTATCCACTTCCCATTTCTCTTTGGTACTAGCACCAAAGGAGAGACCCATTCGTTGTCAGAGATGGGGTAGATGAATCCTGCATCCAACAACTTTTGCAGTTCTCCTTTGACAATGTCCTTAAGGGCTGGATTCATCCTCCTTTGAGGATGCCTGACTAGTTTACAATCTTTTTTGATGTAAATGTGATGAGTACAGACTGAAGGGTGGACTCCCTTCATCTCCTTATAGCTCCAAGCAAACACATCCAAGTGATTTTTTAATAAGCTACATAGTTCTTTCTCCTGAGAGGTGGATAGGAATGAGTTGATCTTCAAGGTTCTTTCTGGGCTGAATTCCACATTCTTAACTCGGAGAGGCGTTGGATCAGCCACACAAAGACCAACTAAAGCATTGGCTTGGGTTTCTTCCACCAACTCTTCTAATGGTAACACACTGGGGAGTGGATTCTGAATCAAGTTTTCAATAAGGTCAACCTCGGTTTGTGGGACCCCCAGAGTAGCCTCTACTGTACACAATGGTGCAGAATAGACTTCATCCTCATCTTCCTCCTCCAACCAGAGAGGTAAATCATGTTCTAACAGAGGTTGGGTAGGAGAATATAGGACTAGCTGTTTGGACATATGCTCGTTCTTGATTGTCATGTTCCTAGCTCGACAACTAATGTAGGCATCTGCAGTAGCCAACCAGGGTCTTCCCAGGATGAGAGGATACCCTGTGAGCTTTTCCTTTGGCTGGAGAACCAGGAAATCAGTAGGGTACTCCCAGGAATCAATAGAGACCATTACATCCTCCACAATCCCCTTGGGGGTCACGGTGGAGTGGTCTGCTAATTGCAGTACGGTTGAGGTCTTTCTCAAGGAACCCTTAAGGTTGAGTTTGAGCATAGTGTCCTTAGTCATTACATTAATGGCAGCCCCTAGAACAATCAAGGTATGGGGGATTATGGTGCCATTGATGTGGACATCGACTACAGGACTCCCAGGGTCTAGATATTTTGGACATATTACCTACCCCAACATCAGGCGGACAGTTGTCCTATGACATTAATAGTTGGAGCATCTTTCCTGCACCTGCCTGGGTGCCTGAAGCACTTCTTCTTGATCATCTTGTTGTAGATAGGTACATCCTTTATGGCTTGGTGTCGTGGCGGAAAAAGTCGTTTGTGCGGACACAACTGACCTCCCTAGGAGTCTAAACTCTCTAGCGACAAACAAGACAAAATGGAGTGATCTTTCTCTAAATATACCTTTTAAAACATGAAAACTACAAGTGTTTAGGCTTACCTTATTCCAAAACGCGGTTGTTGTAGTCCGTCCTTGCCGATCCAGATGAGCTCCTCCTTCAAGTCAATTCCTGCAACCACAAACAATCAAACAATTACCAAGCACTTGTATTTCATATAATAAAACATATATTCAACATGCAGACCAAGGAACACATGAAATAACTCATTAACACAAGCTATTGAGAAAAATAAACCAGTTTGTATTAATAACGAAACAAAGAAACTCTTACAACCTGGCCTTGGTGTTGTGCAAGTTCCTCCCAGGGTCCATCAAGGGTTTTCCTCTACTTTGACAAAGCTCACCCACTTCCAAGTAGAATCAAGCAAAGACAATCTCTCCTCACAAGGTTCTAAATGGGAGTCCTAATTCCTGCAGCATTTACCCAAAGAAAATGTATAGCTTCAACCTCCTCTCCCTCTGGCTCAATGTCTTTATTTATAGTGCTGTAAAGAGGTTATTCAGGTCCACTATCAATGGGATCATCCCCCTCTTTGGGTGGGATAGCTCCCTTATTGATGGGATAAGTTCCCCCTTAATAGAGATACATGAACCAACTGGAGGCGCATCCATTTCATCAAACCGACCTCTAGAATGTTCTAGAAGTAACCACAAGTAACTTTTTCAAGATAAAACTCGCGCATTTTGCCTTTTACAAAGGGACGCACCTGTCCCTTAACATACAGAGCGTCCATGGACGCAGATTTTGTGAACATGGTCAGCGTCCCCGCAGGTAAGGCTAGAGAGAACCTGCGACCCCAGAGATAAACATAGTTTTTACAAGACTTTCTCTCTTCTTTGAGTTTGAGATGGATAACAGAGGCATGAGACTTGCCCAAGAGGGTAGCATGACTGTTGATTTGAGCCATACTAACTGTAAGTAGTCAAGGTGACATTTTTTAGTGTAACAGATTGCCCCCTAAAGTGCGAAGCCTGGAATAGAGTAGGGTTTTGTAATTCTAGGAAGGGTGAAGCGCTTTATCATTTCAAGGATTGTCTTGTGGATGGCCTGGTTGGAACCTGCAATTTTCAACACAAAATACATGGATAAGATTATATCATCGCTGAGGTAGGCATTCCCATACTCAGATTCAAAACTTTAACTAATGGACTAACTATTCTGATACAGGAATGATCTTGCAGTACATCATTTTTATAGACTTTTGTAGACACAGTATGGACGCAGCCATCTGTTTATGATTAGTCTACATAGATAATGAATACAAAACTCCTCGCAGCCTGGATGGTAGAAACTAGATCCAGGGTCTTCACTTCTACTTCCCGAATTGGTACGATTCTAGCCATGTGATTAAATGATTTGATGTCGAACATGTTAGAAACCACTTGATTACCAGTCAATGATGTAAACTGTTAACAAGCATGAGAGAGACCACCAGTAATGTCAATGGTTCTCAAAGTACCAAGCACAACCCGTGAAATGTGAATAGATGTTTTGATGTCGAACACTTCACGGAATCCTTTGATCGAAAGTCAATGATGTAAACTGACGTCAAAGGCGAGAAACCTGCCATTGATGCATGCAGACTTCAAGGTACTGTCGATTCCTAAGTCATCTTTCTAGATAATGTGTCGATGTCGATAGAAAGCGACCCGTTGCAGGCAAGCCCGCAACACGAAATCATTGTTCAAGTTGAAGAAATGTTGCTGTAAGGACTGACTCAGGGATGGTCAAATGGATGACAAGTATTTTGCAGATGAAAGTTTTGCTTGCAGACCTCTTGAACACATAACGACACGACAGATGGCTTGGTGACGAATAACTCAAAGTTAATCCCCGGAACCCAGTTAAAGACTTTCAAAGTGGTTTGGTCAACTGTGAGGTAAAAGATTTCCCAACCCAGGTGAATAAAAAGTGTCGTGTTCAAGAGCGGTAATAAAGTTTCTTTTGAGACAAAAGGTGACAAACAGGTTCATTCTTCTCTCTTTTCCCCCACCATTTCTGGCAAGTACCTCTTTATTTTTAACAAGCTTGAGGAGGATAACATATGCTTGATTATAAGCTCATCCTTCGGACGAGTCCAACCTAGTTTAAATTCGAACCCTAGGAAGGAGTGGTTCGTTCCTGTTTGTAATTGAACAGGTCCTCCACTGTAAAAGTTTAACGAGCCCAGTATAGGAGAAACTCGGCGTTTTTCAATTTTAGAGAGTCTGAAAAAACTAAAGGAGACTCCACGTTGAACTTTTTCGTACATTTGTGTCCCTCAAGCCCGAAAAAGTATAAAATAATACCTGGGGGAACCGCTTGATCTTGCGACCAAGGAGTACTTTCATAATAGTGTCGTTGACCTGAAAAGTAAAAAGCGATCAAGGACACGTCGTTTTATTTCCTTATCGAGTTTGAAACGACAAAAACCCGGCAATCTTTTCCTGATTTTATGGTCAGAAAAGAGCTATAAGGGGACCGTCTTTTAATTCCGTTTTAACGAGTGTGAAAGAAACGCTCGGCAATCTTTTCATGTTTTAAGAGTCTGAAAAGGGCTTAAAAGAGAACTCCAAGGTTTCACTTTTTTGTAAGTTTTAACGAGTTCGAAAAAGGGAT
Organism: Pinus tabuliformis; assembly: GCA_031772625.1. NCBI lineage: Eukaryota > Viridiplantae > Streptophyta > Pinopsida > Pinales > Pinaceae > Pinus > Pinus tabuliformis. The sequence goes on from CM062808.1 coordinate 657,521,015, forward strand.
AAAAATGTACTCATGGTTTTCATTTTTTCATAAGTTTTAATGAGTTTGAAAAAATGATAAAAATGTACTCATATGGCCGACTTTCAATTTAATTTACGAGCAGGAAAAGACGGAAAGAACTCGGCATTTTCATTTGTTTTACGAGAATGAAAGATAGCAAAATAATCTCGAGATTTTCATGGGTTTAACGAGTCTTGAAAACAACTGAAATTGACTCGAGATAGGTTTCATTTTTACAAAAGCTTGAAACAGAGAAAAACTATGCTTCAAAGTAGTTTCATTTTTACACAAGCTTGAAACAGAGAGAAAACTGTGCTTGATGCCCCCTAAGCGTAACTGCTAGAGCGCATGCCCCCCAGCTTCATTTCATTCAAGTACGGTGGATGAAATGAAGGTTCAAGAACGAGATCATTTGAAAGACTCGACCTAAAACTATAAGAAAATTATGCAAAAAACTGAAATAACTAACCTAAAAACTTAACATTTATAAGATCTCGTCAATCTCTCGACTCAAGTAGAGGAGGATTTGTTTCATTTTTTAACGAGCTTGACACAGGAAAAGAACTATGCTCGGATTCGGTTTCATGTTTACGCAAGCTTGAAACGAAAAACTATGCTTGTTATAATTTACATGCCCCCAGCATAATGACGCAAAACGAGGTACATGCCCCCCAAGCTTCATTGCATTCAATGGGTTGGATGAGATGAAGCTTTACTTTCAAGATCTTGGAAAGACTTGTGGGAGTTGTTTCATTTTTTAGTGAGGTTGACACAGGAAAAGAACTATCCTCAAAACCCTTGTTTCATTTTTTAAACGAGCTTGACACAAGATAAGGAACTATGCTCATAACCCTTGTTTCATTTTTTAAACGAGCTTGACACAAGATAAGGAACTATGCTCGTAACTACTCTCTATAATCTACCTAAGAAAAACTCTACTCTAAAAACCTTGATTCATTTTTTAACGAGCTTGACACAAGACAAGGAACTATGCTCTAAAATCCTTGATTCATTTTTTAATGAGCTTGACACAAGACAAGGAACTATGCTCATGACTACTATCTACAATCTACCTACTTAACCTACCCTTGTTTCATTTTTTAACGAGCTTGACACAAGACAAGGAACTATGCTCAAAAAGTTCGCATGCCCCCAGCATAATGATGCAAAGCGAGGTACATGCCCCCCAGGCTTCATTGCATTCAACCAGATGGATGGAATGAAGGTTTACTTTCAATATTTAACTTGAAAAGGGAGTTGTTTCATTTTTAAGGAGGTTGACACAAGAAAAGAACTATCCTCATACCTGATTCATTTTTTAACGAGGTTGACTCAGTAACAGGAACGATCCTCATACCTGATTCATTTTTTTAACGAGGTTGACTCAGTAATAGGAACTATCCTCAAACCTGATTCATTTTTTAACGAGGTCGACTCAGTAACAGGAACTATCCTCAAAACCCTACTTTTTACAGTCTACCTACATATCCTAAAATCTAGCTGATTCATTTTTTAATGAGGTTGACTCAGTAAAAGAACTGTCCTCATGCTAGCCTATTTCATTTTTTAACGAGGTTGATACAGGAAAAAACTATCCTCGTTACAGCCTATTTCATTTTTTAACGAGGTTGATACAGGAAAAAACTATCCTCGTACTCACTGATTCATTTTTTAATGAGGTTGACACAGTAAAAGGAACTTTCCTCGTACCATCCAGTTTCATTTTTTAACGAGGTTGAGAGAGGAACAAACTATCCTCGTAACATTGATCATGGCTTCCAACTGGAGGAAAGACATGTCAATGGACACACCTTGATCATGGCTTCCAAGAGGTCTTCATCCGAAGGAAGAATACTTCTTGGGAAGGAACACATGTCAAGGGACTCAAAAGGGATAAGAACATCGTGTTCAAGTAATCCCATAGAGTTTTCCATGTCAATTACCGGAGCTAAATCAAAGGAAGATGAGCAAACAGTGAGAGGCTCACTTACATCGGTAACTGAAATCATGGGACCGGTTGCCACATAATTAACCCGTGGCAGGGTAGATACCACTTTAGAATCAGGAACATTTAGGGGTGTCATATTATTGGTAGTTGAGACAAGACTAGGGAACGAAAGCTGGTCTACAGTCACAATACTGCCATTGTGAGGGAAAGACATCACGCGAAAGAGTGTTGATACGACAGCTTTCATTGCATAAACATAGTCTCGCCCAAGGAGTAAATTGAAATCCAAGGGACCTCGAACCACCATAAGATCAATACAGACAGTTTTACCTTCCAAGGTAATAGAAAACTTAGGAAGGATCCCTAAAGGTTCACTAATTGTTCTGTTAAAAGCTTTCAGATTCTGCGTAATAGGCGCAAGCTGAGGGGAACCCAAAGCTTTCCAAACAGCTGAGGATAAAATACTAACAGAAGCACCTTCATCTACCTGAGTACGATGTATGTCCCTACCACCAGCCTTGACAATGATTTGGAAAGGGATGGAGGAAGGAAGACGAGGTTCTGTCAGTCTATTCCAATCAAAGGAAAAGACCTCAGTACTTGGAGGGGGTTCTGTAGAAACAGGTGAAATGCCCCCCGGCATAGAAGAATCCGATGTAACAAGAAGAACATCAGCGGTATGAAATTTACTCTCGAAAAGGAGAGTGTGATCGACCGAATGTGAAATTGAATCGACCACTTGATCAACTAATGGATCATCAACCTGAGTGACATGAGTTTCACTCTCCAATGGGAGAGTGTGATCGACTGTACTTGAATTTAGATCAATCACTTCGTCAGTTGACGGTAGGTTGGGAGAAAGTTTACGGTAACCAGTTGGAAATTCTTGCTGTGGAACAGTAAGGTTTTCCAACAATGTTGAGGCTTCATCCATGTGAGGGCAAATGTGAGTTTGATGACTCCCTTTGCATAACTTACAAGGAAACCTAACTTTACCCTTTTTCCCTGGAACCTGACTATCACTGGTTGATGGATCAACGGAAAGTTGATGAGATTTTTCTGACCATACTTCCAAGACCTTTGGAATACCAGGACAATTGACAAGGAAGTGGTCACCCTTACAAAGCCTGCAAGGGTATTTGGGTTTACGATGCATGTCGAAATTTTCCTCAACACAACTAACACTTACAGCCATGGTTGGTTGGTTGACTTCTTTCTTATCTTGCTTCTTCTTCTTCTTCTTCTTCTTCCCTTTCTTCTTCTTCTTAGCCTCCTGGTTACTAGCATCAAGGCTTTTACCAGGCGAAGAGGAAGAAATGGAGGAAGAAAAATTAGGCGAAGAAGGTAAAGGGTCAACAGAAGGTTGGTGATGTTGAGATGGTGAACTCTGTTGAGGTGAAGCATCCGGTTGAGATGGAACAATTGGAGTATTTTGGGCCAACGAAGTTGAAAATAACCATATCGGTAAACCTATTGTAAATCCAGGTAATGACAAAGTAGCCATATAAGGAGGACCAACATTTCCAAAGTAAGGAAAAGTACTAGGATTCTCATTAGGAGGGGTTCCTAGGTTGATAAATTCCGGAACATTTGCCATTATATTCAACTTCAGTGAATTTTATTAACAATTTTTAAAACTAAAATTAACAATTCACAATTTACACCTAACAATTAAAATTCACAATTCACACCTATGGTCTCTAAAAGTAAAAACAAACAAATTAACACGCGCTATCAAATCTAGGAGTCAAACCATACACAAACAGTAGCCTTCCGGACCGAAAACACTAGTTGGTGATGAAGCCCAACATCGCCGAATTCAGTACAGAAGTGGTGGGTGGAACAGTTACCCCGGCAACCTGCTTAATGAATAGACCGGCACAAGTTCCTCCACTTTAACCGTCTCGAAGTGAAGTGAACCCCCCGGAAAATCCAAGTGAGTATAACCGACGTCTGCTCCAGGTACAGTGGGACCTTCCCTCCACCGTCACCTCGGTAGAACCCTAAAGATTATGGTCACTAAGGTCACCAACAGTAACAAATACACCTGGGGGAACAGTCTAAACTCCGACAGCACGCAAGGGCAGAGTAGCAAGCTCAATCCCCTTACCGGCTCCTTGACAACAATCCAAGGTTTACCGATAAGTGACCCCTGGCTCCTCGACAATGGTTAATCCGAGGTTTACCGTTTGTAATACGTACTGTCTGGCGTCGTTCCCAACGAGGGGGGAATGATCCCCTCACTGGTTCAGACACGAGCTCGTGCTTCTCCTTTAAGAGGAGCTTTCCCAGAGTGCAATTGAAACAATTGGATTTATTCTACTCAAGATAAACTATCTGTTTGGTTTTGTAGTCTTGGAGAGTTAAGTACTCACCTACTCCAAGACCCTAGCCTAAGCTATGTTGGTGTTTCAGAGCCCTAGAAATGTAAAAATTACTAGATGAATTTTAATTAAGCGCTGTGTTATTAAGGCTGTTATTACTCAAATGGGTAAATGGAGATGAAACCAATGGTGTTATGACCCGACTCAACTGAATGCAATCGAATATGATAATGCAATCCTTTCAATTCGATGAATCCTAACTAGAGTAAGGAGAGAGTTTCCATTCACTTCCAACAATGCAAAAAATTGATCATTAAGAGAAAATTTAACAAATTCTCTAATGCACTAATTTCATCAAGAAAAACTAATGCAAATCAATTCCAAACCAATTTTTATTTTTATTTTTGTGTAAATTCAAATCAAAGAAAGCTGATCTAAATCTACGATTGATTTTTCAGAATGTAAACTATGCAATTGTAATCTATGCACAATTCACATGAAAAGTATGCAAATGTAATCTATGCACATTTTTCATTCATATTCTGAAACTGAGAACTCTAATTATGCAAATGTGATCTATGCAAGAGAATTCTCAAACACAAGATGATTCTAATGTAATCTAAGAACCAATCAAGTGCAAGTCGAGAAAATTGGGTGAGAGTTCCAAAGATCAAAACATAAAAACACTCAAAGGCGATTAACACTCATACACAATTTAGCCCCCCCAAAGGGGAAATTTTTTTGCAAAAACAAAAGCAAAAAGATGCAAAATTGTGAAAAGACTGAGAGAAACCTCCAAGTAATGACCAAAGGAAATCAAATTAAGAATTTCTCAAAAAAGAGACTCAAAACACCCAATTGATGAAAGCTAAAAGTAGGAATGCTAATGAAACAAGTTCAGGTGAAAATTTTTGATAGGGTACTAAAGGATCTGGGCAGAAAACACTAAGAAAAACCAAAATCTAAAAGCAATTAAAGCAAAAATGGAGTTTTCCTAAATTTTTACAGGAAGACGCAGGGAACCCGTTAGAACAGGTGCGGGCCCGCTCTGTGCAAACGGCAATAGCGCGTCCAAAGACGCACTGTGCAGTACTCAGAGGGTGCGTCCTTCTGGAAAAGTTAAGAAAAACCAAATCTAACTAAATCTAAAGCTAAGCCACCCAAATACTAATTCTCACAGTCAAAAACCAGAAAATAAAAATGATTTTCTCAGAGCAAAGTTCACACAAAGGAAAAGACTTTCTCATTAATGGATTCCCCAGCGGAGTCGCCAATTTGTCGTGGCGGAAAAAGTCGTTTGTGCGGACACAACTGACCTCCCTAGGAGTCTAAACTCTCTAGCGACAAACAAGACAAAATGGAGTGATCTTTCTCTAAATATACCTTTTAAAACATGAAAACTACAAGTGTTTAGGCTTACCTTATTCCAAAACGCGGTTGTTGTAGTCCGTCCTTGCCGATCCGGATGAGCTCCTCCTTCAAGTCAATTCCTGCAACCACAAACAATCAAACAATTACCAAGCACTTGTATTTCATATAATAAAACATATATTCAACATGCAGACCAAGGAACACATGAAATAACTCATTAACACAAGCTATTGAGAAAAATAAACCAGTTTGTATTAATAACGAAACAAAGAAACTCTTACAACCTGGCCTTGGTGTTGTGCAAGTTCCTCCCAGGGTCCATCAAGGGTTTTCCTCTACTTTGACAAAGCTCACCCACTTCCAAGTAGAATCAAGCAAAGACAATCTCTCCTCACAAGGTTCTAAATGGGAGTCCTAATTCCTGCAGCATTTACCCAAAGAAAATGTATAGCTTCAACCTCCTCTCCCTCTGGCTAAATGTCTTTATTTATAGTGCTGTAAAGAGGTTATTCAGGTCCACTATCAATGGGATCATCCCCCTCTTTGGGTGGGATAGCTCCCTTATTGATGGGATAAGTTCCCCCTTAATAGAGATACATGAACCAACTGGAGGCGCATCCATTTCATCAAACCGACCTCTAGAATGTTCTAGAAGTAACCACAAGTAACTTTTTCAAGATAAAACTCGCGCATTTTGCCTTTTACAGAGGGACGCACCTGTCCCTTAACATACAGAGCGTCCATGGACGCAGATTTTGTGAACATGGTCAGCGTCCCCGCAGGTAAGGCTAGAGAGAACCTGCGACCCCAGAGATAAACATAGTTTTTACAAGACTTTCTCTCTTCTTTGAGTTTGAGATGGATAACAGAGGCATGAGACTTGCCCAAGAGGGTAGCATGACTGTTGATTTGAGCCATACTAACTGTAAGTAGTCAAGGTGACATTTTTTAGTGTAACACTTGGAGAAGTGGTACCTTTACACATAATTGTTTTAGTTCTCCTAGAAGTTCAGTTTCTTCTGGGGTCGGTTGCGTGGTTCCAGTTAGTCTCTCAGGGAAGGGTGGAATGGCTTTCGGTTCACTTTCCTGTTTTTATTCCTCATCCTTCTTAGGAGGAGTTTGGCTATCTGGGAGAACCTTTCTAGATCGTAGGTTAATCTCCTGAATCTCCACAGCATAGGTCGGGCATGATGTTTCTCCACTATATACCTGTTGGGCCTGTCTATTATTGGGGTTCGGGTTCAGTTGAGTAGGTATTTGGGGTTGCCTTGGAGGAGCAGGAGGAAATGGCTATGGTTGAGCAGGTGGTGGAGGAAAAAGAGTGGGAGGAGAGTTGTACTTAGGCCTCCACCCCTGATGAGGTGCATTCCACTGAGGTTGTGGCTCACCATAAGAGTGAAACGGAGGAGCAACTGGTTGAGTATGATATTGAGATGGATATGACCAAGGAGGGGGTGTGGACCAGGAAGGATGAGCAGGGGGACCCCAAGAAGGCATGTAAGTGGCTTGATTGGGGTTGTAATAGGTTTGGGATGTCCCTTGCATCCCCTGCTGGTAAGGTCTGGGTCCATGAGGTCTCCTTTGGTTCATGAAATAGAGTGGTTCAGTGGCTCCTTCGGCCCCCTGATATGCAGCTTTAATTCCGGGCAAGGAAGGGCACTGATTCGTAGGATGGTCTTCTTCACAGACTAAACACACTTCTATAGAGTGCAATGGGCATTCGTTCCTAGGATGCTTCCTAGTGCACCTGGGACAAAAGATGGCCAAAGCCCTCTCGACTTCCTCTTGTTTCCTTTGGATATGCAAGGTATCCATTTGCATGGCAAGAGTCTACCTCATCTTGCTCTTGAAATCTTCCAGCTAATTCTCAAGTTTGCTTCTAAGAGATGAACTGGATAAGGGTGTACTGGCTAAAGGTTGACTTCGCCTACCTCTCTTTCTGGCTACCCTAGAATGGTTTCTAAACACAGTCTTTATATCATCATAAGGCAGTTGGTAGATGTCTCCCCTAGCCAGCAAATGGAGGGTATCTAGAAGGTCTTTAGGGACTCCTCTGAGCAGGACCAACTTCAGAGATTTGGGGTCAAGTGTGAACCTAGCCCTTTTATAACTGAGTTGAAACTTTTCTTTATAGTCTTTTAAAGATTCATCACTTCCCATGGTCATTTGAAAGATTTATTCCTTGGTATCCTTTGACTTACAGTAGTTCCGGTATTTGTTGTTAAAGGCTTGCTGCATCTGAGCCCAAGTTGTGATACTGTTTCTAGGTAACCCCATGAACCAGCGTAATGCTCTATCCTTGAGTGTAGAAGGAAACAGTTTCAACTTCTACTCGTCTTCTGCATAGTCATAAGTTCAACAGAGAACAACAAATTCAAACATGAAGGTGTCAGGATCTTCGGTAGTCAACCCATGGAAGTGAGGTAAGGTTGAAGGACTTATGTTTTTCATTTTTGTGTCCCCATTGGTCTCTCGAATAGGAAAGGCATCTTCTATTCTTTCCCCATTTCCTCTAACGTTTCTGTTTTCAGCCATGGTCTCAGGAGGAATGATTTCTTGCTTTTATTCTGTTATAGGATCTTCGTATATCTCTGGAGGTTCACCTATAGCTTCTTCTGGATCACTGCCACCAAAGAAGAGAGAAGGGTGACTTAGTGATGTGGTGGGGGTGTTGGGTAGGAATTTCCTGAATTATCTCTGTTCCTACGAGGCATGAAAGGAAATCTCCTTTTGGGTGATTTTTGTTGTTTTTTTTCTTCTTGTACCTTCAAAACTGAAATTGATTGAACAACAAATTGTAACTAGTTGAAATGAACTTGCTGAAATGAAATTGCAGAACTGAAATGAAAGCAAGGAAATGACTAATCTACTTTGCTGGAATGGAAATTGCAGAATTTAAATGAAGGCAAGAAATGATTAATCTACGTTTGCTGAAATGGAAATTGCAGAATTGAAATGAAAGCAAGAAATGCCTAATCTACGCTTGCTGAAATGAAATTGCAGAATTGAAATGAAAACGAGAAATGACTAATCTACGCTTGCTGAAATGAAATTGCAGAATTGAAATTAAACAACTACTCTACTTTTTCTGAAATAAATTACTTAGCAGAATGTTGCAACAGAAAATAGAAGAAAGCAATAATCACAAAGTACTCTGACGCTTCCCCGGCAACGACACCAAAAAGAGTGGTGAGCTCCAGTTTTGCAGCAATAATGCTGCAACTCCTGGGGCTTCCTTCTTTACTTTTATCAACTCGGTAGTTCGTAACAAGCTTGGAAGCGACGATGCTATATGCACAAGTACTAGCTCTTACTGTAGGCTGTTACTTGATCAGCTGGCACAAGTTCGCTAGGAGCTCAAGTCAACTTCTATGAATTCTCAGAAGAAGCTTTTACTATGATGGGAGAAAGCTAACTCTATAGGGGCTATTCTACTTGCAGAAAGAGAAGGAAAATTGAAATGAAACACAAACCCTAGCAAACCCTAATCTACCCACTAACCCTACTATTGCAGGAAAAGAGATGGAAACTACTGAAATGGGTGCCATTGACTATTGAAAAGGTAAATTTCATTTATTCAAGCTACTTCTGAAGAGAAATGAGAAGAAATCATCTTTTTGTACTTTTGAGCATTTTTATGTGGAATTATTATGCTTGTTTTTTGACTGGTTATGGCTGTGCAGAGGTTTGGTGGCAAAGGAAGATGGAGTTGGCTTTTGCAGAAGGTGAGGAAGGTGTGGAGGGGAACTAAGAAGCCCCTAGTATGCTTCTGAAGACTTCTATTGCGATCAGACTTTGAAAAATCACTCACAGGAAATTCTACAGGAGGCTGCAGGGGATCTACGAGGTTCTACAGGAGGATGCTGAAAGTGGTTTTTGGAGATTTGAAGGTGGAAAAATGATGGGAGAGGGGAAATAAAAGCTGGATGAAGGTGTTGAGCTGTTTAGAACTTGTCAAGGAAGATTAGGAATGAAAGAGATGGTTGGATTTATTCAAAGGGCAAGAAAGCAACTTTATGGAAATCGCAGAAATTAGGGCAAATTGGCGAAATGTAGTGAAGGAGTGGGGAAATCTAGGAGAAGTGAGCTGGTGCTGACTGTTTGATGGAGGGATGGTGAGCTGGAATGTTCTACAAGAGAGCTGGACGCTTACTTCTCAAAACTGACCAAAGCAAGAACCGAAAAACAGAGTTTTGTCTATTTTACCCTAAATTTTGACCTAAACCAGGAAAATGTTGAACAGTACTTGATGAACAGAAAAACATGCAAGAGAATTGTGATAAAAGGGCATGAAATGATCTAAGCAAGTGAATCTGAAAAAATATCAACTCTTCCAAATCAAAGTATCACACTAGCAGTTGCATTGGAAGAGCAAAAACTTTGTTTTTGATGGCAACAGTAGTTCCTTGACCTCAAATCATGGTTCCAAGGAGGGAGAAATGAGATCAAGACCTGCTGTTGATCTTTTTGGATCTTTTTCTATCACTGCAGCAAACTACTTAAACAACTTGAAGCAAAAACAACTATTCTAACCATCAAAAGCAACCTATTCTAACAAAGCAAATTGAATCTAAGCAACATAAATCAACTCATGAATGGAAGCAAGAAAACATATAAATACACAAAGGAGGTGTTGGGCAACTTGGGTTGAGCCCTAACCCAAGAGCTTCAGCCCTCTGGAGAAGATCAGTGCTGGTTCAAAACTTGGTTCATCTTCATTTATCAAAAAAATTGCAGTTACATCAAATAAAAATTATCTCAAAAAGGGTTGAGTACAATGCTGCACAAAAGTGTGAAAATAGACTAAGGAATGGCTAACCTACTGAGGCTTGAAGCCTTCTTATTTATACAAATGGGGACTCCCAACAGTCCTCCTAAGCTTAAGGAACTCGGCTGTCTAGAACTGAAGATAACAGCATCCCTACTTGACTTGCTCGGCTGCCCCTTGGAATCATCAATTTGGGCCTTTGTACTCCGAGCTGCTGATGGCGAATTCGAGGAAGGGGTCATTAATGAAGGAGAAACCCCTCCTACATGTCCCCATCCCCGTTTCCTCGAGTTTGACTACCATTTTTCTCATAAATTCCCGGTCCTTGTCCAAAATTGTCCAAAAAATCTGCAATAAACACTCATTAGACTACATGGCAAAGTGACTATCCCCATTCACTCTATTGACATAAATATATTCAAAAACATGCACAAAACTATTGAGAATGGTGGATTAAATGAAAATAATAGGCAGAATGAGCCCATATAGTTGCCCATTTCTGGAGCTCATCATCCATATCAAAGAAAATGTTAGGTTAGATGTCCTAAAAATAAAGACAAAAAGAAAATGTTAGGTTAGAAAGAAAAGAAAACAAATAAAATCTGAAAGTGAGCAAGTCTAAATGCCACTACTATTGTTTCTGCAAAATAATGGTTGTGTACAGCTTGTTTTTAAATGCCACAACCCATGACAGTCAAACTGTTTAATTTTGACTACTTCATGCTTTAAATTTGATGTTATAGATAGAGAATAAATATCTAGCCAAACTATTTAATCTTGGCAGATCAATAGTTAGGTAGAGAATAATAAGGTGCTCATCAGTTTAATCTGAGCCCTTGGAGGTTATAAGGATAGATTTAGATAGTTTTCTTTTATAAAATAAAAAGAAAGGAAAAGGGTTTGCTAACTTAAATGCACCCATTAAGTGAAGAAAAAATGATAGGATAAGCAAATGGTAAGTAGAGAAAGGTTGTGGAAATTTGATTATTCATTGGACAAAATGTACATTTATCATGTTTCATCATATGTTTCTATGTCCATGAAGCAATTATATAAAGCAAATGAAGATTAATTAATTAACTTCCCATTCATCTCCATTCATCCCTATACTCACTAATTTCCTTTTCCCACTTTTATACATTCATATCCATTCATTTTCCATGATAACAACCATTTTTCCTAAAGTCAAAACCCTTTTTGGCTAGGAAAAGTGAAAACCACATGTAAAATCCCTTTTTACCTGAAAAACCCACAAAAGGTGTTTTACCCTAAGTATTATGCATATATGAAAAGTAAATAAACCATGAAAAGGCATTATACTTAGTCTATTTTCCCTTTTCTACCTAATTTCCCTTTTTTGCCTATATTTCCCCTTTTCACGTGTATTTCCCCTTTTCCGCTCATATTTTCATATTAACATTAACTATAGTATTAAACCCCTAAAATCCCTTTTCCCATATATTATTAACTCCTTTAATAAAATATCCCGAAAACCTTAGTTTCATAATAAAACTATGTATTTTCATATTGCATCGCAATATTTGTGGATCACAAACCTTTCAACGTGCATCCACTTTCCCCGACTGCGATATGCAATCAACAATGGGCCCGAACCCGACGAAATATATATTATAATCTATATTCATATCACATCCACCTCCATCGCAAGTCCCGGCTAATAGCATAACCCTCCGCCATTGCAATCTCCGATTGCGAGGCGCGACGGACCTGACGCAATATACATTACAATTCATACCCATATCGCATCCGCCCCTGATCGCAAGTTCTGCTAAAACAATAACCCTTCGCCCTTTGCGATCTCCGATATGCGATAAGAACCCGGACCCGATCGCAATATTAACCATGTTTTATTTCCACGTCGTGTCCAGCCCTTATCGCATTCCTTTGCGATGGGCCTCCCTCCGCTAAACCCTGATTGCGATATGCGATACTAGCCCGGACCCGATATCTTTATCCGCCCAAGTTAATAAAATTTCAAGTCCGCCATATCTTTTTTGCAAAGGTTTTCTTCGTTAAATTGTTTTTACGATTTAAACGAATAATTAACCTTAAACCTCCATTTCATCGCTAATCTGGGTTTTAAGCCATACTAAAGTCATTACCGCCATATTTAATCATTTGTACCCTCCGTATTGCTCCTTCACTCCACCACCGTCCAATCCAATGCGTTCAGATCCAACGGCCCTTGGCGATTTCGGGTTAGCTCTCTGTACGAGCGTTACCCACCCGAAAAGCAGTATTCCACCGTCCTCCATTGCTATGTGTTAGGCTTATATTATTTCGGGCGACCCCCTCCCAAAACTGCCCGTGCTTCATAAGCAATGTGATGAAAACCGCCTTCTGAAAAATGACAAAATGGTTATTGTTCACTATAGTGCCATATTTCAAAAGAAAAATGTTTTTCCCGTGTAAATGCCAAAATGACCATTTTTCTCTTTTTTGCATGTTTTACATAGCAGAGCCTCCATAATGCCTCTGCGACCAATTAAACCATTGTTTCACCTTTTGATACGCTATGGACTCCTTCCAATGTCCTTTCAAGCTCTATAAAGCCATTGAAGACCTTCTGTCACCCTTGTTTTTCTTAATAGTTTTTGTGTTTTGTAGGTAAAGACTTAGTGTTCCAGGCTTACAGAGAAAAAAGCTTGAGTACAGTTGGAAGACAAATATGAAGATCATATCAATTTACTTTACCTGTAACATAAAATCTAAAGTGATTTACTGTTGAAAAACACTGTAAAAACTTGGATTGCACAGTAAAGGTCAAAAGAAATTGTAAAGGTTATTCTGCAGGGTTAAAATATATTCACAAAGTTTAAAGAGTATCAGGTGAAAGATCAAATGATCAAATCAACCAGTAGGATTCAAACAATCTAGCAACTTAAAGGGCAAAATATCAAACATCAAATCCAGCACAACCTGAATAAAAGGGACAACAAGAAGCAGTTCAATTGCTGTCCCTATCTTCTTGCATGAAGATCTTTTCCTTTCTTAAAATAAATTTTAATCAGTTTTATGATATTTCTTAGTTTTATTACTGTATAAATAACTCTCTTCTTGAGATGTTATTGGTTCGAAGTTCAAGATTCATTATTCATTTCTTGTTAAGTCTTGACTGTTAATTCTACTTTGAACCTAGAAGCCACCTTTGAAAGAAGATTTTCTAGACACTTGATGTACTCAGTCTTTCTGGAACCTTAATACAAAGCAGAGGATTTTGAATTTGGTTTCACACAGATTGTGTTATCCTATAAGTTTTTCTAGTTATTAATCATTATGTTTTTCTTCATATGCTTATGACTTATAGAGATATCTAGGTAAGAAATTTGTGTCTCAATTTATTCTTATAAGCTCCTGAAGTGATCATCTATTAATAGAATGGAGTAATGAAATGTATATTTAGCTAATCCCCTCTAATGAATAAATCATCAACATCTTGTGTAAGCTTAAGTCTACTGCCTTGAACCTTTAGAACATAGTTTAGAAGGTTTTCCTACTTATGATTGTTCTGTTTTATAGTCTGGAAACTGTGATAATCATGTTATTTGTTGTTTTCTTCTCACCACTATTTTTGATGTACATCACTGTGTAAAGTTTTATAGCGGCCCTTTGTTGAAGTATTAATATAACCCAAAGGATTAAGTATTTAAATTCTACATCTGTCTTCATTCATTGGCCTTCCAAAACTAAAACCAAAAACCCCAAAACAATTATTTTAGATGCTCTGGCAATGGTAGCTGGGATGGAAGATTTTCGAGGGCGATAGTGACTTCGAGTGGCGGAGGATGTGATGCCCCGGAGCTGTGGATGAGTTTCAGTGAGGGCGCATGACGGAGGAGCGTCGACGAGCCAAGTGAAACAGACAGTTGTGTGGAGAAAATGTGAGGCGAATGGAAAATTGGCTAAGTGTTGGGTAGTTGGTTTATAAGGTGAGGCGGTCCCGGGTGGAGGCGCCCAACCAACGAGCCGACGTGTGGAAAGTTAGAATGATGAGCCGAAGAGGAGGTTTGTTGGGTAGGCCGACGTGGTGAACCATGGCGGAGAGGCGTATAAGAACATGGCGATGGTGGAGCCATTCATCATCGAACTCAAGTGAATCAACAAGCATACAAGCCACAGAGGTGAAGTGCAAAGTTGGAGAGTTCTAGATTTAAGGCGGAGGTGTAGGTTGACTCTTGGGCCAAAACACTGTGCCGGGGCAAACGCAGAAAAGAGAGCCGCAGGTCATGCGAAGGCATGCCAGGGCGTCAGGTCGAACGACCGTGTGAGGGCGTCGGGACGAACGACAGTGCGAGAGTGTGCGAGAGCGTCGGGCCGAACGACTGGGCGAGGGCATCCGAGGGTGTTTATTTGAATGACTGGGCGAGGTCGTGCGAAAGCATTTGGGCGAGGGCGTCGGGCTGAACGATCGAAAGGTTAAACGTTTGGGCGAAGTCATTCAAAGGCGTTTGGGTGAGGGCATTGAGTCGAACGAGCAAACGGGCGAAGGCGTGCGAGGGCACCGGGCCAAATGAGTGAATGGGCGAGGGTGTGCGAGGGCATTGGGCTGAACCACTGAATGGGCGAGGACGTGCGAGGGCGTCTGCCTAAACGAGTTGAGAGTGTTCGGCTGAACGAGCTGAGGCTGAACGATGTGCTGAACAGTGCGACGGTGAACGAGGTGCGACGGGCGGAAGTATCCTTGGGCACTCCGAATGGTGGTTCGGGCAGTGTGAACGGTGCAAGCCGACTTGCACGAGTTGACAGATATTGTACTAAGGAAACTTGGGGTTTCCTGCAAAGATTGTAAAACTGAATATTTTGTGAAGTATTGATATTATCGGGCATACTCATATTTCAGGGAGTTGCCCCTCCCAGTTTATTATCCACTGTGCATATATGTGTAAAAGATAATAATGATGAATGATGTAATAAAGTTTCCGCTGTGTTAATGAAAGTATACTTAGGAAAGTTGAAAAATAATCGAAGTATAGAAAGTAGGTGTAGTCCACAATCGCAAGTATTGTTAAAAAGAAAGTAGTTGGTGGTGCCACACCTCCTATAGTGCAGTTGGAAGAGTACCATCAGTGTAGGGGCGTGACATGTGGTATCAAAGCCACTGATATGTGATGAAGAAAGCTGAATACTTGACAATTGTGACAGGTGATTCAGATTTGCAGAAGGGAGGTGCAATACTTCGTGACAGATTTAGCAGGGGTGAAGCATCTTGCTTAGGCCAAGCTGAACGACAAGACATGGCAGGTTTTGAAGAATGTCAAGGGAGGCTCTTGCTGACCTTATACAGGTTGAAGCGGATGAAAGAAGAGAACCCACAGATTCGAAATGAACTTGAAGTCTTGGAAAGGAATGTTGATGATGAACTTCTTCGACTTGGTTGGGCAATGGAGTAGGTTGCAGCTACAAATTGTGATGACGAAAAAGAGGAAACCGTGATGTTTGAGGATGTTGCAGATATGATAGCGGTGGAGGATGAACTTGAAATTGTTCAAGTTGGACCAGGATCATGCAGTTTGTAGACATTGGTGGATGAGGATACTCACGTGGAGGAGCCTCATGATGAAGTAAGTACTACTTATGCTTGTGTTTCAGTTGAGCTTTTGGTAGATGGACCATATGCAGGGAAGTGCAAAATCAGTTTGCCAATGCAATGGAGGATCGTACCATGGATGTCTATGATGAGACCTTGTATGGAGAAGCAAGGACCATTGACTATTGCAGGACTTGTTGGGGTTGTTTGTGACCTTATGGTAGAAAATGCAAATTTCCATGACAAGGGAGGAATATGATGATCGTTTCGGAGGAATGGGTCATGCTTTAGCCATATGGAGAAATTGGCGAAGTGTCCGGCATGACTCATGGACAGATTGGAGATGGGAACACACTTGAGTTTGGTGATACTTGGGTGGACTTCTCATGGCTGAGACCAAGAGGAAGTCTTAGTGGAACATTTAGTGGGGGAGCCATGGTGGAAGAGACTTATGTGATGATGATATGGTTTGGGTGACTGAGTTCACTAGACCAGATTGCAGACTTGGATGAGGATAGCTGATTGTTGTGATAAGTCTACTTAGTTGGATAACATGGGCAACTTGAGTCATGGACATCAAGTTGGAGACATGGAGCATGGAAATCATGTGCAGGGACATTATGTAGGAGCACTTGTAGAGGTGTCACTTATGGGCATCCAATGAGAAGTTCCAAGGCAGGGATGTTGTGCAGGTGGATTTGTTGATGTAACATGGAGATGTTTTATTTATAAGCCGATGGAGATGTTGTGCACTCTTGTACAACAAGGCCATGGACTTGGTTGGATTTGTGAGTAGATTATGGAGAATTCCTACTACATGGAGAGCTGAGGCAACTTGCAGAGACTTTTGGGCCGAGACATGTATGCTTGCTAGGGTGTTGGTTGGAGATGACTCATGGAGCTCATGATGACATGAGGTTGTGACTTTTAGGGACTTCATATTATGGTGGATTTGGAGTGATGGAGTTGCAACGATGGTGATGCCTTGGTGGCAACACTTGGGCATGGGTTGAGCCGAGTCTTAACCACTTTTGATAGATGGGAGATGAGACAAGTGTATACTTGTTTCCTTGGCAGACTTGAGGGATGGCACATTGCAGATATGATGGAGGTGGCTTCATGGACCTGGATGTGGCATATCGAGAGTCGGGTTTGATGAAAGGATCTCTTCATTTTAAGGAGATGGATTTTACACATATGGATGATGATATTGGATTAGATGCGACTGATTTCATGCAACACATTGATACCAGACATCATGGACAACATGTTGAGGATGGGATGAAGACTACTTCATGGCCCTAAGCATGGCTTACTTAGATGGAGATGGATTCTTGATCGAGTTGATGTTGTGACAAGAGTCTTAGAAACGACTGATGATGGCATAAGGATGTGCATTCTTATGGTTTGAGTGGGACAGTTGGATTAGCTACCCGACTAGTTCGAGTCATGGGGGTTGATAGTGTACAGAGATGTGTTAACATTGTGTTGGAGTATCATGGCAGCAGTTCGCACAATGGCATGATGAGTTCAACATGATATGTTGCAGTGGGAATGTAGCTTGAGTTGGAGGGACCAAACTTCCACGGTGGGGCAGCATGTGGGGATTGCGACAAAGGTGGTTGATGATCATGGATTGAGGAGACTTTTTGATTTATGAAGGACACGTACCGGTGGATTATGTGGCATTGGTATGGATATCTTGGTAACATATGGTCGCTGGGATGGAAGATTGTCGAGAGAAACAGTGACTTCGAGTGGGGGAAGATGTAACAGCCAAGAGCTGTGGACGAGTTTCAGTGAGGGTGCACGACAGAGGAGCGCAGAAGAGCCAAGCGAAATGGACAGCCGTGTGGAGAAAACGTGAGGCGAATGGAAAATTGGCTAAGTGTTGGACGGTTGGTTTATAAGGTGAGGTGGTCCCGGATGGGGGCGCCCAACCAACAAGTCGACGTATGGAAAGTTAGAACAATGGGCCGAAGGGGTGGTCGGCTGGGCAAGCCGACGTGGTGAACCATGGTGAAGAGGTGTATACGAACATGCGATGGTGGAGCCATTCATCATCGAACTCAAGTGAATCAACAATTATACAAGCCGCAGAGGTGAAGTGCGAAGTTGGAGAGTTCTGGAGTTAAGGCGGAGGTGTATGCAGACTCTTGGGCTGAAACACTGTGCCAGGGAAAATGCCGAAAACAGAGCTGCAGGTCGTGTGAAGGCGTGCGAGGGCGTCGAGTCAAATGACCTTGTGAGGGCGTTGGGCCGAACGACAGTGCGAGGGCGTGCGAGGGCATCGTAGGGTGTTTTTCTGAACGACTGGGCGAGGTCGTGCGAAGGCATTCGGGTGAGGGCATGTGAGGGCATTTGGGCCGAACGACCGAAAGGTTAAACGTTCAGGCGAAGTTGTTCGAAGGCGTTCGGGCAAGGGCGTACAAGGGCGTCGAGCCGAACGATCGAACGGGCGAAGGCATGCGAGGGCACTAGGCCAAATGAGTGAACGGGCAAGGGCGTGCGAGGGCATTGGGTTGAACGACTGAACGGGTGAGGGCATGCGAGGGCATCCGCTTGAACAAGTTGAGGGCGTTCAGCTGAACGACGTGCTGAACAGTGCGACGGTGAACGAGGTGCGACAGACAGAAGTATCCTTGGGCACTCCGAACGGTGGTTCGGGCAGTGTGAACGGTGCAGGCCAACTTGCACGAGTTGACAGATATTGTACCAAGGAAACTTGGGGTTTCTTGCAAAGACTGTAAAACTATATATTTTGTGAAGTATTGGTATTATTGGCCAAACTCATATTTTAGGGAGTTGCCCTTCCTAGTTTATTATCCGTTGTGCATATATGTATAAAAAATAATAATGATGAATGATGTAAGAAAGTTTCCGTCATTACTCGGAAAGTTGAAAAATAATCTAAGTATAGAAAGTAGGCGTAGTCCATGATTGCAAGTATTGTTAAAAAGAAAGTGGTCAGTGGTGTCGTACCTCCTATAGTGCGGTTGGAAGAGTATCGCCAGTGTAGAGGCGTGACACGTATGGTCCCCAAGCCGACTTTGGGCATGAGACTTCTGGGTTCTGTAGTGATCACATCTTGGGTCGAGGGAGTACCATCATGGAGAGTGAAAAAATAGAATTCCTGTGTTAGGGTTTTGATTGTACTCTTTGCGGGTTTCGGCACAGCTGCCTCGTGCTAGCTCCCATATGGTCCCCAAGCCGACTTAGGGCACGAGACTTCTAGGTTCTATAGTGATCACATGTTGGGTCGAGGCAGTGTAGTGTTCCCACATGTGAAGTTTCAACTGTTTCCATGGCGTTCTGTGTTCAAGGACTCCGTCGAAGAAAGGGGACTTCAACCTTGTAGCTGACATCAACTATGGTGTTTGTCAAAAGCTCGACCCGTGTATCGAAAAGGGTGCCCCAAGCCCTGTGGTCAACGTTGATGGTGCTTACTCTCTACTAGACTAGACGAGACAAATATGTTGGACCAGAAAAGTGAGGGTATTCGAGACAAATATGTTGGACCAGAAAAGTGAGGGTATTCTCCTTCCCTGTTTATATCCTTGCTATACTTTTTATATAAGAGAAACTATTGTGGGGTGGATATAAGTGGCAGTAGTTCCTGAAATGATCCAGATAATGGAGCCATTCTTTGTTCGGTTTGGTACAGCAGCGTGGTCATTGGGCCAGAATCTTTCTTTGGGGTTAAATTAAATGAACACGGGCCCCCACTCTTGTGCCTTTTATGTCAATTCTGTCATTGCAGTTGTCATTGGAGTTTCGGACTCTGGTCCACTCCCCTATCGAGTTGCACACTTTCCACATAATCACCAAGTGGCTGGTGTTTATTTATCTATCTTAGTTTAATGACTATAAGGAACTTAAAGATAGAAAAAATTGATAATTCATCACTAAAATCTTGTTCCTATCTTAATTATTTCATGCCTATAAATAAAAAAAAATATCCACGTAGTTGTCAACCAATGTAAATAAGTTAAGGCTTGCTTTCCGTACTTGAATTTTTACCTTAATTTCAAAGAGAGCAAACATTGGAATATGCAAAAGGAGTACAATAAGGAATATTAATGATTCCGATCCTTTGAATTACTTTAAATTCAGAATAAAATGAATAATGATTTCGATCTTTGAATTCTTTAAACGCGGAATAAGTCGATTTTAACCTGGTTTATTAAAGATAGTTTATATGTTTTTTTAATTTATAATATATTTTATGTGATATCTCGTTAAAATTTGTTAAAATGACAAACTTAAGATGTTAAACTTGTACGAATTAAATATCCAAAATTTTACAGAATCTTTCAATTATTTGTATTTTTTAATTTTTTTATTGTAAATTAAAAATAACGAATCTCTTTAAAAATTATATATATATATATATATATATATATGTTCCGTTCTGACTCCTCGAATATTTGTAATAGTTATTAATTCATAAATGAAACTACTTTTCTGGTATTTGTTTTCCTCAAACTTTCAACAAAACACTTGTTGACGAATTATTTCACCTGGTAAACAATTAATCAAGCCACAAGATTTTAACAAGGGAGGTCGGCCTTCACTACAGTGTTGAAAAATTCGACAAGAGAAAACCATAGTTGACGGAAACATGTACAGTGAATGTTAAAATTATTGATTTCCACTTTGTTTTATTTCTTTTTTCTTTCAGAGGGAAAATCAACATATGGCCGAAGCCCGTAGATAATTACATATGGCCGAAGCCAGCAGATGAGCAGAATTTTGGCGGAAGCCAACAAATGAACAGAATTACGACATCAAATACACCAAAACGCAGACCCTCAACCACCGCTGCAGGAATCGATCGATCCTGGCTGGGGAGCGAAAGCCATCCGCCCAGCCAAGCCATTGACTTCAATCTTTCTTTAAAATAAATACCGAACCATTCTCGGCTCTTTTATATGCATATATGGTATTTGGAAGCATGAGATTGTTTCACGAGTTACTCCCATGTAAACTTTTACGCTAAGCACACGGAATTGTAAACTCTGTTTTCGAGATTTAGGTCAATCACATCGTTGGTTAACTTTACAATGTTACATATTTAGGTTTGAGGTTACATTTATGTTTTTATTTGTTATTTTGGTCATTTTGTTGGTGGTGTATCAGATCTGTGTTTTTTATTTCGACTCCACAAATGAAAATTATATATATTTGTTTATTTATTTGAAATTGAAATGTGTTACATAAATTTAAATTATTAAATATAAATATGTAAAATTAGTCATATATAGCAAAATTAAAATAACATTATTTACTATTTATATATAAATTAAAATATACTTTAAATCTATTTTAATTAATTTTTAGAATTAAAAAATATAATATAAATTAATAATATAGTTTAGACTCTAAATTTTGATGATGATGATGATGATGATGGTTAACGTCCATTGAGACCAAACTTTGGTTTATTGGACCTAAAGAAATGAATTATTTAGTTTGATTTAAGATTTTATTCTTATGCTCAAAAAGCTTGGAGAGAAGCCTCCTGAGCTCACTGTAATTTTGACAACGTAAAAGGCTAGGAAGGTCAGTATTGCAACAAAGATTTTGAAACTGAGATCTAATGTGGTTGTACGCGAGGCACTCTAAGAGGAAGTGATTTTCATCCTCGATGTTCGTATTCTCATAGAGATGGCAGAACCTTTCCATCCATGGTGTTTTAGGAACTGCCCAACGACCCGTTTCACTATGGAGCTCATGAGAGTTCGTTCTAATCTTGGCTATATTAATTTTCTTCTTTGAGCTAGTTAAAACAGAGAGATACTTTTGATCTTCTAGGGTGGGTTGATGACCTCCTTATAATATCTTAATTTTCTTTTAGCTGCTAAATCTTTCTCACACCACATTTTTTCTTTGAACTTAGAAGTAGCAATATTTTTAATGTTATTAATGTTTTGCAATGCAACATTCTTGTCGATCTCCTAATGGTTTAACCAGGCCCTAGTGTCTTTATACCAACCTCATTTGAGCCTTAGGTGGTTTTGGCTGGAATTTAAAGCTAGCTTAGGAAGTCTATGGTCTCCTATGTTATTGAGTTTATGCTTGTACAACAGAAGCCTAGTCATAGCTAGGCTCTCGATAGGGGAAAGACCCACTTCTATAAGGAGAATAGGATAGGGTGTGTTGCTTTTAATTTTGAGGTTATACGTTATAAAACGCTTCTGGATTTGCTCAATATTTCTCCAGGATTCTCTAGAGATGCTACAACCCCAAACCTCACATCCATATAAGATAACCGGAGTGACTAAAGTTTCAAAGATGAACTTCTTTCTATCCCACATTACTAGGTTTGCCATTTTACAATTATTTTCAAGACCAAAATAAGCTTTCCATCCCCCATTAATCCTTTTCTCAATGCTATAGTTCCAGTTGAGCTTGTGATGAATATCAATTCCTAGGTACTTGTAGGAAGACACTTCCTCCAAGTTACTATTGTCATACATAAAATTAGCATAAGTGTCCTTCTTGGATTTGATAATCATAACTTTTGTTTTGTCAGTGTTAACAATCATACCCATGGTAGAGAAGAAATCCTTAAGAAATATAAGTTGCTTATCAAGATTAGATGGGCACCTTGAGAGAAGAACAATATCGTCAGCGTAGAGAAGAAGGATGATGACTATCCCAACTAATATCGTGCCAACACATCCTGCTTCCTCTAAACAACCTTTTAGCTTGTTGATGTAAATGCCAAATAGGGTAGGGGAGAGGGGGCAACCTTGTTTAACTCTGATATTACACTTAATATCTTTCGACCACCCCTCATTACTGTTTAACTTGGCAATTACATTGTCATATAACCTTATAGCAATAGCTCTCAACTCAAAAGGAACCTTTAGCTCTTCCAATCTGTTCCAAAGGTTGTTTCTAGGAACCGTATCAAAAGCCTTTCTAAAGTCCACAAAGCAACAAAAGATATTGGATTTATCATTGCGGCATTCCTCCACAATGATCCTAAGCGTAACGAGGTGGTCTGTTGTTGAGTGCTGCTTTCTAAAACCCGCTTGGCCTTTAGCCCGCTTACCTTCACTTTCAAGCCATATGCTCAACTTCCTTTCCAAAATAATACCATATAACTTGGCTAGGAGAGGGTTGATCATAATTGTCTGATAATTAGAGGGGTTATTTGTATCCCCACTTTTAAAAATAGGGATAATGAGGCTTTGAGTCCATGGTTTAGGGAACCCTTGCTTGACCACTTGATTGAAAAGCTTGTGAATGTGGGGGATGAGGACAGGACCTCCAATTTTTAAGATTTCCACCTGGTAACTTTCAATATCCTTAGCTTTTCCATTAGCCAATCGATTAACCCCAAAATCAATGTCTTCTAATGAGAAAACTTCTTTCGTTATGAGCAGGGTTTCAAAATTATCCATGACATTTGGGGATTCATAAAGCTTTTTAAGATAGGAATTCCAGTCGTGTAAAGCAATTTTATTATTATCTTTAGTTTTCCTAGTTAGAATCTGCCTCCATAATTTCTTAGGAGCTACCTTAGAGAGGTGTAAGAGATTCTATTGTATTTTACGAATATACTGCCTTTTTTTCCTTTTAGTTAGGGCTTTGTATATTTTTATCTTGCCAATTTTAAGAGATTCATCAACAACTTCCTTAATTGCTCTCCTCGCACTTTTACAATCTTTGTCATACCATGGGTTGGTTTTGCTATTTCTTTTATTACTTGAGACTTCAATTGAGAACTTGTTAATAGAATATGAGAGCGTTGTAGTAAAATTATGATAGAGATCTTCTATGTTGTCTATACTAGATAAAGGAAGAAAACTAGTTTTTAATTCATTTAGAAAGAGATATTTTTTATTTCTATCAAAGATTAACTTCTTTTGTCTATAAGGATTATCTTCTATGGGATCTCTATGCATGAAAAAATTGAGAGTTATAAGTAAAGGCCTATGATCAGAGTCATGCTCGTGGTCATTTAAGATGTCAAAATTTGTTATTCCATTGTATAGAGGGAGATTGGATATAACATAGTCTACCACGCTACTACCAAGCCCATGGATGCAGGTCATCTGGCTAGAATTGGGCTACTTCTTTAGACCGTTGCAAATTATGAGATCCTGAGCACTACGAAGCTTGACTAGCTCCGATCCAAACAAATTATCCCCGAGCTCTTCAAAGCTCCTTTTGTACAGCTAGCCAGAGGAAGGTCTTCGTCTAACCAAAGAGGAATAGTGTTGGAATGATTGCTTAGAAGAATAGCTTGGTTTCTTGAAGTTTGAGCATTAAAGTCACCCATTAAAAGGATATTGCCTTCATTCCTTAGGCTAGAAATATCATTCTCTAAACCATTGTAAGGATTATTTTTATCTAGATTCTTTTTCTTATAGAAGCTAGAATTGATGGGGGGGAAATAACAGATTTCTAAGTAGGTATTTTTATCATAAATGTCAGTAATTTCTATCCAACTATATTGGTTGTAAGGGTCGTTTTTATAAATCCTAGCATGGGGAGAGATGTTATTCTTAATGTAACAAGCTATACCCCCAATGCCTCTACGGGAGGATCACTTATTCTAGGTAGACCATAATGTAAAGCCATCTATGTTAAGGACCTTAGATTCTTCATGCTCCCAAGTTTCAACAAGCAAAATAATATCGACATCCTTCAAGATCCAACTTAGCTTGGGGCCTTTGTTCCATGGAAAGCCCTGACAGTTTCAAGAAAAAATCCGGAGCATGTTGAATTGCTATTTATTATTATCTTTTTGGTTTCTATCTTGAATAACGGCTTTTCGATTTCTGATTATTGCCCATTTTCCTTCCTTCCTAGCTTCCTTTACCTTTTGAACCTTCTTTCTCAATTTTGCTTGATCTTCTGGAATGAGATCTTCATTTATAAATATTCCCTTTCCTTTTAGACTTGAGGTTTTACTAAGTATGTCATACTTATGGTCAGTAGAGCTCACCTTTATTTGGATCAACCTTCCTTTATTCTCAGTTTTTCCCCAACCTTGTTGCTTCTGTGGGACACGTTGTTTCAATTTGTAATATGTTCTATAATTCTATCTGGGCTATGGCTAAAGTATCCTCGTCTACCTCCTCTTTCAAACCAAAGATTATAAGGTTCAAGGCCCTTTTGTTACGCTCATGGTCTAATTCTATCAAATTTTTCATTTCATCTTTAATTGGTTTGATATCTAATTTACCTGCCACACTATTTAAGGTGAGGCGGCTATTAACTTTTTCTTCTAGCTCTTTAATGATTTCCTTCATTTTAAGACTCTCTAAAGTATCAACATCTACTTGCTAGGATGTTTGGTTCATATCTTGGTTTTGTTTTTCTATAACTTGCAACCTAGTCTCCATTGCCTCCATCTTATTCTCCAATAGTTCCATTTTATTTTCTATTTGTTTTTGGATCTTGTCTTCAAGAGATGTGAATTTATTTTCCAACATGGCTGCTAACTCTGTTTGTAGCTTGACTTCTCTTACTTCTCTATGTTTCTCTAAAGATTCTATATACTCATAGAGGCTCTGTAGAGTAATTGTGCTAGGTCTACCTTTGGTAATCTTTGGTAATTGTGGTGAATTATTCATACTTGAAAATATATGAGCATATATGTATTAGAAAAATATAAGGAATGTGTGCACCTGATATCAGCAAGCCAGACCGCAGACGCACGTGCCCAGATTGTTTTTCTATTATCACAGAGAGATGGTGAATTATTGCTGTAGAGAGATCGTAAATTATGACTGCAGAGAGATTGTAAATTATTACCGCAGAGAGATCGTAAATACATCACCCTAAATTATTACCGCAGAGAGATCGTAAATACATCACCCTAAATTATTACGGCAGAGAGATGGTAAATACATCACCCTAAATTATTACCGCAGAGAGATGGTAAATACCTTAAATTATTACCGCAAAGAGATCGTAAATACATCACCCTAAATTATTACCCTAGAGAGATTGTAATCTAATCATATTAGACAATTATATAAGTATCTATTTACAATAATATTGTTTAGATTTTTTCTGGAAGTGGTTCTAAGTCCATTCAAAATAGGTTTTAGTTATCAACTAGCATTGATTGAGTCTTACCACTAAATTGATGACAAATCAAATTTATTGATTTATTTTTAATTGAATTTAAATGGTTTCCAATATTAGTTATACAATCCCATGTGAAACATAATAGTTTTATAGTAGTTTTGACATTTATGGAAAGTAATAGAATCTACAAAATAAACAAACAAGCCTGCTGATTTTGTTTTAACTCATCTATTTTTTATACATTTCTTTGGATATAATGAAGAATAATTTATTTTTGATAACATTAATTTAATATATTTTTTAATGTAATTTATGAAATGTACTTTTGAATAATTTTTAGATGATCATTATTATTGGGCCGAGAGGGACTACAACCCAATAAATATGTAGGTGTTATATAAATAGTAAACAATTTTAAATGTAGGCTTAACTAAAAAATGAAATAAAAAATGTTAAAACTGATATTGTGAATGAGTGAAAACATTTAAATGTTGGTTCAATTAATAATAAAAGTTAAAGCAATAAAAATAATGAAATTCAATTTGTTATATTTTGATTTAGTTATTAACTTGTGAACAAGCTTTTTAAAAATACCATGGCTTATCAATACCGCATGCCCAAAAATCATAACTTATTTCACAACAAAAATAGTTTATAACAATATGACAAGATTCTTAACCATGGATATTCACCCCTACTTTACCGTCGATATTATTAACTTGTAAAAACTAGGCTTTGTTACAATACGATAGGCCAATACCATCTTTTATCAATACCACATGCCCAAGAAACATAACTTATTTCGCAATCAAAATATTTTATAACAACATGAAAATATTCTTAAACATGGATATTCACCTCCACTTTACCATGGATATTATTAACTCGTAAATAGGCTTTGTTACAATACTATGGGCAAATACCATTTCTTATCAATAGCACATGCCCAAAAACACATTACTTAAACATGGATATTCACCTCCACTTTACCATGGATATTATTAACTCGTAAATAGGCTTTGTTACAATACTATGGGCAAATACTGTGGCTTATCAATACCACATGCCCAAATAACAATGGATATTTGCCCTCACTTTTCCATTGATATTATGAACAGAGTCGGTCTACGGAGGCGGGGGAATTTCCTGAATTGCACCCAGATGGCCAAATGTGGCTGGAATCCAGGTAAAAAAAATAAAAAAATCTTGTAGATGTAGTGTTTGAATCATGTTTTTGATGGTGGAAATAGATTCAATGCAATCAAAAAAGTTTAGGGCACCTAAAATTATGAATTTTAACAACTTTTACTTGGATTTACAAAAAATCCCTGCCAGCTTTTTTCAAAATATAACCACAATTTCATAACTTTCAGGGAAAAAAAGCATAATTTTTAGACTACGGAATTATGAACTTGTGAATAGGCTTTATTACAATACCATGGGCTAATACCATGGCTTATCAATACCACATGCCAAAAAATGATGTTTTATTTCACAATAAAAATATTTTGTAGAAATATGACAAGTTTATTAACCATGGATATTCACCCCCACTTCACCATGGATATTATTAACCTATAAATAGGATTTGTTAAAATACCATGGGCCACTACCATGGCTTATCAATACCACAGACCCAAAAATCATAACTTATTTCACAATAAAAGTAGTTTATTTTAATTTAATTTCATAACATTTTTTTAATAGAAGTTAAAAGGAAAAAGGATATAATTACTTTTGAGATATATCTAAACCCTCTAAGGAGTACTGAAAATATTCCCATAGAAATTAAATTAAGGTTTTAATAAAATTAAAAATGAGATTTTTTTTATATTTAAAGTTGTGAATTGTATATAATATAAATAGTATTATGAAGAACCAATGTAGATCCATCTTAACTAAGGATCCAAGCCATGAGAGAAAGAAACGTGACTAACAATAATAGAGGAAAAATAGTGCATTTTTTTTTTTTAAGTTTTTCATTATTATAGTTTCTTTGACATGATTGATCCAAAATATAGGTTTAACATTTTACAACCAATTGATTTTTTTAAATTTAGATACTTTCTTAAACACAACACAATGGGATTAAATTTGAGAGCGGGGGAGAGGGAGGGAGCTAGTGACAAAGATGGAGGGCGAAGAGAAAGGGAGTGATGTGAAGAGAGAGAGAGAGGGAAAGAGGAAATAAAAGATACATAGAGAGATAAAGGTGGAGAGAGAGAGGGAGTAACAAGGGAGAGGTGGAGAGAGAGTGATGGGGAGAGGATAGGATGGGAGAGAAATAAGGATAGAAGGGTAAGAGAGAGACATTGAGGGGAGAGATAGAAGGGGAGAGGGAGGGATTTAGTGACAAAGTTGAAGAGAGAGAGAGAGAGAGAGAGAGAGAGAGAGAGAGAGAGAGAGGAAGAGGCAAAGGACTTAAGAGAGAGAAGGAGAGCCAGAACGAGTTAGAGGGGAGGAGAGAGTGAAGGAAGAAAAAAAACATAAATGGATAAAGGTGGAGAGAGAGAGAGAGATTGACAAGGAAGCGATGGAGAGAGTGTGAGGGAGAGAGGATAGTGGGGGCCAAGAGAGAGAGAGGGAGAGAAGGGGAAGAGAGACAAAGAAGGGGAAGAGAGAGAGAGGGAGAGGAAGAGAGATGAAGAGAAAGAGATAAATCGATAGATATGGAGAGAGAGTGTGTATGTTTGGGGGGTGACATAGAGAGAGGGAATAATAAAGAGACACATAGATACAAATATAGATATTATATAGTATTATATAACCAACCTAGATCCATGTCAACCCTAGATCTATGAAGCACCGAGAGGGGTCAAATATCTTGAGGTGCAAATATTTCCTCAAGTTTTACACTAAAAAAATAGGTTTTAACCTCGAGAGTTTAGATCCCTCTCAGTGCTTGATATATTCAGGGTTAATATGGATCTAGGATGGTGTATATGTATATTTTTTAGATGAATATGATTCTTTAAATTTACATCATCGTGAATAAAAATAATAAAAAAATATTAATATTTAAAAATGAATATGGTAAATAATAATGAAATGAAATGATTAAGATATTTAATTCTTCTCAATCTACTTAAGACACGAATGCCAATTTACCTTATTCAATTTTTAGTATAGTGACACAATTTGTAAATGATAAAAATTATGTTTATGTATATGTTTGAGATGAATATGGTTATTTTAAATTTACATAGTTCTCTCAGTTTGTTAAGAACATAAATAATATTAGTCATAAGTGTATTTCAAAAATCATATGAAAAATAATTTGAATAGAAATAAAGTAACAATGCTTAATGATGCAAAATGTATATTGAAATAAATGCATGTACACATAAAGATTTGGTTGAATTCACTATACATGTCAATTTGTTATTGTATTAGCTTTAGTGTAGATGCCAATGTCTAATTCTATTCAGTATACATATACATAGTTCTTGATTTTCATGTAAAAGTCAATTTTTGACACATTGATTTCATTGTACCTGTTAATTTAAAGTTATATTCAGGATCGTGCAAAACCTTGCAATGGTATTCATTAATGAGATATGTGAATTTATTATGAGGAACGGTTCTCAAAGTATGTCGGTTATTAGTTTTCCCAACGAGCTATCTATTACCTATTTACAACTAATTACTCTTCACCATAATCTCGGAGGATTAAGGTGTTTAACATGCCATCCTTAATTTGAAGGGGAGTTTGTGAGCCCAAGCATCATTTTGAACTTTTCAATTTTTTATCTTCCCAGTGCTTTGGTGAAGATGTATACAATTTTCTTATCCATGGAACAATGTCTTAGATGGATAGTTTTTTGCCTCTACTTGGTATCAAATCAAATTATACTTAGAATTGATCTGCTTGGTTCAATCATGGAATTTGGGATTCTCAACCAACTTGATTACGGAAGTATTGTCAATAAGTAGAGGAGTTGAGTCCACTTGTTTCTCCTGCAAGTATTATAGTATTTTCCTGAACCACATAACTTCCTTTGTTCCTTCTGTGGTCGCCACATAAATAAATCATGGTAAACCATGGTCCAATGTTCAATCATGACAAAGGTTGTGTCAATATGAAAATCAACCATTGTCAACAATTGTCAACCTTGTTTATTTTATGGTATATAATATTTATCTTAAGGTTTATATGTGTTGTGTTTATTAATATTAATCCCTTGGGTTTTTAATATTATTCCCTTAGAGTTTTAGTATTAATCTGTTGGGTTTATAATATCAATCCCTTGGGTTTATTAATCTAAGGGTTCATATTCTTAGGGTATAAAACAATTCATAACCATGGTCACATTATGAAAAATATTGTCTCATGGTCCAACGTCACATTGTGACAAAGATTGTCTTAATATGAAAATAAACCATAGTCAATCATGGCCAACAATGGTCCAATGTCGCATTGTAACAAAAATTCTCTACACATGAGAGTCAATAATGGTGAACCATGATGAACCATGGTTAAGAATTATCAAACGTCACGTTGTTTCAAAGATTGTCTCAATATGAGAATCAACCATGGTCAACCATGTTTATTTCAGGGTTTATAATATTTATCTCAAGGTTTATATACCTTTTGTTTAGAATATTAATCCATTGGGTTTAATATTATTCTCTTGGGTTTATAATATCAATCATGGTCAACCATGGTCCAACGTTTCATTGTGACAAAGATTGTCTTAATATGAAAATCAACCATGGTTAACCATGGTCCAATGCCGCATTATGACAAATATTGTCTCGATATAAAAATTAATAATGGCTAACCATGGTCCAACATCGAATTGTGACATGGAATGTCTCAATATGAAAATCAACCATGGTTAACCATGTTTATTTTAGGGTTTATAATATTTATCTTATAGTTTGTATACCATGGGTTTATAATATTAATTGCTTGTGTTTAATATTATTACCTTGGGTTCATAATCCCTTGGGGTTTTAGTATTAATCCCTCAGGTTTATTATTCCCTTGGGTTTATTAATACAAGGTTTCATATTCATAGGGTTTATATTATTCCCTTGGGTTTATAATATCAATCCCTTGGGTTTATTAATCTAAGGCTTCATATACATAGGGTTAATATTTTCCCTTAGGTTTAATATTATTTCCTTGAGTTTATAATCCCTTGGCTTTTTAGTATTAATCCTTTAGGTTTATAATATCAATCATGGTCAACCATGTTTTATAAAATCAATCATGGTCAACCATGGTTGAACGTCTCATTCTGACAAAGATTGTATCAATATGAAAATAAAAAATGGCCAACAATGGTCCAATGTCACATTTTCACATATATTGTCTTAATATGAAAATTAATTATGGTTAAGCATGGTCAACTGTGCACCAATGTCACATTGTGATAAGGAATATCTCAATATGATAATCAACCATGGTCAACCATATTTATTTTAGTGTTTAAAATATTTATCTTAGGGTTTATATACCTTGGGTTTATAATATTAATACTTTGGGTTACATATACTTCATAATCCCTTGGGGTTTTAGTATTAATCCCTTGGATTTATTATTCCCTTGGGTTTATAATACCAGTCACTTGGGTTTATTAATCTAAGGGTTCACGAATGGTCAAGCATGGTCCAATGTCGCAATGTGACAAATATTGTCTCAATATTAAAATAAACCTTAGTCAACCATGTTTATTTAAGAGTTTATAATATTGATGTTAGGGTTTATGAACCTTGGGTTTATATTACTCCCTTGGGTTTAATATTATTGTATTGGGTTTATAATCCCTTGGGTTTTTAGTATTAATCCATTTGGTTTATTATTCCTTTTGGTTTATAATATCAATCATGGTCAACCATGATCAATCATGGTCAACCATGGTTAACCATGTTCTATGAAATCAATCATGGTCAACCATGGTCAATCATGGTGAACCATTGTCCAACATCACATTGCGACAAATATTGCCTCAATATGAAAATAAACCATGGTCCAATGTCACATTGTGACAAAGATTATCTTGATATGAAAATCAAGCATGGTCAAGCATGGTACAACGTCGCATTATGACAAGGATTATCCCGATATGAAAATAAACCATGGTCAACCATGTTTCTTTTAGGATTTATAATATTTATCTTAGGGATTATATAACTTGGTTTTATAATATTAATCTCTCATGTTTAATATTAGTTCCTTGGGTTCATAATCCCTTGTGGATTTAGTATTAATCCCTTGGGTTGATAATATTAATCCCTTGGATTTATTAATACAAGGTTTCATATTACTAGGTTTTAATATTATTCCCTTGGGTTTATAATATCAATCCCTTGGGTTTATTAATCTAAGGGTTCATATACCTAGGGTTTCATATTATTTCCTTGGGTTTATAATCCCATAGGTTTTTAATATTAATCCCTCTGGTTTATTATTCCCTTGGGTTTGTAATATCAATCATTCTCAACCATTGTCAATCATGGTCAACCACGATGTTGTAGCAGCTACAACCACCTCGAAAATTTTGTGTATGCTTTGATTTTTGAGCCTTCATTTGTATTTACATGAGCTTATCTTTTACTATCATCGAGTATTGATGATTTGATTAAGACTTATTCTTTTATATATTCTTTTGTTTTCTTGTTTCCATACTTAACTAATCTTTTGAGTCACAAGAAAGCTTCTCACTTGATCTTGTAGAAATTATTGTCTTGCATCCAAAAATTGCATAATCCATGAGGGAAATCTAGCCTTGATTACGGAAATTGCATAATCCTAATAGACGCCTCAGCCTTGAGCTCAAAAAATGTGAAATTCACTGAGCTGGGAAGTTGCCTAATTCCCCATAACTTCACAATGTTCCTTTCCAGTGTGCATGACAAGTTTCCTCAAAAAGAAAAAAGAAACAAAAAGAAAAAAAAATGAAAAAGAAATTCCTAGAAATGAGAGATTCATCATTAGTTTCCTGAAGGTGGCACAATCACTACTTTTAGAAATTTCTGCCAAGTGTCATGTTTTTCTTGATTTTAGGAATGCACGTCATAAACCCCAATCTCCCCAAATATATTTAATAGACGCCTCGAGAGCTCATTTGTACATTCAATCTTAGATCTCTAGCATTCTGGAGGAGATCAAGGAAGCTTCGGTCGAATTGTCGTCGTTTTTCTGGGTGGGTTTTGCTTTTGTCATCTTTTGCCGCTTTTTCTATCACTTTTTGTCGTTTCTCTTCTATGAGTGGTGTTTTGCTTGTTTCATTTCATGTTTGATGGAATTTTAACTTGCATTACCTTGTAGAAGTGTTGTTTTAGTTTATCGTTTTCCTTTCATAAGTGTCGCATCAATTTTCTTCTGTTTGCACACCGGCGATCATTGTTCCAGTGACTCTTTTCACATATTTTATTTCCTCTAGTTTGTTGTGTTTCTGCACTCGATTCACATTGATCTATCTATACTTAGTAAAATACACGTTTTAACTTTCATTATTTTTCAGATATGCTTGTTTCCCACCCTTTCATCGGACATATCTGCACTTTCCCTTGGCCAGTTTGCACCTTGGCCAACTAGGAATTGCGCAATTTAGAAGCTCAAGATGAAAATTGGTCTATGAGACTGCATAATGTGTAGTATAGGCTAGTGCAACTGTGCATTGCATAGTTCCAAGGCTTAGTCTGACACCTTGGACACTGAGACTACGCAATGTGCATTCTCTCCTAGTCACTACCAAGTTTGGACTGTGCATTGCACAATCTCAAGCCTTAGGTTGCACCCTTGGCTATTGGGACTGCATAATGCACAGTTCCCGCATCCATTCTCCATCATTTTCTCAGAAAAATTACGCAATCTTTCTCACTAGTTCATCGATTTGCTGCCTGATCTTGCTGTGAAGGTATATTTGCAAAAGCTAATTTTTTCTTGCCATGAGTGGCTTTTATATCCCATAGGTACCACATTTGTTGAGCACTTCTCTCCAGCAATCATTTTACCATGGCACCCAAGAGAACTGCTTCAAAAGATACAACTAAAAGTAGTATTGGGGAACCAGTTGAGAAAACGCTAGTAAACTTGCCAGTATACTTAGACACTCAATTCTATAAAGAAAAGGACTTAAATATTGTATGTGAGAAAGTGAACAAAATGTTTTCAACAAAGGAATTCACAGCAGATCTAGAGTATCGACAGATATACATTAATGTCCAGAGATCATGGCTACAAAGGGTTGCATGCAGATATATAGCCTTCCCATGTGCAGATGTCATCAATTAGATTGTCTCACATATTGATGTGAAGACCGTGACTTGGAGCAGTGCCAACAGACAGAGGCTTGCTACTTTTATGGCAGCAGATTACTAACGTATGTAACATTAGTCTGAGCTAGAAACACTCATAGATTCACTCTTTTATGCCACCAATAGCTATTTGGGCATGGAATATGTTGTTAAGAGTTGGGTGAAGGAGCCATCAAAGTTTTGACAGACACCCATGAACACGTATAACAAGGTCTCTCAGGAAGGCCTATCAATTTTTGATCATCTTAGCTTGTAGAATCTATGGTCAGCATGGTCAGCAGAGCACATAGACCTTTCCAGAAGTGTGGGAAATATTTTTAAACTAGGTTGTGAATAAAGGGAAGTCAGTCAACTGGTCAAAATTGTTTGCTTGACAGCTAAAGATCCATGTAGGTAATGCCCTGAACCCTCCCAAGGGTAGAAAATTGAGATTCTATATGTTTGCATACTTAATGGATGAAATCTGCACACATAACACATTCCCTAGCATGAATTGGACTTGGACACCTCATAACCCTGTCATCTACATCCACTACAAGCTGTGCTTGGATTGTAGCCATCGAGGAGTTATGGAGAAGCTAACTTACCACTTCCTCATTACGTTATAAAAATGATATTTGAGGAGGAACCAACTTGCATGTCGCCTACGACAATGGAGGCAATATTAGAGATCGCAGATTGGTTTGCCTTACCAGATGGAACCTTCTCTAGAGTGTTTTTCGAGAGAAGTCACCCCATATTTTTCCAAGGTATGCCACTTACAATCTTCTCATGCAAGAAGTGTCATATCATCTCGCCACAGGGTTGTCGGCGTCATTTCATAGGAAGAAGAAAGCATCTTGGCCAACTCTTCCTTTGAAAAATAAATTATACGAGATAAAGAACATGAAAGTCATAGATATCGAAGGAAAGGCGATAGAGAAGTTTTCATTTGGTACTTGAGACTTTAATGCATACGATCCCTATGGTATTTTCAAGAAACATTGTGCAAGAATTCTCTTTCAGTGTCTCAGCGGGACATTTCATTGGCAGGAGGAGTATCCATGGAAGAATTTCTATAATGCCTCCAAGACCAGCAAGTCGGTTAGTTTTGCAGGAACTTAACAACTGACTCCACAGAAGGAAGCTACTCAAGAAGTAGTGCCAACATAAGGGAGAAACCATACACAGGATAAGGGAAAGAGAAAGGTTTCTTATAGTTGAGGGGGAGAAAGAAACCACAAAATGAAAGCGGATCCATCTCTCATGGAAGTGGCTTTATAGTAGTGGCAAAGAGGAAATAGAGGATGTAGAGGGAAAATGGAAGAAGAGGGAAGAGAAAAGGAGATTGGAGGAATAAAAGCAGAAGCAAGAACAAGAAGAGAAGAAGAAGGAAGAACAAGAAGAAATGAAAGGCACAATATCAGAAGAAACAACATAGAAACAAGTTGAAGCGAAATAACAGAACCGACAACCAGTAAAGGAGGAGGAGAGGGACATATGCAGGATCATGAGCTTACTTAGTATATTAAACAATTGATAGAGATTGATGACATAGAGGTGGAACCAGAACCAAAGAATCAAGGTATTGACCTGATGCCTAGCACATAATAGGTCACGATTCAGTCTCCACCACCTCCAATAACAGAGTCATATCCAGGCGAGGAAGGAGAAGTTTTTCCTCATGAATATGATCCAGTTATGGACATGTATAATATGTCATACGATGAACTCCAGAAGAAGATTTTATAAGTGCGTAAGAAGCATTTTCCATATGATCTCGCATCTCCCGAATTTATTAGAGAAAGGGTAATTGTGGTTGACATCAGGATAAATCCCAAAGCCATTTCCTTTTCAACTTGGCCTTCACAGGTGCAGCAAAGTTGAACACTCAGTATTTGATGGGTGAGAATAAGCAATTTCAAATAACTTGCAAGATGTGAGGCAAAAGATTGAAAATCTCCATGCAGCAGCTGAGAAGGCATCTTCTGCACAGGTCCATCTGGAGGAAATGAGGGTAGTGATACTGAGAAAAGTATTGACACTTGGAGAGACCATGCGAGATCTCTATGAGGAGCTTGTTACCATGCATAAGGAAATTGTCTGCTTGGATGGATTGTAGCAGCAGTGTAAGGACTTTATCAAAAATATCATAAATGTGCAAGCTACAATCACTGGCATGCATGAATGGATAATGTGACACAAAGGAGCACCGCTTGACTTGGGTAAGAAAATGAAGGCACAAGCAGAGTTGGAGAAAGAAATAGTGCGAATGTTGATCCATAACAAAAAAAAACTCACCTAATTCATTGGTAACATTTATGCCTCATATGAATAGATATACAACAATCTAAATTTCTTGGTGAAGACCCACAGGGATCTTATCAGTTGGTTCACTCACTAAACCCAAACCTAGGAACCAGGTCAAAAAGGGGATAGAGAAATACTTGGAGGAGTCGAGATAGATTGCCACCAAGGAGAACTTGGAGGCGAATAGACGGAACATGCACAACTACATTGGCAGCCCTGTCCAAGTGCGTACAATGTTGATCATGCTTCAGAAGGAAGCAGAAACTGGTTCAAAATAATTGTACCTATATTCCATGGAGGCTATAGTTCGCTTCCAGCCAAACACCATCACACAATTTAGGGATGTCATCACACATTACCAAGCTTAGCACTGTTACGTGAATGACAAAGATTAATTGGAAGTTGTTGAGCTTGAGTTCTCCCAAACTGAAGCATGATAGTGCTGTGTCTTGTTAGTTTTTCTAGTTGGCTCTACCATGTTTTTTTCTCATATGGGTACGAGTGTAAATTTTAATATTATTTGTAATTAATTTGTAAGTGGAATTCCAGGTGTCAATATTGGAATTGGAAGTCATGATCTAATGTAATGGTTTATTTTGTAAAGAAGTTCAAGAGTAATGAGGGTAATCCAAAAGTCAAAATGGGAGTTGAGGAGTCACCCCCTGTTCCTATAAATAGAACCTCACAACTCATATAAAGGTATTTTGGGAGCCAAGCTTTTGGCTAGGCTTAGGCTTAGAGTTGGAAGATTGGGAGTTTGTGAGAGCTTCAGCTTCTCTGTAGCATAGATGAAATATGTTTCTTCGGAGGAGCAGGTGATGTTGACTTCACGTTCCACTATTTTGGCTAGTGGTTCGTTAATGGTGTATGCATGATTGGAACTTTCACTAATAAATCTTAGAGCCGACACGTTTTCATGCATATGTTGTAAATGTAGTAGGATTATTCTTGATATGTTTGTAATGTATGTTATTTAACTTATGCTTATGAAATATTTCATTTTCATTGGTACAAATATTGTTGGATGCATGTTGTCATATTAATTCAGCACTGTTAACTTGTGAACTATTTTGCATATTATCTTGTGATGTAATTAGGCTCGTGTGTTCCTTTCAAGTTGCATACTATTATAGGATTTTAAGGGTCTCACTTATTTTTCCCTTCCGTGTGGCAGAACATTCATGCATCACATGACTCTCTACAGGGTCACACACTTGTTCTCAGCAAAGTCATTGTACATCACTCTATGCGTAATTGCATCCAAGGCATATCATTAGCACCCACTGCATCGACAACCAGGTCATAGTACCAGATGGAACTCCTACACCAAATGGTGTGAGGTCTAATTGGGACTTCATATTAGGGAGCTCCCTTGAATGTTGGTGGGTCCAACACCATCAACACATGGTCAAACATGTTTTGTAAAATCAATAATGGTCAACCATGGTCAATCATGGTCAACAATGGTTAAATTTCACATTGTGAGAAAGATTGTCTCAATATGAAAATCAATTATGGTCAACCATCGTCGAATGTCGTATTATGATAAAGATTTGTCTTGATATGAAAAATTAATGATGGTTAACCATAGTCCAATGTCGCATTATGACAATGATTGTATCAATATGAAAATCAACCATGGTCAACCACTGTTAACCATGTTTATTTTAGGGTTTATAATATTATATTAGGTTTTATATA